>JAWNPN010000057.1:2802500-3402500 GCA_035047485.1 Drosophila peninsularis | reverse complement strand
ATTACAAAGAGGTGCAGAATATGCTTGACTATGCCTACAACACGGTTCGCACCAGCAAATGCGATCAGGATCAAACGCGACTGTTTCAGGAAAACTACGAAGAAACTCAGGATCATGATATGGAGAACAAATCGAAACAAATTATTAAAAAGATCACCAGCCAAGCACTGCGTGTGAAAGATCCGTTAATGCATGTTTCGATCTACGAGTGGCTGCTCACCCACGAAATGTACAGTGAATTATTGGATTTGACTCAGCCCTCATTAGGCGAATTCTTACGGCGTAGTGTTGGTCGCAATCCAGAGAATGTGAAATTAATTGACTTACTGTGGAAGTATTACGAGAAGAATGGACATCATCATCAAGCAGCGCAGATTCTCGATAACTTGGCCATGACGAGGAGTGAGAACATATCTTTGGACGTGCGCATCGACTACTTGGTACGCGCTGTCATGTGTATGCGCAATGAGACAGTTGGCTCATCCGTGACCAATGGCATATTTTTGAAGGAGTTGGAGGATAAGGTCAGCAAGCTCTATTTCATATACATGTGGTTATTAATATTTATATTCTGTACTTAGTTGGAAATCGCGCGCGTTCAAAAATCTGTGCTAGGTGCTATGACCACGATTTTAACAACAAATGAAGCTGCCAGACAGGCTGTAAAGGATTTAAATGTTGGACTTTACGATATCACACAGTTGTATCAGAACTTTGCTGATCCATTCAATCTATGGGAGTGCCAGCTGTCTATTCTTAACTGCTCAAATCATAATGATCCCCTATTGATTGAGTCCGTATGGGGCAATATTATTAATAACGCCATCGAAGGTTCTGGTACAGCACAGGAACGCTGTGTAAAACTCTTTACGAAAATTGAACTGTTGGTTCGAGAGTTTGGTGAATCCGGTCCGTGCTTTCCATTTGCTTTTGTCATCAGGGAGCTCGAGATAAAAGCCTGCCAACTAAATTTGCCTGAGGGCACAGTACCAGAAAAGCTATTTGCCATGAAGCTGGACATTGAACTACTCCTAGAATATTACTCCAGGTAAGGGGATGACGTCAATGATATGCAGAGTATTACTTATTTATACTTTTATTTTCCCAAGAATGATTTCCATGAATGAGCGCATTTGGGCGAACGAAGGCAACGAGTGGCACTTGATACAGTCTTCTATACGCGTCGTCACACTGCTAGCAGACAACGCCCAAGCTATTTGGTACCGATCCAAGTAAGAATCATTGTACAAATAATTTTTGTTAAATGACTATAATAATGATTGTTTTATGCAGGCGAAGGATATTGGGCAAGGCACAGGACATAGTCGCGGCTTGTTTGAACATTTGTTATCAGAAGCCCGACACCAACCGTCTGCAGCTGTCTCTCAAGGAGCTTCAGTGCCGTTTGCAACGGCTATTAGGTTAACGTCTCTGACAGTAGTTATTTTCAAATCGTACATATTTTTTAGAGCAAAAGCATAATGGTATAGCTGTTAAGTTTGACTGAGGTATAAAATTTTGTACGCGTTATTTATTTAATGTCTAACACACAAACTGAGCAAAGAAACTATGTTGTGTCCATCATCTTGAGGTGGGCTTCCGTAAGTATGCACTTGGTCATGTGGCATGAACAGGGAACTGGATGTTCCTCTACATTCGGATCGAGCAGCTCGACTTCCAAATTGTATTTTCTCGCATCATTTTCGCTGCGCTTCATTAAGATTTGAAATGCCACCGGAGACTTCTCTTCTAGAGTTTCACAATTTTCCTCCGGGAGCACTACGACGCACTGCTTCCAATGGGTTTCCGGGGCAAGAGGAGATGTGCTAAGCACAACAGTTTCTTCACCAGGAAATCTTACTTCGAACCATATGCAGAAACCCTGATGCTTTCCCGGAGTTTGTGTGGCAATCACTTCCTTGAAGCGTATTTCGTCCAGCTCCTGGGTACTAACATCCAGCAAACTCATCCAATGAAAGACAATACCTTCGTGGAGCAAATCTTTTGCCTTTAGTTGTGTTATTTCTGGTCTCGTTGATTTCTGTAAACGCAACTTGCTTGCGAATCGTTCCATGTTGACCCCATCCACATTTTGCCAATAATCATATAGGGACGGGACAGAGCACGGGGCCACAAATATTGTGCACTCGCTGGGGAACAGAAGTCCGGTTGGCTTTAGAAAATTATCCCTAGCAAAGAGCACGGAGTCCAGCATGCCTTCGTGCAATAGGTAAAATCCCATCCACTCTGAAACAATAATATCCACTTTTTCAGCTGAACTGGGCAGCACGAATTCTTCGATCTGGGAATGGATTACTTTGACAATGCTGCTCAGACCATTTTCTGCAATAAGATCTAAGGCTACTTTCGTAGCAAGATTGGAGGCTTCCACAGCATAAACCAATCGGGCACCAGCTTGTGCGCAGAACGCAGATAGTATTCCCGTACCAGCGCCTACATCCATCACAACTTTGTCCTTAAACAATTCCTTGTTTTTCATAATGGCGTTATAATAAGCTTCTTGTCGTGGTCGATCTCTTAGCATGAGCTCGTGCACCTGCAAGCAAGTCACAAAGCTGCTATAAATTGCTAATTATGTTGAGCATCCATATGAATACCTCTAAATTTTCATACTCCGTAAAATACGTATTCATTATAAGGGCACTTATTTATTTTAAAAAAGAATAAACTGGATAAATGCACTACAACTGGATCTTTATAGGTTAAATAGAATGGCACAGAGCTGTGAATTAACATAGGTTACTATTTAACATATTGGATTGGCTCAGCTGTTAATATTGACCAATAATTTAAATAGTAACTGACAAAAATTCTGTTTTTGCAACTGTAGTTATATTGGCATGGAGGAGGAGAATTATCAACCAAACGATTCATTAATAGTGTAAAGTGTCTTCTTAAAATGAATCAACCATAAGTTTTGCAAATACACAATTCAATTGTTCAATATGAATGTTCAATGTTAATAACATGAAATGTCTAGATGACATATGTTTTCAAAACAGGAACGAAATGAACGAACTGGTTAGGGGAACCATAGCTTATTTCTTTAGTCGGCCACGTAAATTCTATAGTAAACAACTGTTTGGCCCTAATAATTAGAACTTTTATTTCTTATGTCTATATTCAAAAATAATTATTCCAAATGGAAATGAGTAAATTAGATTTAAGCGAAATGATCCGTAACTGGGATATAAGTACAACGGATAAAGTGGACGAAAGCCTCAAACGTATTGCGGAAAAAGAAGTATGTAATTTTCCGACGTTCAATTTTGACAATTATTACGAGAATAATTTTTGTAGGCTGATGTAAATGCCAAACTGGAAGCCGCATTGTCTAAACAATCTCAAATCGAGACGAAATTAAGTGGCATCGGTCGTGCTATGGCCACTTTGATTGCCGTTGAGAGCGATTCCAACAAGCTGAACATGCAAATCGTAAATACAGCTAAACTTGCTGAATCCGTTAGCGCTAAGGTGCGTCGGTTGGATCTGGCCAGATGTCGTGCCTCTGAGTGCCAGCAACGGGTTCACGATCTGATCGATTTGCAATTGTGTAGCCAGGGCGTGGTGAAGGCCATCAGTGAAGAGGACTATGAAAAGGGAGCGGGACATATTGCTCGCTTTCTGGCAATGGACCAACAGCTCTTGCAACGTACTGCGGATGATGTCCAAGGTTCGATTACGTCTGTGAGCGATGCTGTGCACACACTGGAGGAGGCCACCGACAAGATTAGAGAGTTGATTTCCAAGCGCTTTGATGAGGCTGTCCAACAAGATGATTTGGCGTCCGTGGAGAGATTCTTTAAGATATTTCCATTGGTCGGTTGCCACAAGATTGGTATAGAGAAGTTCTGTGGCTACATTTGCCAAAAGCTGTCAGCAAAGGCCCAAAAGGAGCTACGCAATACACAAGATATTGCCAAAGCTGAACGTCGCCTACACTTGGCCTATGCAGATCGTTTGACTGCGGTTTTAGAGAACTTCGCACGTGTCGTTGAGGTCAATCAGCCGATTATAGAAGCATTTTATGGGCAAGCGTAAGTGGACAAGTGGACAAATTTTTTCAAATAGAAGATGTAATTATTTAATTTGAATTATCATGTGCAGATCTACATCGTTGTTTAATATGGTGACCATCTTGCAAAGAGAATGTGATATTGAAGTTAAGAATTTGTTGTTGGAATTCAACAAAAATCGTCAAATTCAATATCGCATTAAACAGGTCAACGATAGCTCTCAACGTCCAAACAGCTCCGGCATGGCTAACAGTAGTATGCAGGCATTGGGGCACTATAGAAAACCCTCGGGTGGTTCTATAGATAAATTGAACCCAAAGGATATCGATGCTATCATAGCCGAAATAACAGTGATGCACTCGAGAATAGAGTTGTACTTTCGCTTTATGCGTCGCCGTTTGCAGGTACTATTTTAATTTATTAACAAAAATAACCAATATTAAAGTAAATTTAAACAATCTAACCGCAGGCCAATGCTGAAACATGTTTGCAAGATAAGGAAGCACAAAACTTGATACTGAAGGATTATGAACGGGTTGTGAAGCAGTGCGACTTAAGTCGCCACATGCAAGAAATTCTTAGCACATACTTACTATTTGAAAGGTAAATATTTTATATGTAAATATATGTTTTCTTTATAATATTGTTCAAAATATTAGGTATTTCATGGAAGAAAGCGTTATGAAAGCCATTGGATTGGACACTTTTGAAGTTGGCCAGCAATGTTCGTCGATCGTTGATGATGTCTTCTTTATATTACGTAAATCGATACGACGTGCCCTGACGACACAATCTATCAATGGCACCTGTGCTGTAATCAACAATGTTGCGTCCTGTCTTGATGGTGATTTTGTATCTGCCCTTAAAGCACCTTTGAAAAATGGTTATCCTTCGGGATACATTGATCTGGCACAGGCTTACAATGCAATACAAACGAGTTTGCAACAGGGCAAACTACATGCGAGTGACGCCGATCGTGTTCGATCAAATTTCATAGTACAGTTAAATAATGCTGATATGTCAACAGAATATATTGAAACGCTCTGGCAGACTATGGAGCAGGAGATAGCAGGCACATTCCCCAATATATCCCCCCTGGAGAAGCATTTATTGGACAGCTGCTTGACTGAGCTGAAAACCATTCGCGATGCATTGAAGGCAACAGTTGACTTTGGCATACAGCAACTTAGGTCGAGTGCGATTAGACCACGCTTAAATCCTTGGGTGGATGAATTCCTTAATTATAGTCATCACCTAACCGAGGTAACTATATACTAATACTTATGCCACTACACTCGTGCTAATTATTTGAGGAACTGTCTAGGAGGAACTTTCTGCTTACGAGGCTGGAGAAACATTTGTTCAGTATTTCATTGTGCAATTAGATGGACTATTAAATACCTTTAAAAGTACATTAAGTCCACGTAATTATGACGCACTTGTCAGTATTTTGGCTACTGAAGTGACCAACCGCTTGGAACGCGCGATAAAAAAAAGCACATTTAATCGGGTAATATTTAAATTTGATGTTTATATGATATAATTAATCGCTTAAATTTGTAGCTCGGTGGACTTGTTCTCGATCAGGAAGTGCGAGCCCTTGGCACATACCTTACGGGCGCAACTTCCTGGTCAGTGCGTGATAAAATGACTCGTCTGTCACAAATTGCAACGCTTTTGAATTTGGATAAGGTTTCAGAACTGACCGAATATTGGAATCCCGAAAATAATAGCGAAATGCCATCTTGGCGACTGACGCCTAACGAGGTGCGCACCATTTTGACATTAAGGTAAATATTTTGATGTTTTGATACTTCCAAATTACAGATAATTTATTGTTGTTTACTTTGCAGGAGTGATTTCCGTATGGAGGACATTAAACGTTTGCAACTTTAAGTTAAATGCGTTTCTTGTTTCAATTTGGATGCTCTGAGTTCATTTCTCTTTAAACTAAACCAACGATTGAAATCCAATCTTAATAAGAGCTGAGAAAGCGCACCAAAACTGGATGCACTCTTTATGTTAACCAATAATTTTATTAATCCAGATATGGCAACGTTAAATCTATAATATTAAAAATATATATATATATATATAAATATGTATATGAATGTATAATAATATTGCACCACTTACCTTTCCTCGAGTCTATCGACATCATTTAAATTATCTTCATCCACTATACAAAATTTCTCACATATGCTAAATATTTCGAAAATTGTTCCATATACCGGATATTGAGAATGACGCGCTGGCTGTGAAATATTTATCTTCTTATCCGTTTCATCTGTCAGCAGAAAGCATTGTGAAAGTACATTGGCTAGAAATACTGAATGAGCTCTTTGAATTTCTTCAAAATCGGCTTTACTGGCAATCACATTCATGAGTGCAAGGAACTGACCTAAAATTATAAAGTAATATTTAAATTATTTAAAATAGGCGTAAATGGGTACTAGTTACGCTTACATTCAAGTACATCAACCTGTATGTAATACTGTAAGTTGTCCAAAAAGAACATTAAATGATTGCGAAAGCTTATAATCTTTAGATCAACTGGATTCTCTGTTTTGGCCGCCCATTTGTGACGAGCCCAAACAAGTTGAAGGTCGTACTGCAGTTTTCGAACAGTCAAAAGAAAACGAAAGACAGTATTGTAACGTTCCACGGTAATTGGTGAAAACAAAAGGTTCAATGGCCATTTATATATGTATTTGAGATGAAGGTTTTGAAACATAGCAAACTCGCAACTCTCCTCTAAATCGATGGTTGTTTTCTGAACACTCAATGAGAAGCTCTCCAAATCATCAACAGTTGCCATTACGTTTGCTGCAATCTATACAAAATAATAATAGCTTTATATTTGACTTTTTATTACAATAAACTATAACGCCGGTATACTTACCTCAAATGCTTTGGTGTAACTTTTGTTATTTAGCTCTGCAAGGTTGTCTGAATTTTCATACAGTTGACGAAAGAATTCCAAATAAAATTCACCTCGTCCCAACAGGTAAAAGTCTTTGATCAGACACAATTGTCGCTCCAAATCATCTTCAATAACTGCTATTTCCGACAAGCGTTGGCTCACGTATTTTTTGATTTGGTTAATAACACTTTCCAATTGAAATACTTCGATCTTACTATCTTGATTCAACTCATCAATCATTTTACAAAACATTGCATCCTTGCCATTCCATAGCTCACTGATATCATCGCAGAATGATCCGTGCAATTTCATCATCCATGTATTAGTTCTCTGTTTACTTCGGTCTAATTTGAAAACGAGCACCGTCTGTCCAACAAATAATATCTTTTCAGCTAAAACAGCTGACACAAAGCTTGGCAATTGACTAAGTTTGATCTCATATTGCCATATTTCATCCTCAGTCAATATATTCTGCACAGCAATTAAGCGAAATATTATTATAGTGTTATTTTATGTAAGTGGTTATATTCTTACTGTCTGACTATTGTTGATGGTGCAAGACTTATCACAGGCATTTTGTGCAAGGCTTTCGTTTGCTCTGTACTTTATGAAGAACTCGGAATATTCATCATCAATAATGCCAAACAGGAGCCAGTGGGTCAGGTGGGAGAAGAAAGCCATTTTTACAGGTTGAGAAACTCTAAAGCAAAATATAATAATAATGCAATTAATTCAATGATTAAATTATTATAGTATCATTACTTACTTGTTGATTACTTTCTCGATACGCATATCTCCGTGTTCATAAGATACATGAAGATTTTCTAGCAGTTTACAGCCATTAAGTTTCTGAAATAAAAATGTGTTATGCATTGTATTCTTTTTGCAACAAGTTATTTTTTAAGTACTTACCTGTATTTTGGCATCGTTGATTAGCTTACGAAGAAAAAGTATAATAGGTAATTGTAGCTCCAGAGCATTGTAAATATGTATTAAGGAATTTGTTTTATTTTGATCTATTAGCGATTCCAGTTGTGCAGTTTCCTTATAATATTCATCGAGAGCACTTTCGATGCCTTTGGCGAAATTCGTAAGATAGAACCCTGATACGAATTCTGAATAAAGTGGAGCAAATGAAATTAAACGGTAATTAAAATAAACGCTTCTAGTTACCCTGCGCATCGGCAAAGTCCGAAACATCATTCTGACAGACGCCTCCAAAGAACTTAGCAAATCGTACAACTTCACTAGCATTGCTTATGATGTTTATGATTTCCACAAGAAGGCTCCGCTCACAAGGATGCATGAATTCGTCAACAACATTGTTCGTCTAAGAATTAAATAGTATAACTACACATCTGGAAAGATTAGCTTGTCGTACTCACAAGAAAACTTCTAATGCTCATACCCTTGCGGGTCAAGCTCAAGCACGAGAGCAAAATATCATGAATCATGTTGAATAGATCGTATATAATCACACAACAATTTGTTTTTTATTATTAAAACTCCCGGTGCTAGTTGCCTGCTTTATTATGTTTTGTGTGAATGGCAATTATCAATACAATGTATGCGGGTCATCGGTATTAAATACCGATACTTACAAGCGGTCGCGTCTAATCGAGAAATGCTATCGATAAGCTAATATTAGAATGCATGTCAGCTGTTACTTTTTAAATTTATTGACCTAAGTATTTGATGCTATATTCGAGTATTTATGAATTTATATTTTACCTGTTAAGGATAGCCTATATACTTGTTTGCCGCTTAGATTTGTATTAATGCAGATGGCTCAGTTGTGGCTTTTAATTAAGTAGGTTGCTCCCGCAAGGAAATTGCTAATTTGGACAACTAAATTGTGCCTGAGCATAAGTTATTTTGATTAAATTTTGGGGTAGGTCAAATATATGCATAAATAATATTGGTACACCTCGTCTTATCTATATAGTGTGTGTGTACATGTGCATATAAATTATCCTTGTTGCTTTTATAGTTGTCAAATTTTATTGTCTTTCGGTGCGACACCCTGGCCATAGAGGCGCAATAAATAATGTTCAAGTGTCGTCCAGCAGCTAGATAAGCCGCCCAAAAATGTTAACAAATATGTCTTTTATGGAGTGCTTTTATTTTGCACCTTTGTTGTCCACGCTGCAGCCCAAGCTGTGCAAAAGGACAAACCCAAACACCTCACGCTCGTTGTCTTTGCGCCAAGTCTGTTGCCTGTTAGCAAAATCGCTGACATTGGAAAATTGTGGTAAAAGAGAGCAAGAGGCTGGCTCTATGAATATTCTTGAACTTAATTAAAGTCTGTGATGCATATATCTACAGTACATAAAAATATATATATATTGGAATTAAACTTATTTCATAAATTGATAAATTCAAACCTTAAAAATAACTTTGACCGCATAGAGGATTGACTCAAACAACTCGATACATACCCATATATAGATTCAGCCACAAAGAAACTTATTTAATTTCGGGCACAGCCACATCACTATATGTACTTTTTATTTTATTTTAATTACACTTTTGTTAAATAATTCAGGAACTTGAGCGAACCTGTAAGTGCATTAGACTGCACGCCCCGCCCCGCCCCGCCCTGTGCAGCCCTTGTCCGTACCAATTTGGACCCCTTGGCGTATTTGCAATTAGGATGGGAAAAGGGAGTTTTGCTGCAGACCAGCTGAATTTCGAATTTATTGCATTTTATTTAGTAACATGCATTTTTAATTTTACTGCCACGCTAATTAACTTTAATTTTGTTACTGCAGCAGCCACGGACGAGACCCCAATGCAAGTTCTTATGCCAATAAAGTTTTCACTGCTCGCAGAGTTTTCTAAAATGCAAAATGCAAAATGAAAATCCGCAACTTTGGACTTGGCCCCACGCTAAATGCGAGTGCAGAAAGTTATTTTTCGTATGTGCATTATTTCTCGAGTTGATTAAGTTCTCAAACGAGTTAACCCTCTACATTTTATGAAAAAACTTTCGAAAGAGAGTAGAACCCTCTATGGTCTATCTATTTGGCTTAAAGAGTTATTATTTCATAGTGCTAAAAAAAAAAAAATGAATTTAAAATATATAATAAAAATAATAATATTTACCTGATTATTTATAAAAATATATCTTTGTCCACATTGAGTCAATTCCATTATGGAAATAAAACCTGAAATCCAGGTTAGTTAGACAAAATCCAGCTGAATAGCACACAAATGTAATCTTTATATAACAAAGGCATGCAAATGTTTCAAATGTAAACTATATATTTTCATTGTTAAATACAAATCCAGTAAAAGTAAACACAATATTTAAGCATTTTTCTAAGAAACATTTGTAAAATTTATTGATAATAATAATCGTATGTATAAGTATTGCACTTACAAGTATAATGTACTTTATATAAAATTATCTATTTCAATTTCTTTATATATTTATTTCAATTTTGTTCGTTCACTTCCGTATACTGAAGTACGGCACGAGTTTGATTTGTTTTTGCTGTAATTACTTTTCTTTTTGTTCTTAACTTTATGGGTTCTTAGGCTCTTAAGAAGGTGATTGGAACCTGCGTTAACGAATCGCCACTCCTGCTCTGTAATGCATATACTTATGTCTCGATATAGCTAAGTGTGTGTTAAGAAAACTTGAAATAGTATTGCATGTCTTTTCAGCTCTTATGTGTATACATAGTTTGATTAGTTTGAATTTCGATTTTGATTTACGATTTTTGATTTTGGTTGATATATATCATACATCTAATTTTCTAATACCAATAAAATTGACTATGAGGAAAACATCTAAAGCGATTAAGGGATTATGTGCCATGCATCTATGTACGCATCTATGCATAAGTGTATATGTCTGTGTGTATACCAATTTGAAGGCACGTTTTTCTTAAATACGATATTAAGTATATCTGTGAACAGATTACATACATGTATATATGTATATATATTTGGTCAGTTTGGTTCATCAAAGATTGGTCATTGTTTATTGCACCCTTTCTGTTTTGGTTCATCATGTCATCTGTTTCGTTTTGTGATACTTGAGAACTAAGGCATATTATAAATAGAACTACGAATACGATCGATTTAGAGAATCCATTTAATTTACAGCTTTATCAGAGTTTAAGTCGCAGTCATCCCATTCGGCCAGCGCCCAGCTGGGCAACTCAGTTTCGTACTCCCAGCCAGGACCCTAAATCGAAAATATCTTCAAGTTCCGTAATGGGATTATTAAGATCTATCTTCACATACCTTATACTTCCAAGCATGCAAATACATGACCAGGTCCTTAGGCTTGGGGTCTCGATAGTGCACCTTACACTCGTAGCAATGCTTATCAATGACTACTTTATCGGATGCCAAGGCCAGATCCGTGGGTGCCTCATTCGGGATTGGAAGCTCGGTTGCCGCATCAGCCTTAGCGGCGAACACTGGACTGCTATTCGTAGAGTGCAGCTGCTTGATGGCTTCTGCGCTTTGCTGGCTCTCCAAGCATGGCGGCGTGGTCTCCCTTGAGTTTGCGCCCACGTCATCGTCGCTGTGATGCACGGCTAAGGTATTGCACGTTCTAGTTCAAATATTCTAGTTAGAATATATGAAAGCTTAGCTTACCAAACGTTTGGTCGCTGCTCAGGCTTTCCAGATCCGTTTCGTCTTTAGTATTCTTAAACAATGATATGTCCGAGTCACAATCGATGCCCAACCAATTTTCGGCGTTGTGTATATTAATGAGATCCCGTATGAGCTCGTCGTCCGTCTTGCCGCCAATATCTCCGGCGCGGCCTTTGAGGGGCCCGAAGACCTCATGGTTATACAAAGGATCATTGAGTATAGGAAATCCTGTGAGAACAGAAGCATTTAGTATCTTTAGCTGGGCCAACTAGAAATCGCAGCTCTACCTAAATATTGCAAGTGAACACGTATTTGGTGCATTCGTCCTGTGAGAGGCTTGCAGAGCACCACACTTGTCTTTCCATTCTGGGATAGCTTCTGGAAGGTCGTGGTGCAATCCTTGCCCTTGTGCGACACCTTGCATACGCCTATCTTATAGCTGACCACCTCGATGGGTTCCTTGCACTCCACCACACCACTAAAAAAGCAATTTACGTATCAAAATCTAGCTGGTCTTGAGAAGAATGTCTACTTACTCTGGGAACACGCCTTCTACTCGACAGATGTACTCCTTCTCCACCTGTCTGTTGCGTATCTGTTGCTCCATTTGGCGCGCCTTCTTCGGGCTTCGGCCGAACAACAGCAGACCGGAGGTAAGCCGATCCAGACGATGAATCGTGCGTAGATTCTTCAGATTGAATTCCTTGGCAAGTATGAAGACTACAGTATTATGCCTGTACCGCCCACATGGGTGCACCTATCAGAAATAGTCTCTAGTTAGTATAATGCCAATTAGTACTTTTCTTAAACTGTTGTTAGTTGCAAATTGATGACAGATCTAGCTTAACTTATTGTTATTTGCTACGTCTCTAGATTCATAGAAGAAATGCATAATCAATTGTAATATGGCAGTCGTTTAAGCCACTTACTGGTATAGAGGCTGGCTTATTAACAACCACAATGTCCTCATCCATATGCACTATTGTGATTGGTTGGCAAGTGACGGGTACTTCGTGTCTGCAAAGATATATTCATGAGTGCGCACATTTAGTTAGATGTATGTAACCATTCAGTGCTTTCAATGCAACTACCATTCACGTCCTCTTAAATACGCATTGCTCAGGTCTTAAAGAAGAGAAACAAACAAGGCTAGATCTACCATATGGGGAAAACTCAACTAGTTGGCTGTTCTATGGCTAGAGATGTTATTAGATCACAAATTAATTACAAGTTTTTTGATGAAGCTTAATCTGATTAAATTAATGGAGAAAGGAATCGATTGTTTTGGGTTAGTCTGACTTTTGGTAAGAAAATGCAAGAAATGAAGATTTGGCTTATATTTTTATCAAGATTTGTAGAGTGCTGAATCTGAAAGAGAGATTGGTTGCTTTGGACTCCAAATTAGTTTCAGAATCGGAGTCAACTTCCACTAGCTTTTCCGGCGAAGTGAATTCGAATCTAAAACCAGATGAGCCCTTGTACATCAGGATTTCAAAATATACAATGGAATATAAATGGAATATTCGAAGAGTACAGATCTTTTGCACTTTAATTCCCTCTTCTTTTCTTTCTTATAAGACTTTCTTTTCTTCATAAATATAAATACATATTTTATGTGTGTTTATTTTGGCTGTATTTGCAATTGCTCTTTATGGCATTAAGTTGATTATGTTGTATGCTAAGGTTAGGGTAAATTTTATGCAATACGTAGGAGTAATGTAGTTAAAGGGTTTCTTATGTTCACTGTCACGTAATGTTTAATTTAGTTTCTCAGACTGTGAATGCCTCACTTAACAGTTTAAGATTGGCATTCAATGTTTATTACTAAATTTCACCAAATGTTGTTGGCCTTCTGTCCAATATAGATTACAAACTGCATTAGTGCGCCTCTTTCTATACACAGCATTGCTACAGGGTATATCTCTATCTGTCTACTAGGATTATTATCTTGTTTCTTTTTACAAAATCAACATAGTTGCCTAAAAGCGTTTAGAAATCAGCAACAGACTTGGCCAGATCAACTTTTGCATTTGTGTTGCATTTTCGCTACCATTTTATGTGCACTGCACAGTTGGGCAAATGGTTGGCTATATATATATATATATGTATATAATACAAATTGAGAATGCTGCAGTCGATAGTAAGTAATTTATACGATGTTGTTTTTAGAAGCAAGTCGAGTAGAGTAAAGAAACCTTCATAAGATTGATGACAATGAAGTTATTTGATTATTGGGCACTTCCCATGCCCATATTTAGACAACACTTTACAGAGGCGAGTAACGTTTAATGGGTAGTAATGATGCGGCTCATTGTACTTACCTGTGCACAATGTTGGCCAACAGATCGTTGTGCTTCAACCGGTAGTCAATGGGCACCTTCTCGAAGTTAACGGTCAATGTGCCGGTCTGGATGCAGCGCTCATATTCCTCAGCTGGATGCGCTCGAAACTCCTTGGAGAATATATCCAATATCTTTTCGCCCACCCAGCGGCCCTTCGTGAAGGTTGTGAAAGTGAAGTAATATGGATACACTTTTCGTAGGCCTATAAATGAAAGGGATTTATCACACATCTTTAACTTTATTCTACTATTTGCCTTATGTCCGCTTACCATTTTCTATATAGTAGGAAGTTTCCTGATATCTCTCATCAGTGAATCCTGGTCTTTTAGCCTTCAAAGCCTTTGTCTCGAGCTTTGCCTTTAATTGCATGTGTAAGTTGAGATTCCTCTTCAATTCTCTCGCATGCTTACCTTTTTCAAATCCTTAATTTGCTCCGTGTCCTCAGTTTTTCGCTTCTCAGGTATCTTCACCTTTTGCTTTTCCAGCTCGCTAACGCTCGTCAGCTAAAAGTGGAAGAGAGAAAAGCTTCTTTGATTGACGTGCAACAGTAAATTCGTTGAATAACTATAAATAGTTTCATTGGGTTCACTGGGATTAGAAGGAGAACTTAGGCACTCCCTAAAATTACATATGGCTCTATAGCCATAGCTAGCTATAAAGGAAATATTACTTCTGATGCAGACAAGATCAAGTGTTTGGCCAGATTTCATTTGACGTAGGTATGGCAACTCAGCAGTTCGACTTTCCTACCCATCACAAGCCATCACGAGTTGTATTTATATACCCATCTACATTTTCGGTGTCTGGCATTTTGTGTTTTTATCTGGCCATAATTTGATCGCAGCGTATGACTGAAATGTGAATTCTCAAGTGCTCTGCCGAGCACTAATTCCACAGTGCTACGACATGAACTATTTACTACGAAATACACAGGCATCAAGATGCTCTATGCATATGTGTGGCGAGTGCAAGTATACTATATGCAATTTGGAATAGATACTTGCATTGCAGTTAGTTCTTGTGTCTCTTTCGGCGACTCCGATGACTGACTGGTTGGCTGGCATGCTGGCAAGCTGGCTAGCTGGCAGTCTTTAGTCTTTTGTCTTTGCTTTCATTGGCAGTGCGCCCAACAAATGATACAAACTAGCTGCATGCCCAAAAAAGAGTCAAGTAAGGCCGATTCAGTCGGGCTTAAGTGACTGCATAATATTCGCTCATAGACAAAATCAATTAATTGAATCTATATAACTATAAGTAGGGAATGGTAATAGTGATCAACCTGGTTATTATATGTATCTCGAAAGTAGTAAGCCCAAATTGCTATCATATTAAATATAATCTATTTTCCGAGCGGTCACAATCTTAAGAGGCGAAGTTATATAGTTCTCATCTATAAGCTATGCTATATAATAGTTTTAATATTATCAAAATTAAAGTAATTCTTAAATCTTGTCAGATAAAGTTGAACACGGATATATAGTATATATAAATTATATAAAATATATATAAAGTCTCTAGTGTTATTAGTATTGCTTTACATCCATATAGACAGCACTTGAAACACTTTACAAGCCCAATATACTCCGTTTATCACCAGGTGAGCGAGTGTGAAAAATCAAAATAAAGCTGTGCGGGAGGGCGTCGGACTGCGGCAGCAGCAGGGAGACTAGACTCTGACACCGTTGGCCTGTCGGTCAATTTCCCTTAAGCAGCATCTTTATGCGAGTCGAAGATGCCGTCTCCGTCTCCACATGTGCAGAGCGTAACGAATGCACAATATCCATCCCAGCAGCCCCATAGACAAAAGACACTCGAAAGTCTCTTGGATTTTCGGCAGCTTAGTTTAATTTTAGAAGTGATTTCATGTTCGATTAAACCGAAAAAACCACCTCTATTTAGGCTAAAATTCGAAACTATTCTAATTAATAGAACACGCTATTATTATGTTTCCTAATAATCAATAATCATTTATGTTTATATAGAATATAATGAGCAGAATATGAATGAAATGTTTGAACTCTGCCCACACACACACAGACAGACACACACACATACACATATGCATCTGAGGAGGCTGCGTATATTGTAGCTCTCTACTCATCCATGAGATGATGTTCATATAGAAAGACTTTATAAATTAATTGAATCATTCAACGGCAGAGACCTGTTGCCAGAGATCTTGGCAAGCGACCATTCATATATATTTATATATATATATTCGCATATGTCTGTTCGCATATGAATATGAATATGATTGCGCGCATGTATGTGCATACATTGAATGCTCCTTGGTTTGGTAGACAATTCCCACATTGTTCCAAGCGAATGGTCGACGGGACGCAGCCAGAAGTCGCAGCTAATATTTATGAATACACCCACAGTGGAACAACGATACAGCAGCGTATATGCATATATATAACACTGTATATATAGTATACTCTGTGTATATGTATGTATATTCAGGCGACACAATCTTTCTACACTTGATTGCGCAAGGCGCTAAAAACGGGCGTGTGGCTAAAGCGAAATGCGTGTGCGGTGGCTGGAAGCAAAAAAGAAAACGAAACAGAAAGAGAAAGAGAAGGAGAAGGAAAACAAAATATATGGAAACACGTGACCACGTTCTGATTTTAATTATCAATTTTTCAAGAGCATTGCGTGGTCGATACCATTGTGGATGGATAAACACATTGGCCTAAACATCAGCTGCTACCGCAGAGCGGCCAGAACCTGATTGGCTGGAATCCTGCTATTAATTAGAGCACTTATTATGTCCACAAAGTCTTCTACTCGTCCGGCCATTTAATGTCCAGCTGCTTAGCTTAACCATATCTGATTGACAACTACCAGTTGCTATAAACAGCAAAGTTTCGATAATACTGTAAATTCTAGTTCTGCACTGCAAAAAAAGATGACTAACAACCAGGCTGCAATGCGTGAAAACTCATTTAGCAGTTTCTGTACAGTTCATAGTTCAGCTTGAGAATTGTCTTTAATTTAAGACAATGAATAAAGCTTAATAATTGTATTATTATTTCTGATTACTTATCGTTCAGAATTCTAAGATTTTAGTAAAGTTGTAAGAATCTGTGTAGCAATAAAGCTGCATTATACGAATATTCCATTCGTAATTGATTTTATAGTTAATCTCAGAATTTAATTGTTTTTATGACAGCGGAAACGCTCAGCAAGCACTAGTCAGCTCGATGGCAGTGCTCGACTGATAGATACCTTGACTAGCTGCTGTTATACCCACCCTAAATTCTATCTAAGACATTTTCAGATATATCAATGTTTCTCCCTCTCAAATCCAATTACGGAAAGTGTTCAGTTGACACACGAACATATCATATATATGATGGTTATATTCACCTGGCTGTTACTCCTGGTCAGGAATACATGTATTTTATATTGTAGGAAAATCATTATAACCTCTTCACTCAATTTATAGCGAGGCAATTGAAAATGGATCAGCTAGCAACAGAGCCAAAAACAACTCAAAATTTTAAATATTTGTTTCAATTGATAGTTAAAACTTATATTTATTTTGCTTGACGTGAGCAGAAATAAGAAGCAATGTTTACGAAACATCTAATGTTTACCTGCTGCATACAAAAATTACTCATAAATTACTAGAGCTACACACATCCAACATTTCGGATCAGATTTTATAGAGATATTCAAAACGATATACGTTTATTAACCCGTTGAAAATGTTTAAAAAACAAAAACAATTTTGAACGAAACATTTTATTATCATAGAATTTAGGGTGAAAGAGCAATGGATAAGCGGAGCCCTCAACGAGGGTTTTTAGCAGAGTTATGTGAGTAAAAATGGGATTTTTCGAAGTTAATTTGACAGAAAATATTGATGGGTCAAATCACAGCATTAAATAAATATTATTTTGCTTTTTACAATTAATGAATTTAAATTAAATTAAAATATTGTAATCGAAAAAAAACAATAAACAGGCTCTGATCACATAAACAGTATGAGTTTTCGCAAGTTTGAAGTGTGGCGCTAAAAGAGGCATAGATTTGTATATAGGAAGTGGCTATAAGTGGGCTCTCGCTAACACCTTGTTGACCACTCTCAACTAAAGATCTCTAACTTGTTCTTTACCCCTATACTCTTTATACCCTGCATAATTAGACAACTTAGTTTATATACACAGCTTTAGACTTCTCGTCTTTAAAAGCAGGAAAGTGTTTGCAGATACTATGTAGGAATATTCGAAGGTCTCTCGGTCTGTAACTGTATCCCAACTGCTCAGGGCAATAACAATATTTTCTCTTCTCTTCAGTTTCGATAGCTAACAAAGTCGGCAATGAAAACGTGGTACCCGCTTGCGAGGAGAGTATGAAAGATAGCTTGTTGTTCGGTTGCTTATAGCTCTCTGCGGCTCAACTTGTTTTCAAGGGCCAGTCGTAAGCAAATATATCTCTCGGCTAAGTTGAACATGCGTTTTATGAATATTTTTTGTAAAGAAGACAAACACAGGCAACTGGAGAGAGGGGAGGGGAAGGCGGGCTGTCTACTTTATGGGCTATTTGGGAAACCTTGACCAACTCGTAGAAACCTATGCATTTCAAAAGACTGTGGAAATCGTTGTGGAACATGAAAACACCAACAGTAGCAGCAGCAGCAGCAGTGGCATAGGCAGTGGCAGCATGCGTACCGATGCGGAAAATCTGAAAGGTCTTTACGGCAACAGCCAAGCAAAGCAATCGCACAAGGAGATTGCAGATTGTCGGTTTTCAAAAATAGTATTAGTGTATTTATTTATTTATTAAACACAAAACGCATAATTACTTTTGGTTTTTATGATATCATCTTACTAATTTGTTGCCCCACACACCGTTGTCGAGTAGACACAGGTATTTAGCAATTATAGAAAACAGCGAACAGCCAACAAGTAGAAGCCCCTCTCACACAGATATTTTGTACGTATATATACTATAGAAATCGTAATAAGCAATTTCTGATTACAATCGCACCGACGTTACATAGTTGTTAAAGTGAATGTCCAAACATTACAGCTCGTCGGATTGTTGTTGACTGTCTGTCTGGCTGGCTGGCTGAGAGGCTTTCATGATGCAGTTTTGTCATAATAATTAACCAAACTCAATTTGAGATCACTTAAGATCTGTGCATATGTATGTGTACATAAGCCCAACACTCGATCTGCTGGATAGCGCACAGTTCGACACGTATCTGTCTGTGTGTTATTTGCTTGTTTTCGTTTGTACATCCGCCAGAGATTTGTTTTCCTTTCCGACGTTGGCTGTTGAAATTTAAATGGACTTTTCTTTTTTCCAAATTAATTTCAATTAATTTCTATTTTCATGGGATCTGTCTATCTAAATAGTTCACTAAGCACCAACAGATAAGTCAATCTGAGCCAAACTGTACAAATTGTATGTTATTTAATTGAGTTGTAAATAAGATATTGCTTAGGTCCGTGTTTTAGTTCGTAAATAGAATATTTAGAAAACACAGAGTTTTTCAAATGATGCGCCATTACCTATAGATATTTACAATGGAAGGTAGATACAGGTATAGGTGTATTACGTTTAAGCGAATAATTAAAAGTTGTATATATCTATAAATATACAAAACATCTTTAGACAGAAAACAGACTCTAGCTAGTTTTTAATGTTTTGTTTTTTAATAACAATAAATGTTAGTATTTATTGCACTTGGTAAAAAAATATCTTTGTAAAAGCACAGACCTCATTATTAAAAAAAAAAAAAGAATTATAATTGAATAAAAAAATGATAATTGAATACATCCATAATTATATTGACGATGTTTGCACACAAAACAGATTCCCCAGTTATTTATTCAAGATTTATATTTCATCAAAATATAATAGAAATATAGACAGCAAACAGATTCTTTCCTTATAATTCTCTATTATATATATATATTTATTTATGTCGAAAATAAAATTCGATTTTTAAATGTTTTTTTTTTATTATTAATCATAATAATAATAGTGTAATAAATCCGTAACAGCAAGAAGAAAGAATCCAGATGGCTCGTATATTTTAATATTGTATTATTTTAACAATGAAAATGATAATTTAATATATTCACAATAGTCTGACTAATATAAAAAAAATATTATTGTAAAGAAAACAGCTTCCAGTTTTTTTTAAATAATTATTTTTTTTTACTGCAACTACGTGCACGGACAAGTATCTATAGTCGTTTGTCTGAATAAATTAAATGAAGATAGAAATTGAATAGACAAACCTATATAAATAAATACACACAGATATCTATGTATATGTGCATGTTAAAATAATAAAAAAAGCCGTGTACTCATCTATTGAACAATGCTTAGATAGCTATGCAAACTAACGATAAATCATTTATGAAAGGTGGCTAAAGATGAGCTCACAATAAATCTACATATTTATGTAATGCATGCAATGTACATGCTTATCTATGTATAGATATATATGCACATATCTGTGTGTATGTACGTACATACGTACGTATGTAATGGCTTACTTATGGTTCAAGAGCACGGCTCATTTCAACGTAAACAGCAGCTGCTCAGCCGGCTCTCAGGCACTGACATCAATTGTCTCTCGATGACCTTCGCGTAAGTGCTTGATTGCAGGTGGCTTTCCGTCCGTCCGTCCGTCTCTGTGTCCGTCTGCCTGCCTCTCTATCTCTCTCATTGGCAATCAGAAATCATGACACGCCGTTTAGGAGACCAGTTTGATCAAAATGTTCAGCTGAGTTTTAAAGTAGCATTTGATCACGCTGTACAAAACTCAACCTTAACTTTGGCAATCATTAAGCTTATATGAATAGGGAAATTTACTTCAATACTCTGTTTTTGGGTACAAAAGTATATCTGGCTGGGAAGGTAGATAGTATACATGAAATGCTTCAAAATTGTTTAATTGTTATCAACAAATTTATATCTAGAGGTGAAAGGTGAAATGCTTGAAAGTAATTTATATATCAAGACAAGTTGTCCACCCATCTCGATTTATAAATATTTTTTACTTTTACATTACTTGGCATCATTGTTGTTCGCCTATCCATAGGACACCACTGTCAACATTTTTCACAATTTCCTCAACTATCCTATTAGATCCCATCCTTAGGAAATATATAATGCTATCTTTTTACTATATCCACTTTATATTTAGAACAGCAGAGTAGATAATATATTTAGAAATAGAATTTAAATACAAATACGAAATGAAACTATGCAGAGTATCGCCTTGTGGATCACACCTGACTGAAGGTATCTCACTTTTTCTTTTACTCACCTTTCGGTTAATAGTTAGAGAAGCTGGATTTGGCAGCGCTTTGATAGACGTGAGTCCGGCGGTGGCGGCAGCTCCATGATTTCGCAGGGCCATTACGTTGCCCAGGTTTAGATTAATGGAAGAGAGATGCTGCAGATCCTGAGGCATACAATTCAAAGGCTGCACCAAGGCACACGCGGGCGGCGGCGCTGGACGCGGCACCGATACGGATACGGGCACCTGTACGGGCATTTGCACCGGCACTTGCACCGGCGGCGATTGCGGCATGCCCGTTGAGCCGGCTACAGAGGCAGCAGCCAACAGCGCCTGCTGTGCCGACAGTGGAACGCCACCAAAGGCGGCAACAGCGTTCGCATGATTAGCTCCTGCTGCAGCCGCCGCTGCTGCTGCTGCCGAATAGTAGGCGCTCAGCGAAAGTGGCGAAAACATCGACGACTGCAGCAGATGCGTCTGCGAGTGACTATGCGACGGATGAGCCTGTCCTGCATAGCTGTTCGTTTGGCCAGTATTAAGCAGTTGCTGATTGAAACTGTAGCCAGGCGCCAAGGGAAAATGGGTGCCAGCGCTGGGATGCAGCGCAGGCTGCTGATAGTTGGTAGGCGGCGCTGCTGCAGTATTAGGTGAATGCTGCTGCGGCTGTTGCTGAAGCAGATGCTGCTGCTGTTGCTGCTGATGTTGTTGTTGTTGCTGCTGTTGCTGCTGCTGCTGCTGCTGTTGCTGCTGCTGCTGATGATGATGCATTTGCGGCTGTGCAGCGTATAGAGCACCTGGCGGCACCTTATCCGCAAAGGGCGTCTGCATGGCCAACAGCTTGTGATGATGCTGCTGAGCAGCCAAGCTCCAAGGCAAGTACCAGGCACAAGAAGAAGATGAATTCTGCATACTTCGGCTTTTTTTAAATTATTAAAATATTCTATTATTTAATTTTGCTTTTTTCTATATCACGCACAAGCTTTGTTTTGGTTGCTATTGCTTATTGTTTTTGTTTCGCATAATCAATTACATAATTTCAATAGTAATCACTTTTTTCTTACGGATTTGCTTCTCTTGCTGTTTTATCAAAATTGAGTTTATTTTCAAAATACGTGCTCATTGTTTACGTTCTGCTGCTTACAGGTGCATCTGTGTAGTTGTTATAAACCTGTGTTTTCCTATGTGTATTTCGCTATATATATACTTGTTTACCAATCTATATATCTATATCTATCCATATATGTACATACATATACACAGAAGATCAATTCAGCTCCGTCTGCCACTTTCGACGCGTTTATTTGAAATTTGGAAGCTGAATTTACTTTGCGTTTGCTTTTGTTTGGTTTATCTGTTCACAAGTCGCTGCGATTTCGTGCCTTGCACAATGGGATAAATATTATTAATACAGCTAAAAAAAACATCAAAACGTAAACAGAATTATTATTTATTTTAAATAAAATTCAATCCGAAGCTGCCTTTTCCCGGTGTAAGGAACTAAGTTCACGAACTGAATCTTGAGTCAAGTAACTAGTATGAATCTAAACTAGTTTCATTAACATAATCCGTAAGATTCACTTTTCAAGATGCAGTCGAGAATAATCACAGCGTGGAACTAGATTCACAAACCAAACCCTCCGATCAAGGCATTTACTTCGAAGCTCGAACTACGAACCACATCAAAGAAACTTTTCTTATGTGTCGCACACATACCAACATACATACAGCGGAATCAGAAGACAGTGTTGATTTGTAAATTTGTTGTTATTGTTAGCGACGCACTGTCAAAATGTACCCCAAAGACATTCACATAGACACACACACGCAACACAGAAAGATACTGCTGCTACAAGCTCAACCACGAATATGACCGGGTCCCACATACATGCACACACACGCCCATACATACAAACTACCTGTCTTGACGGCAAGGCAAAAGTTGTGCACTTGTTTATCGTGCAATAAATGAAAATGGAATGGAACAATGGCTAGAAAAGCCACTAAATATAGCGTAATGGATTTTAAATGCACATTCGACATCTGACGGCTAGCTGATAGCTGATGGTTTTTTGGCTGATGGACGACTGGGTTGCCTGGCTGCCTTTCTGCCTGCCTGCCTGCCAAATAGTGTAAATAGAAATTTTATGCTTGCGCGCACCCACTCCCACGTGCACAGTGTACACATAGTACAAAGAGACGTTTAGGAAATATGAATATCATTGATGTTGGGTATATCAATAGAATCGAATTAGCGTATACCAGGTGCTACACGCCAGGTAAGTGGAACATGACTCGAAATAAATGTACTGCAACAGAATACTTAACACATTTTTACAACTCTCAATATATATAATAGAAACAATACTATTTTGTTCATATTTGTAAGAGTTAAATGAAAGCCAAATTTACAATATTTTATATATATGTAATAGTAATAACTATATTTGTTAATATTCTCCTGTAGCTTAGAAAATTACTAAACACTAAAGTTTTCAAGTTTTAGTGTGTTTAATATTATTTTCGACTTCAATTTGAAACTGATTCTTTATAGTTTAGTCAAACTTGAATTCACAATTAAAATTATATCGTTCATGACACATAAATGCGGTCTTGCTTATCGTTCAATCGTTAGTTAATGTGATGTGTGGAGCTCCCTCGCGTCCCCACCCTACGGGACGCACTCCTTTAGATCCGCCCCCTGTCACCCATGCGCTGTGTCCGGGGCGAGCAGCTGCTGCTATCTGTTCTTGAAGTGTGCGACGGCTATGAATTTATTTACTAATGTATTTTATATTTTTTCGGGGGCTTTGTGCTAAAATAAGTCTGATGTATTACTAGGTTTGCCACACACACGCACACGCATACTACACACACACAAAGAATGGCCGCAAATTATTTAAAATTTGTTTCATTTTTCGGCTCTACAGTATGTACTATGTACGAGCATGTTTATGTGTGCTAATTTTTGTTATTTTCTTGTTTTTTTTTTTTTTTTTTGTGATCTTCTTGGTATTTCAGTGTTGTTTGATCATACAATGACAAGATGATGTCTGTTTTACGAGTATTTTGAATAGATATTCTGGGTTCCAATTTCTTATATAATAAACAAAGGATTACCCAATAAAAATGTCAAATAGATCGCATAGCCGGCTCGTATAAAACAGTTTCGGATTCGAAATAGAGTGAAATTCAAATATATCGCGCGCATTCAGAATTCCTCGTAAGACACCGTACTAACTGTACGGATCCGAAATTCAAAATATAATATATATGTATATATATATTTCCATTGTCTTTTGACAGTATTTACTCTATATATATAGCAGTGTATATAAATATTTTGTCCTGAATAACGAAACACGCCAAATGAAGATTAGGTAACTGCATGTGCGGCTCTTCTCTTGACGTTTGATGATGATTAAAGGCCATGCGGTGCGTAGGGCCGACTACTGAAATTACTTGTGATATATATACTATAATATACTGTACTATATATATATGTATATATATATGTATATTTCAAACGTCACCTCTCTAACTAAGAAGACATGCCAACCAACAGAAATATTTTGTATAGAAAATATACAATTTTTCAGAAACAAAAACTATTTGCGTACGTAAAAATGGACGATGTTAGAGACTACGGCAATGGCGCATATTTTTGGTACAGAGCCATGCACGGGCACATACACACACACACACTAGCAAAGGAAAATATTCTAAAAACGTTGTCCTCAAATAGCTTTACTCATACACACTCCTTCTATTTAGTCGCTTGTCAAGTGTCTAAACATGCTTATTATAATTATAATGAGAACTATGTAGATCGTTGCAATGGCATAAAGATCAAATGTCAGATTGAATATGTACTTCTTATAGAAGAGTAGCTCAGATATTAAAGAACTATTTCTAATACTAATTAACTACTGTTGCTGACTTCCAATTAATTTTAATTTTTTTAATTCTAATTAATTCAGACTTGATTTACAAACAAAAATCAAGGATATTCAAAAATATTTTAAGTGACAACTTTTTTAAAGCCTAGTAGTTCAACAGATTACTAATTTTTGTAAGCTTTGCAGCCCGTTTACAATGATCAACACTAATTATGTGGATAGTTTTGGTATGCACACTCTTAAACGCTTTTATTACATATTATCATAAGGCTTTTGAAATCACGTCACTTTATATTGAGTTGCATTACTTTGATTATCTGATAACGAATGTGACCTGGCGCCGGAGTTTTAGTTATTACCACGCAAAAAAACTAAAACGGAACGGGTTTTATACACATAAATATATATATTGATATATCTACATATAAAGATATATATTCAAGTTGCGCGACACGCCCGCACACTGAGCCCCCGTTTAATAGGTACCCAGATTGTAAGCCATCAATGTCGTTGTTTAGGTGTACGAGCGTCGGCGTTTTTCAATAATTTCGTCGCACACAGTATCTTAAAAGCGGATGGCAAACACGCGACAACCTCTGCACTGGCTGAAAGCAAGCGGCCGACTGATTGGAGCAGCCCCAATCGTGGACTGTAAAAAGAGCGCCCGCCCGCCGTTATGGGTTTGTGGGCTGCACTGCTTTCAAATTTAAATCGCGCGCGCTCTGTTAAACTTAACATTCTGTTATCTTAGTCGTATAAGTCAAAGCGAGAAGCAGAGAGAGAAAGAGAGAGGTTCTGGCTCTCTTCGAAATTGAATGTTAAAAGCTAATTAATTAAGTTTTTATTTACGCAACAATAAAACATATATTGATAAACAGATATTCCGCGTTTGCTCTTTTGCTTATATTAATTAATATAATTTTTAAAGAGCAAAAGAGATTTGATGACAAAATGATCCACTGAAAAAAATCTTATTTAAGGAAAACATTTATCTATTTATATTGTGTGCATATTCCATTACCTATCATGCCGCTATCTATTATCTACAATGTATTATATATTATCCACAATGTTTTTATCTATAATTCTCTATCTTTTATCTATTATCTCTTAGCTATTGAGGATTATCCATTAAAAATACGTTTAAATTAAGTTTTCTCAGTTAGAGAATATACTTAAAAAATTAACTTGAGATGGAAGTTATCGTAGGAATTAGTGCAGTCTAAACTGAAACAATTACAATATTTTTTAAGAAATTCAATTGTGAATGCTTTCGAGATTTTGATGGGAATTTGTTGTCTTCTTTGTTTGTTATAAGCATTATAATAAATTCCCAGTCTAATCCCATAAATAAGCATTTTCTTGACACATTCGAATATTAATATGTATATATATATATAAACATAAAGATACACGTGCTGTTACGTGAATACCCATTTACTCGTAGCATGAATATATGTTATACATATATAATATATATAAATATATAATATCTGTACATAGATGAGAAGAGACACATACATATCAATGTTGAATTTTGATGAAACTTTCATATTGTTACGTGAAACAAAAGAATTATTTTTGGCTTAGGCCCAACAAAAATTAAATTCCTCTTGATTTAGTTGCACAGGGCAAAGTCATTTACGTGCGGGATCTTCTACGAGATTTTTAAACATTCTTACTACATAAACAAATGAATATGTACTATGTATATGGTCGATATATTATATAAATATACTTTGCGGTAGACAGACATTTCTATAAATTAGGATTTTTCTATGCTCATTTAATGTCGCTCTACCGTACCGGATTTTTGTAAGAATGTTATATACGAAATATTAAATATACTCAAACAAATATTTTGTTGTTTTCCGAAATTCTTATACATATATTAAATAAAATAAAGCTGAGTGAATTTTATATATTCATATTCGGAGCCCATTGGCCATGGAATAAAATCGAAAAAGTACTTACAAATTAAGAAATAATCATATTTATTGAATATGTTAAAATTTAGATTTATACAATTATCAATGGACCTTTAAAATAACCGTTAGCTTGTATATTATTTCTCCCTTTATGTACTGAAAAATATATTTGATTTTATAACTTTATTAAATCAATTATAAATAAATAACTATAGTAAAAAGTAAACTTTTCTGTTACATATATGTTCAAATATGTATCATATATCATCTTAGATTTAAGATATTTGAATATTTCATGAAATGGGATTTTTTGATTTTGGTTCTTGCCCTTTTTGACAGACAATGTTTTGACCAAGTGCACCGTAATATTGTTTAAATTCAATTATAATACTTTTTAATTCAACGAAGTCGATGTTTGTCGAGCAAATAGCTGTGCATGTTCGGTTCTTAAATGTTTGTGTTTTATTTAATGTTTGTTTATACTGCGCAGCTCAGCCCAGCTCTGCATACAAGTTGGGGTAATGTTGCCCTACATTCATGCATAGTAATTATATTGCAATTATTTTTATTGTTCTGTCGGAACTGGTCGGAGGGTCAGAGGGTCAGAGTGGCTGACCTTCGTTAAGGTTGACATTGAAATCTTTGTTAAAATTCCTTTTGATTAAACAGGTTGAAGGTGCGCATAAAGCTCGTTTCTTGTTTACCTCAATTAATTGCTGTGCTTTAGCAAGTTTTCCAGTTTTAAACCATAAGAAACCGATTTACGCTTGGCTTTTTACGTTTCACGTTTTTTGCCCATAACTCTGGAATATTAATTTTCGCGATGCTCTGATGTAATCGAAGCCAGAGACGGGGTATACGTCCACCTAGATTGTGGCCGAAAATATACAAATATCGTGTATATGCTGAGTAAAATAGCCCAACTAGGAGCGCGACCATTGCATGTCCGACTGCGTGACTAGTTTAACACACCTGCACTCTCCAAAAAACAGCTCCCTCTCTCCGTCTCCAGTCTCTCTGTCTCTTTTTCTCTCTGTCCTAGTGTTAAAGAACGTTCTCCTTGAAAAGCACTCGGTCACGACACAAACTACATACAACATCCTTCTGTAAACCCACAACTCAGGCTAAGGCGACCAAAAAAAAGGCTTGCCCCTTATTTAGGGCAACATTTAATGGCCAGTGGCCATAAGGCTCTTGGTCTTGGCTAACCAAACGGGTGGGGGTATGCGTGCGCGTGTGTGTGTGTGTGGGTGTGCGTGTATATGAGAGTAAAAGTTGGCATTTGCTGCTGCCGACGAAGAAAGTGATTAAATCAGCACGATATTTTGTAGGTGTGCGCACTCACCGATTACATTTTTTTATTCCAAGTGTGTGTGTGTGTGTTAGATTTATGTATGTATGTACTGGAAATTGACTTTTCGCCTGGACAAAAAGCTAGAAATGACGACATCACGCTTCCTCATCAAGCGGAAAAAAAACTATATAAACTGTAAAACCTACCCAGCTATTCTACTGCGTGTTTACAAACAATATTGTGTGCGGAGTCTTATATACAAATGTATTTATAAATATACATATATATAGCAATATGTATGTTTAAATAAAAATGATATATGTTTACATATGGTTATATGCCTACAACAAGGTGTGTTTCGCAAAATTTGCATACATACGCCAGAGCCTAATTAAATACATTAATTCTGACTAAAATTAAATTTTTATATTTTCTAAACTTTTGTTGCTCATTTAATCTTCAAAACTAAATAAATAATGTAATACATGTATTTTAGTAACTTTTATTAAAGCTCGCAATCATTAAAATTAAATGAAGTGGGTAATTGATATACCCCACATAAATAGTTTGTTTACAAAGTGTTCAAATTGAACTGAATGAACAAATGAACCAAATTTCGCTGGTTCGATTAGTGAAATGGCGCGTGCAACAAAATAATCGAACCGGTTAGCTCGCGTTCGGCTGTTGTGCATTTTATAAGAGCTAAATTATATTTTACGGGATTAATGAAGTATTTGCGTTACGTTGATAATACATTTCGCCTGGCAAGTTTGAAACGCATAGTGTACAACATAGGGTTTCATAAATACTCTTACATTGCTCTTGTTCATTCATTCGTTTTGCTGGTGCACACGTGTTGATGGTTTTGTTTTTGTTTTCAGTGCTTTAATTTGTTAATTACGAGGCGCTTGTTGAACGCACAACTGAAAGTTAAGAAATCAAAAAACCTATTTTTGCGTTGGCAAACAATGACATTGCCCAAGACTCTACGCCATGTGCAAACCCAGCACGGCGATGCCTCTGTTGATGTGGAAAACATCTTTCTATTTAGCGCCAACCTGCACGCCGTATCAACCACCGCCGGCGGCAGCTCTACAGATAAAGCTGAATTGGGCGCTGAAACTGTTGCTGCCAAGACGGAGGGAAGATCTCCTGCGGATGGTGTGTGGACCTACGAGGCGAGTGAAGATTGCGGCAGTCAAGTAAGCGCAACTTCTATGATTTCTTTTACTAAACTTTTTATATGATAACTAGTAAAATGAATAATTCAATTAATTTTTATTTAATATCTTAAAATATCAACATTCTCAAGATATCAATATATAATTTTGGCAATATATCTTAATTTATCAATATGTCAATATATCTCAATAAAATAAAATAATAAAAAATAAATAGATAATGATAAAGTATATTTTGATAGGGAATTGAAATCCCAAAGCGTAAGATATTCAGAGTATCTCAGAGTCGGATAATTCCAAATAAAGCGGATATTAAAAATGTATTTACGATAATCTCAATATGTTATTGAAATGCTGACAAAAACTGCGAAAGCTTAGTAATGTGGCACGATAGAATTAAGTCCACTTTCCAGTCAGTCTTTATATATTCAAGAACCCACATAATAGAATTGCCATATCATGATATAGTTTACTTTGCTTGAAGTGAAACTGGTGTGAGGCTAAACATAGTTAATTGCAAACAACTTTAGAGACAATCAAAGTAACATCAGAGCCTTCTCGAGGGTCATTGTCAATGTGGAGAGAAGGAAATACTAATTACAACAGCTCGCTTTTGTAATGCTTTCCATTATAGTATTTCAATGCATCTCTATATCTATATGATGGGCTTTGTAGCTGAAGCGCTGCAGCCTATTCATCTCTACACACATTGTTCATTCACATTCCGTATTCCTACTGGCATATTTATGTACATTCCGGCGAGGATTTAAATTTGTAAAATGGTCGCAAAACCCATCAATCCGTTTTGAATAACTCATAGCCAAGAGGGCCTTTGAAATTGTTGGCATATTTCAGGCCGCTTTCTATCAATAATAGTCACGTGTAGCTCCTGACTGGAAGCACAGCATTATCCTTGCCAAGGACCACTTATTATGTAGCTTATGCTAACCTCTACTAAATAATCCCCGTACACTTAGCTGTGTGTTAACCGCAACAAACATTTTAGTTGGCCTTCCTTCGTTTGTCCGTGCTTCGACTGGCTTGCTAGTTGGTTGTCTAAGCTGTCTCTCGCTTTACCTTCATATTTTAACCGCGGATTTGGTATAATTATTTCTCATTTTGCCTTTCCTTTTTGCTATTTTGTTGAAGGGTGCTTTCGACGCTTCGTGTCGTTTTTCCTACTTGTTTGCTCTGACGAGCAGCGCCTCCTTGTCAAGTTGGCCAACCTGACGCTTCCGCAATTATCAGTGTTGCCTCCTGTTTATACCCTGTGCACCTGTGAATCAAGGCTACGTCCGTTTTACAGCAACGTACGGGATGCTTCATACGTCGCTCACTCACTCTACGTCACTCACTACTTCTTAAGAAGGTATCGCCAGCTGGTTTCCTTATGAAAGTTAAATAAATTGAAGTCTGTAGTTAGGCTAAGTTCTCACTCAGTTCGACTAAGTTTTAAGAAGTATCGCAACATACTTTCTGAATGAAAGTACAGCGCAATCATAGGGTATCTTTTAGTTGTGCACTTACCTCCTTCTATTATGGCTTGTTTTTAAGTAGGTATCGCTATGCTCCTTAAAAGTAAATTGCTCTAAATGTTTTTGTCTTCCATTATGCGCGCCTATTGTGTCACTTGCATTTAAAGTTTCCACAATACCTATGCACGTATGTATGTATGTGTGTAGGTTGGTAGGTATGTAATGTACGTAATCTACGTGATGTATGTAGGCTTGTGTCTGATGTATGCACGTCTACGTGCGCTTGTCTCTGTGTTAGTGCTATTGAAATAAGGAATGTGTCTCGACATTAAAATAGAGAATGTCAAATGTGCGCAAGTATTGGTGTTCTCAACAGCGAAGAGTTTTATTATTCTAGCTTCTTCTTTGTTTTGAATGCAGTTTTTACTCGCTTCCCCTCCAGAGCCATCCGCGCCCTCGGTAAGGCCCCCCTGGGTACGGCAAACGTGATTGTGTTCGCCTTCCTCTAAGATACGAATGCAGACCACTGTTTTATGATGACAATTTGGGTTTGTTACAACCCTCTATTACTTTTCCTGCAGTTAAAAGAGTTTTATTCCCAGCTCTTGCTTCGCTCTCATATGCTTTCCGTCTTAGTGTGTCATGCAAGCGCCTTGATCCTGCTTTCCTTCTTTTGATGCGCTTTTAAGCAGAATACTGTTAGTTAAATATAAACTCATTATTCACTTCCGTTTAAGCTGGCCACAATTGCTGAGGCCTCACTGGTTCAGCTGCCCGAAAAGCGAAAGGCTTCCGATGAAGCGGACGCCACCGAAGCAAAGAAGCTTAAATTGGAAACAAAGGATCTTAAACTGACACGTCCCGGCTTTAGTGAAGAGCGCTATGATGAGACTTCCTATTACATTGAAAATGGTAAGCATTCCGCATTACACTTCTTTATGGATTAGCCCAGTCATAGTCGCAATTTGAAGGCTTGCGAAAGGTTTACCCCTACTCTTTTACATTCACAACGTTCACAAAGGGCCGCTGGGTGGGCGAGGGAATTTTGGATGTATTCTCGCGTGAATTCCGTGCCCATCCTCCCGAGGAATACAAACGCAGCATCGAGGCGGGCAACCTAACCGTCAACTATGAGAAGGTGCCCGTTGACTACACGCTAAAGCACAATGATCTGCTGGCTAACACAGTGCACAGGTGAATCAATTAATATATATATATATATTTACTATGTACTCAAACCCATCCACCTCTTCCACAGACATGAAGTTCCGGTTACTGCGCAGCCCATTTCCATAGTTCATATGGACGAAGACATTTTAGTGGTGAACAAACCAGCGTCTATACCAGTATGTAAATCTTTTTGAAATATTATTTATATATATATATATATATATAAATTTATTTATCTGTTACACATGTATTTAGGTACATCCATGTGGCCGCTACAGACATAATACGGTGATATTTATACTTGCCAAAGAGTACAATCTGAAGAATCTGCGTACCATACATCGGCTGGATCGGTTAACTTCGGGCTTGCTTTTATTTGGACGCACTTCGGAAAAAGCACGTGAAATGGAGCAACAAATACGAAATCGACAAGTTCAAAAGGAATACGTTTGCTGCGTGGAAGGTCATTTTCCAGAGTAAGAAGTCTGTTAACCCCTATGAGAATCGCCTAGAAGGCCAGTCGTTAATTTGAATTCATTTAAAAGTAATACGAAATTATTTTCTTGGTTTTGAATCCAAGTAAGAGAAAGTTGTGTATGAGAATCGAGGAGAAGCGCAAGTTTAAATAGCCATCGTAACATTTAACACCAAGTAAATAATCTTATCATTTAAATTTAAGGAAATAACTAAACAAACAAATTTAAATAATTTATATAAATTAATCTAACATCTTTAATTTTAGTGGTGTTATCGAATGCAATGAGCCCATTGAAGTAGTTAGCTATAAAATTGGAGTCTGCAAAGTCTCAAAGAAGGGCAAGGATTGCAAAACAACATTCAAGAGGATTGCCCAAGCTGGAGACTACAGCATAGTGCAGTGCAAACCGCTGACTGGGCGAATGCATCAGATCAGAGTGCACTTACAATATTTGGGTAAGCGGAAATTGTTGCATTAGTTATTCATAAGTAATAATTAATAATCAATAATTTCCTCAGGCTACCCGATTGTCAACGATCCACTGTATAATCATGAGGTTTTTGGTCCTTTAAAAGGACGCGGCGGAGACACTGGGGGAAAATCCGATGATCAATTAATTAGTGATTTAATTTCCATACACAATGCCGAAAATTGGTTGGGTATTGACAAAGAACTCGTAGCGAGTGGTGCTATAATAAATTCAGATGTTACTGCCGCCAGTATAAATGAAGCTAATCAAACTAGTAGCCAAAGTTTAATTAAATCAGCATCTGACTCTAAGGTATTAATATATACTATTTGTGTTATTAACTGCGGCTTATTATAATTTAATATTTTTATTTTAGATTACAATTGCGACCCAAACGAGCTATGAACCTGGAGACTCGCATTTCGATGCTAGTAAAGTAACTGTAGATCCTCACTGCAGCGAATGTAAAATGAATTATCGGGATCCAAACCCAGAGGACCTCGTTATGTATCTGCATGCATGGAAATATAAAGTAGGCTTTAATAAGCTAGATATTAAACAAATTGAAATTGATTCTGATCTGTACACTTTCAGGGAATCGGCTGGGAGTATGAAACAGAACTGCCAAGTTGGGCCTCTACCGACCAGGATAATATCTCGCTTAGCTTAAGAAACAAGCGTTGTTAAATTGGACTTTCCGAATTATAGATACATGTACAATTGTTGCTTCCGGATATAATGTTTATTTGTTATAGAAAATTTAAATCTTTTGATAATTTCTCAATTTTTATTTTGCCAAATACACGACAAAAGTGCGTATCTCCATTGGGCTTAGCTCTATGAGATACTTTTCACGTGCAGATGATTGCATAGATATTTTCAAGTTTTCCGAGTTGAATTCTTGTTCACGTTTTCGATGCAATGTAAAATGACGTGAGTTGGCACTGCGCTTTAGTCGGTTGCTTTCAGCACCTAACTGCCCGGTTTTCAGGGTTTTCTTTGAATACTTAACTTCCAGCATTGGTTTCGCAGCTGATAGCAAGTAAACAGCCTTCGACTTTATTGTAAACGTGGCATAATTGTTATATGGCTCATCCTCGGGATCGGGCACAAACTCCATTCGTCGATGTTCGTCTAACCACGCATTGCCATCCAACGTTGTTTCCCGAATGTTTTCAATATTAAATGTGCTCAGTACATCCTTAATATTAAATTGAACGAATTGCGATTGGCTCACATCATCTTTCTTCTCCAGTATATGCTCAAAGCGGACGAGTAACTCGTTCTCGTGCCACGGTTCCAAAGTAAGCAAGTGCACATATTTCGGTAGGACCACGGAAATTCCATTGTACTGCAAATGTGATGTATAAATATAGTTTTGTTCGTTATAGTAAAGTTACATCAGGTTAAAGGACTCACCGTGTTTGTAAATGAGGTTAGCCATTGATCTGAGCTATAAGACACATTGCTGAAAAACTTCCATGTGGGTAGCAGTGCCTCCAACTGCACCAGACGTTCGATTGCCTTTAGGGAGACATTGGGACGTAGTAAGGATTGACCCACAAACAAATGATGTTTGCCTCGAGCAATCAATCCCTCACCGTATTCAGTTTCGTTGAGGGCCTCGCCCACACCAAATGCATCATCGTGCAACAAACGACGATGAACCATCAGTTCCAAAACGCCATCCTCCAATGAGCTACCCCCTTGAGCTCTGTCTGTCAAAATAGCCATACGAGCTATTTGATCTTCCAACGCGATTTTCGTTGTCACCGGATAGTAGTTGCCGGCGACAGTTTCGTGAATTTTCACGTTCCACGTTTCACGATGGTTGCGCCGACGTTTTAACATTTCGCGACCTGATAGAAAATCACTTGAGAAACATAATTATATTTAATATCTATATCTCACCATTTGAATCAGTATAGAATATGCCATCAGACTTTATATCAGACTTAAACCTCGTAATTACTTCCTTTCCTATTTGATCTTTTATGGGAATGGGACCCACTAGCCACTCGAACTCTGCATGATTGCTCTCCTTATATACGCGAACCACTTGGCTTATCCAATTGTTGAATATCTGATGCACCTCTTCCACTAGTTGACCCTTGTACACCTCTATGGACACTTGATCTGTAGCGAAGTGTATTTTATTTTTGTCCGGACGGAATATATAGGCACCCGAGGAACGATTTAAGAACTCAGCATTGTTTCCAGTTGCACCTTCATAATATAAAAACTCTTGGGAAATCATTCTAGTCATTCCGTCGGCTGTGACGTCCATGAGGAATCCATTGGTGTCGAATGTTAGTTTAATATTCTATAGGCAAATTAATTATTCTCATTAAAGCATTAAATAATGTTGAAATTTTAATTACTTTGTTTCCAATAACAGTGTAACTTGATGTTTTCTTTGGCGAAGGTGAGGGTTTGCCACTGGCAGAAGTCGTGTCGGATTTTTCAATATAATAGGTCTTATATCCCACGGCTGGAATGTTGGACGCCAAGAAAACAAGCTCATACTGGGCGCTCGAGTTTCTATATTTAATTTTGGACACAGCTTCAGGCACAGGCACCACTTGAGTCGGCAGGCTTTTACCTGCAAGAACATATTTATTAAGTAAAAGAGGTTTGCTTGTAACACTCACAGTTGAATCTTACCTAGCGGATCGATTACAACATAATTGTAATCCTCAACAGGTACTCTCACATACTCATTGGTCGAATGAGCCAGCGGATTGTACAGCGTCAGTGCAAAGCGATTGCTTTGCTCGGATGTGAAACAGCTACTTATGTTGAGGAGAGTACAAGTTTTGAATTCAAATTTAGTTGGCTGTGGGCTAATGGGATCGGATGAAAGAGACAATTGATTCAACACAGATCTGATGTTTGTCGCGCAGGCACGCAGAGCGACACTCATGCGCTTCGCATAGTCGAGGGCAACCTTTTGCTTCTCCGTTCCTGTGACTGCATCATGGTGCTGCATTATGCCCATCGTCTCTCGCATGAAGTTCAAATGCGGATTAAACTCAGCCGATCGCTTTGGAGCCAAAGCGCTTAGCTGCTTGCAAGCCTGCAGGAAGTGATTGCCATCACGTTCGAAGCGCTTCAGAGTGGGTCGCGAGGTGAAGTAGCCCGTCCAGTAGGCATGCGGATCGGATGCATAGGGAAAGAAATCATCACTCTTGGTCGGCCATGAGATGCCAGCATCATGCAGAGATTTCAGATAACACGAAGGCGTGGAGTACAGCAAATTTATATTCGATCCATTTGCCTGGCGCTCATTTGCATACCTGCAAGCCATTACAACAATATATTCATGTAATTTTATGCACATCTTATCAATAATTGGTACAATTAATCGTCTAGGTTAAGGAAAGCCCCTCACTACTCACTTAATAAGTTTATCCAGATTTTTATACCACATATCAGCATTCTGGTAATGGAAATCCTCACCCATTGTTATAAGTAAGTTGGGCGTGCGATAGCCTTTGGCCATCTTAGTGACAAACTCAAAGAACGCATCGATCTATACACAAAAAGTATTTACTCCAGTTATATTTTGTTTCAAGGAACAACCAATGGACAAACAAAATGAGGGGCTTTCGTTAACAAGGACAAGTATGCCAAAAATAGGGAACACATATAATTTTACCGTATTAATTTGTCGAGATTCTTGTAATAAACTTGAGCTGCTTGATACGTAAAATCGCCGCCCATAGTTATGATGACATTGTTGGTGCGATAATATTTGCTTTGGGTTTTGACATAGTCCAAAAACGTATTAACCTGATGCAATATTGGATAAATCAGTGGGAGGACAAACACAAGGACAAGTTTCATATAAAACGATGCATCCACACAATAAGGAGACTGATCGAAGCTAAGGGACCCAAACTTACGCGTTCCTTCACATTGTTGTCTGGACTGTGCTTGCCATCAATGATGGGTTGATCCGCGCAGAGTATGTCAAAGCAGAAGCCATCCGGCGCTTGATAATTGTTGTACAGGGCTCCAGTGAAGAGATCCGCTTTGTCGTCTACAAACGAAATGAAATAATTATGTGAGTTTAGTTTAACATTGAAAGAATTAGTTATTTTGTTTGCTTGCCCAAGTTTTCGGAGCCATGCCAAATCATTTCGGCCTTTTGTGTCATCAAGCGCTCGTCCTTATCCTGGTAGTCCAGTCTACCAAAGAACATGCCATCGAAACCCATTTGTGCAAACATCGAAGCCATTTCACGGGAATGGCCAAATGGATCAATTTGCCATCCAATACGAGGTCGTCCGCATTCGCCAAACGTGTCATTTAGTTGCCTGCAAACCACATTCGGTTGACTCGATTAACTAAACTAGTTATACAGATGGATCTATGCACACCTTAATCCCCAAGCGAACTGATCGATTACACTTTGATAGTGAGTGGTTGCCTCATCATTCATGCTCCAAGCTCCGCCTATGAACTCCAGCCTGCCCTCGTTTACTAGCATTTTCACATTGGCCTGCTTCTCTTTCGTCTGTTCCTTCCACCATTTAAAGAAAAAAGCCGACTCAACATATATAAAGCGTTTCTCTGGATCTCTCAATAGGGACTCCACCACGGAGTCAATAATGTACTGCACGCCGGCCTTTTGTATCAGTGTTTGACTTCCATAATAGTACTGATCCACAGTTTTGAGCCATCCAACATCGTCGTGGGTGTGCGCGATAAGATGCACGTTCAGCATATTTGGTTTCGTTGGATGGCAGCTCTGAAAAATCAGTAAACCGTTCCATTAGTATATAGAATTTACAATTATGAGTGATATATATATATATATATATATATATATATATATATATATATATATATATATATATATATATATATATATATATATATATATATATATTATACAAAGCATAAATATATATATATATATATATATATGTACGTGTGTATGTAATTCTTGATCACAATGGAAACAAGTAAGAAAGCTCTAGTCGCCGACTAGGTTATACCTTGCACCCTGCGAGCAACTGTAATTCCAATGGGAAATTAAATGTTTAATAACTTTGTTTCCGGATGGACTTTTATAATCAAATTTTCACAGCGTAATTATGTATGTCATTTATATGTACATATGTATTTGCTAAAGCACAAGTCTCTAGGATTTGAAAAACGTGTTTTGCAATTTTAGGGCGAAGAGGGCATGGCATCCGAAAATTTAACAAAAATCAAAATTGTATTAAACACACATAAAACTAAAAAAAAAATTTAACACGGGAATTATTTCGAATTCTTCGAATTTTTTAAATAAACTTAATCAAATTTGAAGTCTCTAGCTCTTATAGGTTCTGAGATCGAGGTGTTTACATATAAGGACAGACGGACGGACAGGGCTAAATCAACTCAGCTCTTCTCCCCGATCAGGAATATATATACTTTATGATGTCTGCGACGGCTCCTTCTCCCAGTTACATACATTTCAACAAAATCTTTATACCCTGATTTCCTATTTTCAATGGGTTCAGGGTATAAAAAACAATTTAATTTGTATGTGTGTGTAACACTCGGCTTTCAGCACTGATAAGGAGAAATTGTATTCTAATTATAAGCAATTGAACATTATATACATATATGAATGAATACACATATATTCGAGAACAGTTCTTTGAATATTCTTATAATAGGTAATATAATTCTTGATCAGAATAGAAGAGTTCCATTTGTATGTATGTATGTACGTATGTATTGGCAACAATCAATCGATTCTCAACACTAATGATAAGGAGAAATGAGCAGTGTTGCTCAATGCAGAATACACAATAAACAAATGCACTTGCATATGTATATGCCTTTATGTATGCATATGCATATCAAATATAAATCTGTATATATACAGAGTTGCAAAGACTTACCGAATAACCGCACTGTGCGCCCGCATCCGATTTTGGGTCACTTCTAATATTCCTGGGCTCCACATGATGCACAATAAGGCTGCTGAGGCAAATTATTGCAAGCCATCCGCGAAATTTGTGCAACATTGCACTTAAATTAGCTTTTGCTAACTAACTGTTTCTGATGAGACGCTCTTGCTTTTATAATATAAGGAAACGTGTGTGTATGTGTAAGCCGATAAGGAAAATATAATTATAAATAAAGAATTGCCGCTTTGTGCGCACTCAATACCAACCGAACTTGATGGCGATACAAAGCACACTGAGCTGCTTGTAATGACAAGCCTACGCTCAGGCCCTAAGAGAGCGCTCACTCAAAGAACACTGAGCAGCTTGCAATTCGTTTCAAATGCCGGGCTTACGCTGCGTCAGAGAAAGTACACACATACGCAATTTCGATATGAGAGCAAGACTTGCGGTGCATATGAGTACACAATTGAGTAATAAATGGTGTCTTTTTACCAGTGATCTGAGAGTGGGAGAGTATTTCTTATATTGCCTCATGCGCAGGTAGCTTTTTACAAAGCAGTGAGAATAAGAAGTGACGTCACAGAACAATTCTCAGCTCGAAACATTGAGTGAGCAATTATAAATACTATACTGCATTGTATGTACATATGTTTTCTAGCAGCTTTGACTTTTGTGACGTGACCGGACGTATACATATTTTAAATGGGAAACCTTAGCAGAGTTCATGCTGTTCGGACGCACACTCGTTGCAGATGCAAGTATATATGAATGTAAATATGTATGTACATAGATAGATACATATGTATGTATAATTCCCTTGTGTTAGTTTCTCGCCATTTTTGTGCATGTGTATGAGAGTCTCATGTGCGCGCAGGCTTACCGTTATCAAATCTACTTGATTTCATGATTTCTCTTTTGAGCAATACGGTAAATTAAACAAATTGAAGAAATGCGGAATAATTTTCTCTGCTGGGACTTGGACTTGGATTTAGAGCACAATCAATCTCAAGTAGAATATTAAGTAGTTCGCATATGTGCTAAATTATATTGTCCGAGGCTGATAGCAAATGCGATGCTCCTCGATACTTACAGTGCTCCAGTTATGTATGTATGTATGTATATACTATGTAAATACATATGTACATATGTATTGAGTTATATAAAGTATTTATATTTGTGTACAATTCTGTGTTGTTTGCAGTTGGTTTCAAGTATCTGTTGAATATTATTATTATTATTATTTAGGTTTGCTTCAAAGCGTAGTGTTATTTAAATATTAGATAAAGTAAACAAAATTTAAAGCTTGTATCCAAGTAATTGCCAAAGTAAGCGCAGCGTAAAAAAGTATACAAATTCCACCAAGCCTAGGACACTGAATCCAAGATAAAGGCCGGCAGTACCGCCTATGGAAACTGCAGGAAAGCGATTATAAATTATATTTGATGTAATATATATATATACCTAAGATGTATATACCTAAAAGATCTGTAAAGGAAAAAATGACTTGTCTCTTGAATTGATTCCTTGGCCAAGTGCTCATAGAGACGGAGCTGCCCATACTGCCTAGCAACTGTCTAGAGCCTCGCATGGGCTAAAATAGTTTCAGGAAAAATAAGTTTTTAAAATAATAATCATTAGTATTTTGATTTGATGATAATAAAATAAATATGAAGATTCTAGCACATTGCTAATAATATTATTAAAAAACTAAATAAAATTGCCATTTGGAAAGAAAGTTGTAATAAATAATTATAGATTATAATACGTACGAGTGCACTTTTTAGCTTGATCACTGCGTCTATACAGTTTTGCTCGCAGTAGCAGCCAGTTGGCTTCTCATGATGGCCATTCTCTTCGTAAAATTTCAGAAAGTAGCCTATATAAATATGTGCATGTAGAATATAAGAGTTATAGCTGATAGATATGTATTTTACTGACCAGCATGCTTGGGAAAACAGGACTTTAGTTTTTGATAGGTGCACACTGGCTTCGGATTGGCGACTTAGAGTTTTTAAGAAATAAATATTTTTAATCTGTAAACAATAAAAATGTATAAACTTCTTTCTATTCACTTACTGCGATTGGGATAAAAATGGGGAATACATTTGCATATCTTATAGGCCAAGTTAATGCGGCACTCCTGTTGACAAATGTTCTTGGTATAAAAAGGATAATGCGTGAGATTGGACTCGTGATAGAAACGGCATTTCCTTTGGCTTATAGACGTTTCCCTGTGAATGACAGCAAAACAATTGTATATCCAAACTCTTCAATCTATTTTACTCACGTCTCGAAATTCGCTTCAGAAATTATTTCCTCAACTTCTGGCTCATAAGCAGCTCCTTCGGGTGAGTAGCCAAAATTATTATCCACCTTCATGACCTCAAAAGCAGAATGTATGTAACTCTGAAAAAACCTTGTTTATAGTAAAAAGTCTAGTTATTTTCCTTCACTTCTTACATCTATAGCTTCGGTATCGAAGCCCATTAGGGTAAAGCCGACATCTTTGTCGAAGAAAGTTGCCTTCTTGACATGAACATATCGATGCAAATTTAGATATTTGTTAAATTCCGGAAACTCACCGAAGATTAAGTAGCGTGAGCTGTACTCCTCGCCCAGATATGAGCTGCACAAGTAACAGAGTCCAAACTCTGTTAGGATCTGTCTGGTCTTGAGGTGTACCTGGCCGTCGATACAACGGATGCGAAGTTTCTCTATGGGCTCATAGGTGCCGTCATATGTCAGATTGTAGATCAATTCCATATAATGCTTAGGCTTTATGCCCAGAAGATCGAGGGTGCCATCAACACTCTCGTATTCGGGTATATTCTGAAAATTCGTGTATGTGGAATTGGCCAAATTCTCTAGGAAATCCATGAACTCATTCTTGATTGTTTCATTTAATTTATATTTTCTTGAATATTATTAAGATTAAATGAATAATAATAATTTATTATTTATTATGAAAAACCAGTAAAATATTACCGCAAATAATGGTTAAAACGCGTTTCATTTATGCGCTGCATCGGACAACTAGAATATATATAATGTTACCTCAAGTCAGAATTATAATATGTAATTGATCGATATTACATTGTAACACCCGGCATCGAGGTGTTCCAGTAATAGGAGTTCCGTTCCAGACCTATGTGTGTGCTTTTCGTATGAAATCGCTCCACAGACGATATGCAAGAGATAATGCAAAAATATACCGAGACGACCAGCAGTATAAGCCACAGTAATCTAAAAAGATTTCGCGTTAGTTTCACATCTAACATTATGTTTGCAACGGTATCCACCTCTCCAGCAGGAGTAACGCGCTTTTCACCAAATATCGAAATCCATGGATACAACAAGTATCAAAGTAAAGTCGTATAAAATTTAACATCTTGGACGGAATAAGTTTTTACTTTCAAAAACTCAAAAGCAGATGTGTTATCTTAACCGAACTGAGCTCCATGAACGTCGACTTTGGAGTTAGTTTGATTTAATAATTCTTTTCTGTCCTCAGCCAGTGTGCAAAGTTCCATAAACAGGGTATTTAGCTTATTTTTTGATATAGTTAGAATTAGATTCAGTATTCATATTGCTATAAGAGAGTCAAGTATTTAACAAAACTATCCTTGGCTTACGAAAATTGTAGATATAATGAAAGTTGAAAAATATAATTGTAAATAAAACTGATTGATATTGTATTCCATCTCTACAGTTCTTATATTGAAATCTCTACAATTAGAATTAATGCATTATTATTTGTGCAAGAGGTATTTAATAGTCGGCCCAGTATAATTTATGTTCCATTTGATTGCGTGACAATGGACTGCTTTAATGGGAACACCAGAAATCCATTTCAATTCTAATTGAGTCCTTGAACACGAGACTACTCTGTATATCATGATATCATAAGAGAGAGCTTCTTAATTTGAACATTGATAATGTTTCTGTCTCTTTGGGTATTTATGGGAACATGAAGACTCAGAAGGTACCGACTTGGATAGTTTGTCATCTGATTCATATTCCCGTTCGCGTTCACGGATATCAATATCAGCTTGATCCATGCGTCCCTGTATCATACTGACGACCTTCTGGGAAAGCACGCAGCAGCCTATAGATAACACTAGCGCACAGCCCAATATTAATAATATCATGGGCACTCTCCACCAGATCTCTTCTTTGTTGGAGCCATCCCGAGTGAGATTCTGGGTACTTCTTTTTATCGACATGTAACACTCATCAGTACTTATTAGCTCAGCATTTGAATTTTCATTTGGACTCTGCAAGCGTTTGCCCACACTCTTTTTTTCGAAATGCGACCGACAGTCGGCGCAGACCTTGTTGAACCAGGTAGCACAGCGCTTACTTCTATCGTTGTATTTGCAAATATGCTGCATGTTTGGGCTGAATTTAGAAATCACTTGAAGTAAAAGTCGCTGACTATATATATAACTAAGCAGTCGAACATGACTAAATTTTACTTGACTATATATCGGCTTAGAGCAGTGTATGTCAAGATGTAAGTAGGAAATTTGGAATTTATGTTTTGGATATGCTCAATGGCAGCGAGGCTAATCGGGAGATATATATATCTTACTTATATTTACTTACTTATACTTACTTATATATAGGTATCTATATCTTACTCAAGCGGATAGTTGTGTTATATAGTTACATCTATTAGGAGCTCGTGAAAATCGTATTCCTTACAGTTTTATACGACCTAAATTTTGCATAATCTTCCGCAATTTCAGAGCTAGGATTGACAGGCTTAATCAATTGAGGTGTTTGTGGGTTGCGATGTCAGTAGGGGAAAACCATATTTCAAGGAAAAAAGGAAAATCTATAAGCTTTTCAAATTACTGTCTACAAAATTACAGTTCATTACTGTTGCCCCACCCTGCCCAACGGGCGAAAGATATAATTAGAAATCTATACAACCAGCAGATGAGCTACCTTGATTATGTTGGCTGGGAAATATATATATTTTTTCGATTTGCCATGGGTGCAAGGGGGTATACCTACACGAGTATTATTTTAAGACTTCAAGTCTTTAGTACCATAAACAATCTCTATATATTCAGCCCCGATTTGACGATGCCCCTTATGTGAGTTAACAAAATATTTTCAATCGAATTCGACCTGCAGATGTCAAGAGTTAAACATATACAAGCGGAAAATTACCTACCTGAAGAAATAATAAATAAAATATTATTTCTATATATATATATTATATATTTCTATATATATATATATATATATATATATATATATATATATATTTTTTTTTTTTTATGTAAGATAGGGCAGTGTGTCCGTCCAGCCCTCTTAGAATAGTCATAGTCCTGACAGCACTTTATGGGAGCAAGCAGATCCTCGTATAATATCTTTAAGTGTGGCACTGGACTTAGCTTCGGGCCAACAGTAATCATACACAGGTGAGTGGAGTTTAGTAAAATGTTTTGTTTATGCTTCGTTTACGTATTTATGCACTTAGGTGGTATGTGTTAATCGATGTAAATGCACTCGTATGTCAAATTGGAATTCATACTGAGAATTTGCGGCTAGTTTTGATAGTTATGTATCTGCTAATGATCATGAATATATATGTATATGTAAGAAATTTGCTTTAAGATCACGGTTTTCGTTATTTTCTTGTTCTTTTTCATTCGCAACAATTAAAGCTACATTTTGTTCGATTTAGTATGGATGAGTGCAGGAGATGCAGCAATTGCTCCGATAATATTCGTAGCTGCAGAGCTTGGCCTGCACGGCCCACTTGCAGTTGGGGAAGTTATCCACGCAGGGCGGCGCCTCGTCGTTCTGGAGCAGTTCGTTATTCAGATCTTGAATATAGGTATATATAGATCAGTTCAGATATATCTCGGATACATTTCGTTCATAAATACCTCCGCATTTCTGCGCATTGCAGCTGCGATAGATGGGTTCCCTCAGTGCATATCGGCACTTTGCGGACTCGCGCAGAGCATTCTGCTTGTCGTCGTACTCCAGGCACTTGATGCTGCGTCGCTGGGTGCCGCCGTCGCAGCTCTTGGTGCACTGTCATAAGAAATAGTCCTTAATAACATCTGAATTCAATTGAAACAACTCCCACATACCTCTGACCATTCGGAGTAGTGCCAGCGAGGCGCGCAGTATTCAATCTCCTCGTGCGAGCAGTTCTCGAGCGGCTGCGGCCTTAGCTCCGCCTTGCACTCCTCGTCGTCCGTGATCAGCTGATTCTTAATGCACAGCACAGTTCGACTGCGGGTCAGATTGAAGCAATCGCCACTGCATGGCGACCAGGGTCCGGTGAACCAATCGCCCAGCTCGCAGGCCGTTTGCTCGCAGGGCCTGCGGTTCTCAGGTATGTCGCGGGGCTCGCAGCGCTCGCTTTTAGTCTTGGGCCGATCGCAGAAGATGGTGCGGTACTGGACGCCTGGACCGCACGACGATGAACAGTACTGATTCCACTCGGACATTATCCAAACCGCATCGCTGACCACTTTCGGAGCACGATGGCGCACCAGGTGTGTTCCATTGGCTGCATCGGGATGGAGGTGCATGCGGTAGCGGGCAGAGTTGCGGCGTCGAGCCTTTGGGCATTCGCATTGCTTTTCGCTGGGCGGCTGCTCCTCCATGCAGGCGGCCCTATCCACGTGGATCACAATGCCTGACGCCAGTTCCTGGACGCAGCTGAGCTCACGCCGGCGCACAGCCTCACCATGCTGGCAGCGACACTCACCCCACTCGTCATGCCGCCAATAGGCGGGACAGGGCTGCGTGTTGCAGTGCAGCAGATTCTCGTTGAGCACCGGCTTTTCCGAATGACTGCAACGGCGCTGCGAATAATAACGCACCGGATTCTCACGGGCACAGCGCACGACGGGCGTTTGGGTGCCACCGCCGCAGGACTTGGTGCAGGCACTGAATCCGACCACCTTCCAGTTGAATTTACGCCTGCGTCCCGAGCGGATGCTGCTGCCGGAGCTGCCATCATCGCTGCCAGCACCAGCTTTCAGGAAGCCATCGCTACTCTCTAGAGACAATTCATTTTCCTCCGAGTCCGAGACAATGGGCAGCAGATACTCGTACTTAATGCCCGGATTCAGTATATTGCTGTACACCTGATTAGGGAAAACAGAGTGGAAGTAAGTCAATCATATAACAATATCTCTGGGACTTCGCGGATCACGTACTAGCAGCTCCACAGGGTCCTTGATGGGCCCCGTGCATGTGATCCACTCGGTGACACCCTCGCCCTGCTGCACTCCATCGATGCGATGATAGTCGAAAGTGGCGCCCGCTGCCTCGTACGATCCGCTCTCTGAAATCTCGTTCTCGCCATTGAAAATGCTCTTCTCTTCGCTTGTGCGCAACACTGTGAGAAAAATAGGTAATATAAATAATAAATTAAAATATTACATAAGCATTTCAAGATTCTGATACTACTAAATAATAAAATAAAATATTACGTAAACAAATTATGATTCTAATACTATTTTCAAAAGTCTGGTATATTATTTTAACGAACTAAGAGACTATATTTTCATTATTGTTGTGAAAATTCGTACCGATTTGATACCAGATATAATACATATTTTTATACTCGAGTAATTAAAATTAGTTTTTGTTTTATTTCTTTAAATTTTCAATGTCCAGCAATAGCAATGATAATAGAATATATATGGAGATATAAAATTTGTATTATTCTCAAAATAATACCATTTGAAAGATATAAATAAAATAAATCTTAAACTTAAGTAAATAAAATAAAACTTAAATTTAACATAAGATTAATTATCAAGTCTAGGAATCATATGAAGTTAAATATACAAAATCAAAATTCCGTAGAAAAAACCTAAAACTAAATGCAAAATTTGGGGACTGTCCAAAGACGTCAGACATTTATGTATGCAAAATAAAGCTCGATAATGTTTTCAGTCGAATTCATTGATACCGGAAGGGTGATTCATTATTTAAGACAAACTTGATCTGTTCTATAGACGGACCTGCATATAAAAGTCAGACTGATTGAGCCCCATAGACTCAGCTGTTTATCCTGATCTAGAATATTTATATATAATCAATCATTTAAAGAAAAGCATTATAACTTGAATTCAAATGTTCAGTGTATAATATTAATGCAACTGGAGCACACCTGAAACTCTGCTGAACCCACACATAAACAGAAAGGTGTGTACGCCTGAATACACATATGTATATACAGATATAGATATAGATATAGATATAGATATAGATATAGATATAGATATAGATATAGATATAGATATAGATATAGATATAGATATAGATATAGATATAGATATAGATATAGATATAGATATAGATATAGATATAGATATAGATATAGATATAGATATAGATATAGATATAGATATAGATATAGATATAGATATAGATATAGATATAGATATAGATATAGATATAGATATAGATATAGATATAGATATAGATATAGATATAGATATAGATATAGATATAGATATAGATATAGATATAGATATAGATATAGATATAGATATAGATATAGATATAGATATAGATATAGATATAGATATAGATATAGATATATATATAGGTATATTTCGTATACATATATACGAACACCCTTATTCGAGGCGCCGTACACTGCCATTTTCATGACCGGCCGCCTCTGTTATATCTTCAATTTATCAATATATGTATATATATATATATATATATATATATATTTTGTTCACTATATCTAAATCTATAAAGAAGGAAGATAGGACAGACGAACTAACCTCATCGCTATGATCAAGGTGATCCACACATATTTTAATAATAATATAATATTGGCACAAAAAAATGTTAGCATTTCCCAACAAATTTTAATAAGTTTAAGTTAAACACATAAAGTGCCAATATACCCGTTTTCACTTTGTGACTAGTGTATGTCCATTAAACGTAACATAGTCTTTTAATTTAAAATTTAATATTTATAGATAAAAGATAATATGTATAATGAAATTTCACTTCAATTCTTAAACTGTTTGCATTTGCGTATGCTCGGAGCAGCGAGGGCATGCCACCATCTGTTCCGAAATGTGTACAGGGTATGCCAATCGATATTTAAGTATAGTATTTAGCTCACCAAGTAAATTTGCACTGTTCTTGAGTTCAGTTATGGATATATTCGAAGCGCCCGCTGGTATTGTGGCCACGTGAACGTATGCGTCCTCTGGCAATGGATCGCGTGTAAAGATTCCAGTGACGGGACGGCAGAGTAGGCCTCCGCAGCTGACGGATCCGCTATTAGCGTACAGACCCTTTATGGAGCCATTGCCAAGAACGGCCTGTAATTACACAAAAAACCGAATATATATATGTATATGTGATGTATATATATAGAGAGATATGTAGATGGTATAATTGATTTCAATTGAAACAAATCAAAGCATTTCGCTTTGTTTACAAAGATCGCAAATGGGGCAAAGGAGGAGGTGGGGGAAATGGAATTCTCGACAGATGTCCAAATTGACTCACCAGCCAGGTTAACGCCAAGTGCCACAGCCAAGGCATATCGCACACTAAATAATATATATATTTATATATATGCAAGGTGATCTGAGCTATATTCTCTTTGTTTATGCGTACAGCTTAATTGTTTGATTTATACTAGATGTCAGTGCACTACATAAACAAACGTCTCTACTATATGTGCGTAAAATAAATTAGATTATAAATTGCGAATAAGCTAACTTTGAAGTGCTGCAGACATAAAACCATACATACATATATATCAGATGTTAGGGTATATAATAAGCTAAAGCTATATAATTTAGCACTGTGAGTTGTAGACTGGACTATTCATAATGATTAGTATGTATGAATACTCTGTTATAATGTGAAAAAATGCTAGCGCAGTCTTCTATATTTATGTAGATGGCTATAGCCTGCGTTAATATATAAATGTTACGAATGGCCTACTGAAATGTATATACCCGATCAGCTAAAGCTAAAGCTAAATGTTACCAACTGACTAATAAATACACTATGACGAAGAGCAGCATAAATATATCATTTACAATATGGTAAAATAAATATTACATATTTTAATAATAATATAATATTTGCATAAAAAAAATTTAGCTTTTTTCCAACAAATTTTAATAAGTTTACGCTATACATAAAGTGCCAATATACCCGTTTGCACTTTATGATTTAAGCGATACAAGCATATATAAGCTGTGCTGTTACAAGCTGCCTCTCCGACCAATATACCCCGCCAAAAAGATAATTAAAGTTAACTTAATACAATCTAATTAGTTATACAGTAAACTCTTATAAAGATGTTACAAATTTGCAGCCTATCCACATATACCCATATGAAACATATCAAATGAGATACAATAAGTGCTCGAGATATCGAGATTAGATATTCAAATCAGTTTGTTATATAAATGTTGCATAATGACTGCCCAAACGTATATACCCTCATCGAAAAGCAATTCAATTAAAATACAATATTGAGTAGAAAATAAATATATGCAAATAGCTCTGTTGTGGGCGAAGGTGCAAATGGAATTTATATTCACTTCCGCTCCAAGTGCGAATTGCCAATATCGAATTCTTAAGTGTCTGCATATGTCTCTTGATATATATATATATGTATATATCGGAATATATATGCCAGCATTTATATTGAAGTTGTGATAAACTCGTAAATGTCTGATGGCTATTTGCTGATCGCTCTGAGTGCCACGCGGGCGACTATCATCGAGTGTGTAGTACAACACCATTTCGAAGCAAAAGATAATTCTGTTTTAATGGCCAACAGGCAGCAGCAGCAGCAGCAGCCGCAACAGCAGCCGCATTTGACGCACTTTTGCAAGTTTACGATGGCCACATTTCACTTGGCTACAGACTCACTTGGTTGTTTACGACCTGACCAGCGCAAGATTAAAGTGCTTTTTAGATACCCTACATTGAACAGAAATAGGGTATATAAAACAATTGAGCCAAAAGACGCGAACTCTAATTGCAGACCATGGCTTAGAGGCAGCTACTCTGAACTAAAAAGTTAGTTAAATATTTGATGAGTAAGTTCTATATAGTACTAATAGACCTTGGAAAAAAACTCTACAGTTTTTATCTTCTTGATTCCCTGTAATAAACCAGCAACTGAGGAGATTGAATAAAAAATTAGATGGCATTTTAACTATTTTAGCTATATACATACTTCAGTTCGAGTGCTAACCTGATGATACCCTACCCAAAACATTTAATGAGTATAACAAGCTTATGACTGACGTGGCAATATCTGAGACTATTCATTCCATTAAAGAGCTTAAGAGATTAGATTCTTTACGGATCAATAAACTAAACTGCGTAGATTGGAATAAAAGGTTAATTAGTAGGGAAATTCTAATATTGCAAAAAAGTCTTAAGGTATTTTGTATATAATAAATTCATAAAATAAACTTCCTTTTTCAAACTTTAGTTGCTAAACAATTTAGAGTAATAAATCTAGCCAAATCTTCACGTTTTCTGTAGCTTACTCACTACATAGAGAGTATTATATAGCACATAATTTCTAGAATTACTTTGGGACAGTTTGAAATATCTTAAAGAGATATAATAAAATAGTATTTTAAAGTAAGAAACACAGGGTATCATACAGCACATCATATCAACAGTTCGTTATCCTTAAGCACGCTTCAATTTCTATTCATCATCAGCTTACTTTCCACGCACATCAAAATTTGTATATATATATATATATCACAACTTAAGTATACATATTAGCAAATTCGTATATTTAGTGCCTATCAAATTTAAATGTTTATGATTTTTCAGATATTAGATATACGCAAGTGTTTTAAAATAGCTTTAGCTAATAGCAAAAAAAAAAAACAAAGAGAGGACATTACAATAGCCATAAAACAAGAGTTCCCATATAGACAAGAGAAAGCTTGAAACAAATATATATGTAGATAGATATACTATTCGATCTACCCACAATTGAGAAAAAACTAATACTGACGTAGATTTGAATTTCAATTAAAAAATAGGCTGAATTTTCGAGAAAGCGGCAAATGGATCTAATTAAAGAATTCGAAAACAATTTAAGTATATTAGTACATTGCGCAAATGCATATTGTGGATATAGTTTTGGGAGCCCAATGTCTTCAAGTGTAAGTCTCAAGCGTTTTGCACGAATTGCCAAAAGGAACAAAGTAAAAAAAAAATTTGAAATAAGTTGTTTTTTAATTGCTGCACGTTTGTGCGATTAAAAATGTAATAAATTAGCTATTCCTTGACTGATATCTCATCAACATAAAAATTGTTACAATTAGTATTTAAAATGTTTATCCATAATATATGCAGAAATATTTTTAGAAAATGTTTTTCTATACATATATATTTATGGGCTCAAATATTGACAATCCATGTAAAAAATTAATTAAAAAAAAACTAAAGCTGACATATATACGTATTTCTATTTTTTTTTTTTTTTATTATATAGCAATAATTTCTAGAACGAAAAAATGTATACATAACATTTCTTGAGTCTGAAACACTCCAAATCTGCTGACTTGCTTGATATTTGAATATTGAAAAAAAAGATAAGATAATAAATTAAGAAATGTTCTGCATATATCCTTAAAGAAGTTTAGCTCCAGTTAGCGAGTTAATTATTTTTTTGTTTTTTTTTTCGCATATTTAGAAAACATTTAAGGCAGACTAATTTAGCTGACATGATTATTCAATTAGAACAAGAACTTTATTATTTACAAATTTGTTTGGATTGTAATCTGATTTCCGATTAATTTGTATTTATTTGTTGTTATTTGGTTTGAATTGTTTAACTGGTTTTTGATTTCCTTTGATTGTTCTTAAACGATTAAACGAAGCGCGATTCCCAAAGATACGAATACGCATGTGTTGCGTGCTTCGATTCGCGCCGCTAACTAAAATATTCGGCAAGGCGATTCATTTATTTCTAAAGAGTTTTTCATAACTCGAAGTGTGTGTGCACCACAGACACAATCGACAAACGTTTTCACTCCCGTTCCCGCAGTGAGAAGAGTATATTGGTTTTTCAACTTGAACAGGTTCGGAATTTGAATAATAAATATGGGGGTATGACAAGTCTACTACATATTTGCAAAATTAGTCAGAGGATTACCTAAGAGGGTCTGATAAACCTAGAGTTTCATAGAATCAGATAAAGAAGTTTTAAGCCACGCTTACGGCACACCCACTCAATAGAATCTGATATATACAATCTGATATCTGATCTATATATATCTGATATCTAGATATAATCTTATAATATGTTTGATCACAGTACGCTAATATGCCACGCCAAAAGTGGGCTTACTATAGATGGAACTTTATTCAGAAAATCCAAAAAATTAATTTCCAATAGCTTAAGAGCTATGAAAAACAACCTCCACAGCTTAAATGTAAAATAATGTTTATATTTAGAGGGAACGGGTATGACGAAGCCGCTTCCACCCGACAGCTTGCGTTTTTTTATGGATAGCTCTTGGTATATGAGTGATACAGACAGAGACACAGACAGCAAAATAAGCTCTCGCTTTTTTCTTTGTACTATCCAGCAAGAAGCTGAGCTATTCGTGTGTAATATATATATTGAAGAAGAGCAGGTATTTATTGTAATTGAGACTGCTACGAATATCTAATCAGCGTCGTGTACTCATTTGCATTAACATGGCCTTAATAAATTGGAAAAACAGCCAAGAGATTAATGGAACGAGCATAAATTGTGACTAGTTGTTAATTAATGGAACTACTGTGCGAGCTGATAGCGTGTTTTATCTGCAATCAGTTATAATTGTTATTGTTAGTTTTATTATGCGAGCGAGTGGTATTAACATTCACCTTGCAAATGCCGTCGACACATATTGCCCGACCCACTGGAGTGGACCGATTGGAGCGATAGTACTCGGCGGGCCTCTGGCAGGGGGTGCCATCAGTAACCGTATCATTGAGTGTGGCAAAGTATTTCATGCCCAAAGGCTTGCAGTTCAGCTCGCACTCGGCGTCGTCTGGCAAAGAAAGCGAAAGTCAATTACAGACAGATTCTTCACATAGATACATATAAATGAGTATGTGTTCCCTACCTTTGATGTACGGCTCCCAGTTGTATTGGCGACCCTGAAAGTCAACCTTATTATATGCAGCGCATTGATATGCACGAATATCCATTGATTCCGTTGGACAGGCAAGGTCATTGCATATCTGATAGCGCTTCGAGAGGCCCACACAAGTATCACTCATATATACTCTACTCGTCGTAGAATTTCTGCAAAATACAAAGTGAGGCGTAAGATAAAACAATAATTATTATAATGGCGTTGCTTATAAATTTCCCGGAACGGACTATTCAGAAATTATAGTTATCTCAGACTAGAATTTATACTCTGAATCGTGGATGTTAAAGGTATAAAGTGACGTGATCTTCTCTATAAACTATATATTTTTCTAATCAGGAGAAGCAGAAGGCTTATCTGACTTAAAGGTAGAGATCTTGAGAAGAAAGTTTATATATGATAAATATATTTTGATATCATTGAAGTAAGAAAGAGGTATAAGATAAGCTAAATTAGAAAAACTAATTCATTGCTTGAAATTGTATAATACTCGATAAATTCATATCGAAGTTATTAACTACCATTTTCCCATTTGGACCAAGGAATTGGATCACATATATATCGTATAATATATGTTTGCAAAACGAATATTATATATAAGCTATAAGTTATATGCTATTATGAAACATATCACATCCTTAACACTTTTACATTATTATAACGTAGAGTAGAAGTTCCCATATTTATTAAAAGTATCTTATATTATTACTCTATAGATGGGAATATTCCAGATATTTTCTATCTATAATGTCCCGTTGCAATTAAAAACTCTATGCAAGCGTTTGGCTTGACAAAAAAAAAAAAAAAAAAAATTTCTTATAAAAGTAATATGTTATCATTATCTCAACTTCTAGATTTTTGCATACCCTTGACTCGATTATAAGAAACAAGAATTATTTAGAAACCAGTTATAAACAATTTTGTAAGATTTCTCGCCAGTCTCTGATAAGTCCAGCCGCAACTCTACGTAATTTAAATAAACTATTAAAGAAGCTTAAAAATTTCCATTTTTTGTATTTTTATTTAATTTAAGTGTGTACACAAATGAAAATTAAACTCCAGCTTAAATTACTTCAATGCTTTTTAGGGATGAGAATAAAGTTAATTCTTAGTTCAGTTCAGCGAATTTCGCCTTGAGGAATTCAATCAGATCGGCGTTGGCAGGATTTCTGATTTCGTAGAGTGTCTTCTGCTTCTCATCGATGGAAACGGAATCGGCCAGAGCTGCTTGAGCTTGAGCCTTCAGGTCTTTAATCTCGGTGGCATACTTCACATCAGCATCGGACAGAACCTTCTCGAAGAACTCAACGCCACTCTTCAGATCGCCGTTGATCTGTGGCAGCGAGTCCTTCTTAAGGAAGTTCACGAACTCGGGACTGAAGCCCTTCTCCAGGTTCAAGAAACCATCCCTCTTGGCCTCAAAGACGGCTTGCTTCTGCAGGCTCTCAAGCTCGGACACGGTCTTCTCAATGTCAGCCTTGAACTCACCCTTGGCCAAGAGCGACTTGTAGAAGCTGACGGCAGCCAAAATATCCTCGTTGATTTGGTCCTCTTGCAACTTGGATTGCACGAATTTGCCGAATTCAGGAGAGAACTGCTTGGGCACTTCGTTGACCAGAGTCTGTTTCTCATTGAAGTCCTCGGTCTTCAGAGCGGTCTCATAGATGCCGATCAGCTTCTTCAGTTCCTCCTTGTGGGAGCCATCGTCGTTGGCGAGGTATTTCTCATATTGCTGGAGCTGCCCGCGAATATGGATATTCAGGCCCTCAGCAGGATTCTCCGACAACACGCACTACAAATATGCTTCAGCATTACACCTCATTTCACAGCCACAATTTCAACCTGTTAGACATACCTGCACAGCTAGTGCCAGAGACAGCAGGCAAATGGTCAATAGTCTGGACATTCTGATATGAAAACGTTAAATGCACAACAGCTCCAATGCGTTGGTTGCCGGAAACTCAGGCTTTTCAAAACTCAGATCTCGTATTTATAGCAGAAATCTGTTCTCAGCATTGGGGCTTTTTATTATTTATTTTTTTTTAGTCGGTCATCAAAACAAGCGTACAAAGTCTGGCATTGTTCAGACGGAGCCTTGTTTTTGTAGTTGTTATTGCTTTTCTCGACTTGTTGGGATTTCTCTTTAGCTGAAAACAAGTCCAAAATGTCGAGAGAGACAAATAGCCGAGCTGTGTTCAAGATTACATGACTGGCTGATACCCTGTAGTAATGTGTACATCAACTATTTAAATATTTTGAGCACTATGTATAGCAGAGACTGAGTCAGAGTTGAAATACCCGCTGATATCTGGAATAGATTCTAAATATGATATTCAACAATATGTATTTGGGCTTCGCTTTAATTATTCAGTTATTCCCCCCGATCAAGGAAAGAGCGCAGACATATTTTAAATAACGGCAAATATATACAATTTCTATATAACTAAATGGTATACAGGTTTCCGTGATACGATTCTCTTGTTTTTTTCTTTTTTTTTGTATCTCTTGAATTTACGAGCCACGTCGAACGGAATTAATGTTTGCTCACAAAGTGGATTAGTTAAGTCAATAATTAACTATTTAAGATCGGATAAATAAAAATGGAAAAAAGCACAAAATTGATTATTTATGTACATGAGATGGAAAAATACAAGCGAGACTAAAGCGCTGAGCGCCTTTGCTCAACCACGAGATACCCTGTACAACACTGAATGCAATTGCAAGCCCACACTGAATATTAATTAAATAATAAATAAATAATAAAAATGAATACAAAATTGATTTCAGATATTCGCAATGTATGCAAATATATTCTGCGGTAGAGTAATATCTCCAGCGTCTATGCGCCACCGCAACTTTGTTTTCATACGATATGCGGCATATATATCTCTCTTAAATGTTGACAAAACAATTAGCATGAATTACTTTTGAGCCAAAATGACGCTAGACGCATACAAAACTGAACCACTAAAAAAAACCCCAAAGCTTGAGGTAGAAACCAGTTTTCTGCTCGAAGGGATGACTAAGAATCAACAGACGAATATTCGCCGAAGTCACAACCTAGCTTCAAGTACTTTCATTTACACGCATAGGTATATACCTATGTATATATGTACATATGTATAAAGACAAGTGCAATATTGTAATTAGTTACATAATAACTTCATTGTCTTTGGAGAACGTTCCGAATCGCACGCAGATCTGGATAGCGCAATCTCTGGCACGTGACAGGCCTCCGAAATATCTTTTAATTATCGGATTTACCTTATGTTCAGCTATTAGAGGTCATTTTGTCCGAGCATTAATAAAGACGTCGTTAAATTTGAATTGCTAATTAAAAGAACGAATCTGTTCATGCTGCACCGAAGATAATATACTCTCAAGAACATTAAAAACGAGTTACTCCAATGACTCAATTAAAAATATACACTTAGAGAAATTGCTAAGAAAATATCAGTAAAACTTTCCCTATGTACGAGTAAAAGCAAATCTGAATACAAAATTCATTGATCTCGAAACTTTTTACATTAATTTATTGAATGTAAAATAATACACTCAAAAAAAAGAATATAACTGTATATATTTTTGGATTTTAAAAAGTTTTTGTTTTAATGAAACGGTTTGGTATATTTCTCTTTTAAAAATATATACTGAAAGTAAATGTTATGAATCTTAAAACCTCAACACATATCTCGAAAATCATTTTTTGCAGTTCTTTCTTAAAATATGCACTCAGAGAAAATGTGAGTCTTAATGCAGTCAACCACTTTTGAACGTGACTGCAGCATTCATTAATTTCGAAACTAAATGACACCTCCTAACTGCTTGAATTAATGTATAAAATTATATATAAGAAATTTGTATAATATAATATAATTAATCTAATATATACGTATCTATATAATATTATATATATTATATATATAAATATATACTGAGTTTAATGCTTGAACAAGCACTGTGAAAATATTAATTTTCACTTGAAAATTAATTTAATCTATGAACTTTTTTAAGCAAAACCGCAATAATAATGACTCTATGAATAAACATACACTGAGCGAACAATTCTTTCTCATGAGTTTGGACAATAACTTATTATTTTGACCTAATTAATGACTAAATTTCTCATTTATTTATTTTATATATTAGATTTAAGACAAGTAAGAAAGCTCTAGCTGAGACTACACGACTACGAAATACCCTGAACCCTTCAAAGAACCGCAGCTGGCTACGCAGTTGACGCAGCGACTGGCTATATTACAGGGCAGCCTAGGTTGGGGTTGCTCTAGGTTGATTTTGCTTATTTACTAAAGCATACCTTAGAGCAAAAACAGCTTATCTAAATTGTATTTATACTCTCTTGTACTCAATTCAATCAAGTCATGTCTAACAATCAGAACAAACTTAAGATATTTGAGGCAGATTTAAGTTCAGTCTAAAGTCTATTTCAAATGGAATGTATGTGAAAAACTTACCGATCAATGCACTTGCGAGTCTGATGCATTACGCCGCCTCCACAACTGCGCGAGCACTCGCTCCAGGGATTCCAATTGGCCCAGCGAGGAAAGGGTCTAACCTTGGGCTTGGGTTTTCTGGAAGTCGTAGTCGTAGTTGTTGTGGCAGTTGAAGGAACTTCTCGCAATTTCGGCAATGTCAATGCCGTAGTCAACACATCGGGCTCTTCCGCTATGAGGGATTTAGTTGCCAAAGTCGGCGCCACAGTCGTCCATATTTGCGATATATCGGTTGAGTTGGTTCTATTTAATACTTCTTGAGAGTCGAGGCTACGTAGGTGAGGTGTTTGCGTTAAGATGGTGGGCAACACGTCGATGTTGGCATCGCCAATCAGATTGCTATTGATGGAGCTAGTTTCGTTTTCCGTGTACACCTCATTGATGCTTGCATTTTGGTTTGTCGAAGGTTCTTTGTTTATGCGCCAAAGTTTAGCTGGCTCAAAAGATGATTTCCATTTGGTATATTTGACTTTTTCCGATCGGAGTTTGTGCCGATTCAGCCATTCTTGATGTTTCTGTAATATAAGTGATTGGGGATTATTATTAGCATAGTACAGAAGAATATACAAGAGAGTACACTACTCTAGCATGCCCGACTAGTAGATACCTGAACCCCGTAAACAACTAACGTTTGATCATTTATAGACTGTGCTTCTTTCTACAGTCTAAATTCTACTGTAGGAAAAAGTTATGTATGATCTTGTGTTCTAGGGGATCAATATCAATATGATAAATAATTAATAATTAATATTTGAAAAAATAGTGTGGAATGCATGTGAAAGCTTTCAGGAAAGATATCCTAATGCGATATTCTAATGAGCTTGCTTACTAAACTAACTAGCTTTCTATGGGATATCGAAAAAACTTCCTAATTTGTACTGCAATTACGACAGGCAATTAGATGGACGGATATCCTTAGACCGACTCAGCTCGTCACTTTATGGTTCGGTCACTCCTCCTTTTGTCTGTGATATGCACTTACACACAAGCATTATTATTTATCCAACCTACCCTATACTCTATAATACTATTTATATCAAGTTACCTTAATTCGTTCTAATGTCGATGTGTCCGCAACAATCAATTGCGTTAAGGCTGCAACAACTAGGCAAATGCTAAAAAGGTAGAATAATTAGAGTAATAACCACATTGATTTATGTGATGCGACTTACGACAATATATATATATAGTTTGCCATTGTATTGCAATTAACGAACTCTCGGACTACATAGGAATGCGACTAATCTGAAAGCAGAAACCACAAATAAGTTCAGTTTGTAGAAGGTTATAATGATTTATTAGTACTATAATTATCTTTTGTTATAGTGATAATTAGTAACGACTATGGAAACTGGGATGATAACCAGTCACACTTTAATATTGATTTTTAACGGGGTTCCTGACCTTAACAAATACCGAAGTCTCTTGTCTGTCTGTTTTGCACTTATCTAGAAAGTAGCTTAGGGAATTCGACCGACTATGGTCATAGATATTATATATCTATATATACATAAATCAGCTCTTTAACCATCTATTCCCTGGTGGAGTCATCCCTTGTGAAATGTTTGCGTTAAAATAAAATCAATTAAGTCAATTAATCTCAAATGGAAAGAGCAATTAAATACGACTATAAAGAAAAAGCTATAAACACATTTGGCTTACTCACCATATGGGCCTCACAATTAATTAATAATACTTACTAATAATAATAATAATAATTACTCTAGCAGGGGTGCCTGATTTCTAAGCCTTCCTTTAAGAAAATATTGATTTTACCGAATTGTCATATTACTTATCTATTTAAAGATAAAAGCGCAGCACATTGCAAGCGTTTGCTGATGCTATTTGTAATCCAAGGGATATATTTCTATATCCTAGAAATATTTTATAAATGTTTTATGCAATGTCCGTCTGTTGGAACGCAAAACATTTCATGACTTTTATAACAAAAGACCTGAAATTTCCGCACATATATAATGATTATGAATCGGAACCGAAAGCAGTGTTAAGATATTTTAGATATTGTCACAAGGGGGCGTGGCAATTGGAGAAATCTCATATTTTCTAAAACATAAACGCATATTTAAGAAGTTAGTCCTTACTTATGATTAATTTATGTCTTCAATTTTGAAGCTGTAAGCCTTAAAAAACTCAGTTAGATCTGTTATTCATTTTCTTTAGGGTGTGCCAAATACGAAAATATCTATTTTGAATACATTTAAGTGTTTTGGGCCTTAATCGAGTATTATGAAGTCGACTTATACATAATCAGTTGTGATTTTATTTGCTTACGAAGTGAAAAACAGAAATTTGTTTTTCCTCTAGACTTATTCTGTATTGAAAGAATCAGATTTCTGAAACACTTTCTGAACTTGTTCAAGTTATTAAATGTCTTTGAAGGATTAAACTAATAAATCAAGTTTTCTAAGCAAACTAAATTAATGATTTCTTTAGTTCTGTCATGGAAGACACATAGCTGTCAAAGCGCTCAGACACATTGGAATGCTACAATGAAATATATATGTGAAAATATATATCTATATGTATATATAACTATATGTGTATATATTTCTATTTCGCACATACACTCAGAGAAAAGCGCAGACAGACAGATATAAAGATGGGCAACTAAAAATAATATTTATAATTAAATTATTTTATGTATGCTTTTCTGACTAACCTCATCTCATATATATCTTTCTTTGATATTCATAGATCAAAATATTACAATTTATTCTTCAAATTTATAATTCGTTTCTTAAGTAACAAATATATATTTGTGCATCTAATTCCTGATTTATTAATTCATTACAACTTTCTTGAATATTATAAAAATATATATTTATATAATATATTTATTTATTTATTTTTATTTTATTATTTATTTATTTTATAATTTTTTTTAAACTTTATTTTTTACCTCTTCAGTTAGGTCTTTCTCGGAAAACTATTTCTTTCTTCGTTAATATCTATTCCATAATGCATTTCTCTGAGTGTATGCGTTCTGTTAGCCATGCGTACATAGATTCGTTGCGAATGTTTGAATGGGTTTCAACACATTTCTATGTACACATCAGCCAAAGCTTATTTCTCTTGCGGATGCTTTTACGCATAGCTGAGCTTAAAAATCGAAAAAAAAAACCGAAAAACAAAAAGCAAAATGTACGAAGAAAGAACGCATTGAAACATGTGATCATTAATCTGGTCGTAATTTGCGCTCGCTGCGACAGAGTTCGACACGCCCATCCCTCATTTATAATGAGCCGCTGTTCAGATCGGCTCGACTTAGCTCAGATCGGTTCAGAACTGAAACATTACATCGGCGAATGGCGAATTGTCTAAGTGTGCATGTATGTGTACATACATATATATGTATATGTATAGACTGCTACCCATGGGCGGGTGCGACCAAATTAACTGCGTAGATTCGCTTTCAGCGATAGCGTCAAAAATTTTCGGGATGAAAAGAGAATATTATCAGCCAGCTCATCGGAAGTCGTTAGATCGAATAGACTAGCATATGTGTGTGTGTGTACATACATGTACATATGTACATATATTGATGAGGCACATAGGAAATTGAATACACATATATTTAAGCAAATTTCTGTATACCCTAGCAGAGAGCTTATAATATCTGAAAATGGCCTATGTGAAAAGCATAGAAGTCTGTGAGTATTCCAGGCACAGCGGGAATTCATTATAGATTAAGCAAACATTTGTGTTATATTTATAGTAAATCATACACTGATTCATATTAAGCTCAACCAATCCTAAGTATACCCAGGCCAAATAGATGTTAAATTAGACCCTATTAGCTTGAGATCGAAAGCCACATATAGATAGTCAGATAAGCACACAATAATAGTTAATATATAATATAAGTTAAGGTAAAACTAATTTAGTTTTAATTTTTATCATTTACAAGTATATTTTGAGACTTCTAAAAAACTTGTATGATTATGAAAATATTTTTTAAAAATTAAAAAAATAATAATACATTTTAATAAAATCCAATTCTGCAGAAAAGCATTATTAAAGTTATATATATAGTTATATATTTCAGAATTTAGTAAATTCGTTTTACCAGATTTTCGGTTTAGGCTAAGCTAATCTAAAATAATACATATATTTCATAGAATGTATTATGGAATCATAGTATCATAATTTCAAAGTATCATATCATATAGTATAATAAATGTTAATATAAAGATAACATCAATTAAAATATAAAGTATATATAGTATAGTATATAAAATAAAATAAAATTTATTACTTAAAGCAGAGTATCTGAGTTTCTTGAATGCCTACTGTTATATCTCCACGTACCCCTCTGAAGTATATATAAATATGTATATTATTTAGAGCCCACTTGAGCGCAGATTAAATCATAATAAAAACATTTAATTTTGTTCAACATTTCGAATAAAAATGTTTTTCAAGCTGTTAATTAAGTAATACAACATCTTGCCTCCCCATTTGCGCTTATATGTATTTAAACAGAGTGTTTTATACTAGCTCCACACACTCTTTAAACATTATGTATATATACATATATATACTATATCTGACGCTTCTGTGGAGTATATACATATAATACACATTGTGCAAATTCAGCAAATCGCCCGTGACCATGCTACAAAAAGAGTGAAACAAATGCGAGCTGAAGCAGTTGCTGGTATCGTTTAAATAATTTGGACATTTTTGAGCAATACAATAAAGACATACGCACACACACATATATATTTGTATATCTGTATATCATATATAGAGGGGTGTGTTCGCTTAGCAAGCTCCCATAGAACTTCATTCCCAGCTGCTTGACAGACAATGCTAGACGAATGGATACGACTGAAATTGTCATACACTATTGACCTTCATGGTGACTAGTTTTCAAAGTGAATGTTTCGAATACTTGGGCACTGCCCAACACTAACCCACATTATCCATAATGGATATTGCCCAATTTTTTGCATACTACACTTTTTTTGGGAAGTAAAGATCACTCATCTTGCATTGCTTGATTGATATGTAGAGCATAACCAATAACCTTTGCGGTCTATAGATCATTTAAGAACAAAAGAGAGAAAAAATACGCTATATGGTTTTAACTAAATGCCAATAAACCCATATACGTTTCAATGTTGCAGCCAGAAGGTATTAAGGTAAGCTTTTAGTATGTGATAATTTTAAAACTAGGTCACAAATCTCCACATTAATTGTGTTAATTAATATAAAATTGTGTATTCAAATTTAAAAGATTTAATAACTGTATATTTTTCAGTACTAGCATTAATTTTATATTTATACTTATTTATTCTTATAATATATGTATTAACTTGTTGAATAGTAAATTTATTTTTTTTATTATTATTTATATTTATATTTATATTATTTATTATTATAATATAAATATAAATATAAATATAAATATAAATATAAATATAAATATAAATATAAATATAAATATAAATATAAATATAAATATAAATATAAATATAAATATAAATATAAATATAAATATAAATATAAATATAAATATAAATATAAATATAAATATAAATATAAATATAAATATAAATATAAATATAAATATAAATATAAATATAAATATAAATATAAATATAAATATAAATATAAATATAAATATAAATATAAATATAAATATAAATATAAATATAAATATAAATATAAATATAAATATAAATATAAATATAAATATAAATATAAATATAAATATAAATATAAATATAAATATAAATATAAATATAAATATAAATATAAATATAAATATAAATATAAATATAAATATAAATATAAATATAAATATAAATATAAATATAAATATAAATATAAATATAAATATAAATATAAATATAAATATAAATATAAATATAAATATAAATATAAATATAAATATAAATATAAATATAAATATAAATATAAATATAAATATAAATATAAATATAAATATAAATATAAATATAAATATAAATATAAATATAAATATAAATATAAATATAAATATAAATATAAATATAAATATAAATATAAATATAAATATAAATATAAATATAAATATAAATATAAATATAAATATAAATATAAATATAAATATAAATATAAATATAAATATAAATATAAATATAAATATAAATATAAATATAAATATAAATATAAATATAAATATAAATATAAATATAAATATAAATATAAATATAAATATAAATATAAATATAAATATAAATATAAATATAAATATAAATATAAATATAAATATAAATATAAATATAAATATAAATATAAATATAAATATAAATATAAATATAAATATAAATATAAATATAAATATAAATATAAATATAAATATAAATATAAATATAAATATAAATATAAATATAAATATAAATATAAATATAAATATAAATATAAATATAAATATAAATATAAATATAAATATAAATATAAATATAAATATAAATATAAATATAAATATAAATATAAATATAAATATAAATATAAATATAAATATAAATATAAATATAAATATAAATATAAATATAAATATAAATATAAATATAAATATAAATATAAATATAAATATAAATATAAATATAAATATAAATATAAATATAAATATAAATATAAATATAAATATAAATATAAATATAAATATAAATATAAATATAAATATAAATATAAATATAAATATAAATATAAATATAAATATAAATATAAATATAAATATAAATATAAATATAAATATAAATATAAATATAAATATAAATATAAATATAAATATAAATATAAATATAAATATAAATATAAATATAAATATAAATATAAATATAAATATAAATATAAATATAAATATAAATATAAATATAAATATAAATATAAATATAAATATAAATATAAATATAAATAATAATAAAAACAATTTTTACTAAATTTAATAAAAGCAATGATTTACAATGAAGTTTTCTGTACTAAAAAGTTGTTTATAATTAAATGCAATTGATTTGACAATTTTGAAGCAGCCAATGCAATTGACGCCTTGCAAGCTGATAGCTCGGGAATGTAGTCAAGGCTATATATTGAAGCCAATTGGTTGCTAAACAAGATGCAGAGAGTGCATCAGCATTAAGTAACTTTAATGAGCTCGCGCACTTCTCGAATATGTGTCAATCGAGCTGTTCCCAAGCGGAGCATGTATATAGGCAGATATTTGTTGGAATACACATATATATATATATATATATAGTGAATATATAAATGGAACTTGTGTTTACAAACTGCACTTGAGGAAGCTGTGAACAAGCCCTTTACAAAGTGAAAGACTGTGAAAAGTGCCAAACTAATTGCATATTTATGCCCCACACAATTTCTACATACTTCAATAAAAGCGACAAATATATAGACACAGATATATCGGATATGAAGTGTGTTCAAACGGAAATCGAGTCAAGTGTCTGCAATATTCGCATTTGAAGTTTTCGGTCATCCAAGAAGTGTTTATGTTTATTTATGGATATGTTTGTTAACTTGCCCATATCTCATTTTACCATGTGTCTAGGGATAGAATCCGATCCAAGCGAAACAAAAACAGTTGCCGAGTGTACGTCAACAAGTGCGTTTCTCAAAACAGAATATGAATGAATGAAATGTTAGACTATTTTGAAACAATATAATTTATTGCTGTAAATAGTAATGACGAAATAGTAAATCGAAAATATATGAATGTAAATATTAGGAATATTATGAAACAATATCAATTTTAGCGTATTTACTCTTATTTTATTTAATTTAATATTTTATTATACAAATCTTCAACTAATATTTCTCATATATAACACTCCTAGCCAAGAGATTGTTCAAGCCTTTTTAAGAGCTTCCAGATACAATAGACCCTTAGTCAATATTTCAGCTACCTATCGACAATACCTAATGGCATAATTTTCAATTTTTATTATTTTACATTTACGTACATATATGTGGTCTATTGTCTTGTAAGATTGATTGATGCACTTGAGCATGAAACCGGGAGGAGGAGGCGAGTGAAATGTCATTGGGCCATAAGTGCATTTTGTAATTGTGACGTTGCGATGAAATGGTTATAGCCATCAAATATATTTCAATTTATTCAGGCTTTTCTTTTTCTTTTTCTTTTCCTTTTGCTTTGAATGCGAGCTGCGCCCCTCCTTCATCCAGTTTTGATAGCTTTCAAAGGGGGGCACGACGCGTGGCATTGTTTAAGATGTTGGTCACACGCTATCAACTCCGCTTTATGATGGGTTTATTAGAGAAGTTGTAGTGGCCGTCAGGAATGCTGAAAATTGAATACCCTAGCCGATTGATACCTTCAAGAATGTCTGTAATATCTTCCCTGACACAGTGATAAGACAGCTGAAGGGCGCCAGACAGGTCGTATCGTATAGATATAGATATGATTATATGACAGCAATCATATAGCAATCATTGATATATAAGGCTTACTATTCAAGCCGTGTAATATAGAGTTGAATTGAGCTATTAAAACTTTATAGTTTTATATGATATCAAGATAAGATTAGCGCCAGGTTATATATGTTATGAAGTTAAGAGAACAGAGTACTGGGAAATGTGCCCCCTATCACTACAGTCACTCTTCCTATACTGGTTATATGATATAGTGATTCGGATTATAATGCAAGCAGGGAAACTTAACTCTATAAACTTTAGTTTGGCCTGAATAGGAATATTTGGACACTATATGTTGGAAATACTCATAAATATTTATATATATATATAAAAATATATATCATTATTTATATTTATTATTTTTTAAAAATGAAAAACTATTATAATTTTAAAAATGTATAGTTTAAAAATATATTTTCACAATTGAAATAGCTCAGAGCGAGAAAGAGTTGGCTAAAAACTTAGGCGCTTCAAGCCAATGGACAAATCCATGTCTATACACAGTTTGAAATATATTTTTTGAAACATTATTTATAAGACACTAAATTGGATTGTCAACACTCTGTCCTAGTTTCTGTCTAATCTGATTCAAATTGCTTACCATTAAAAATAATTAAAAGTTTTCGATATGCAATCGATTCTCTAATTGTTTAGGTGCTTAAATATATATATAGTATATATAGCAAGGAAGTCTAACAGTCACTTTGTAAATTTCATAACTCACAAATGTTTCTGCATTTGCCAATGATCATTTGTATGGCACGCACATATATAAATCATAATATATTATTGCAACGTTTTCAGCAGCGGGGAGTTTCGGGCGCGATAACGTTTGAGGAAAAAACCGCCTCCCAAATATAGATACATATATTAACTATAACTAACAAGTTCGAACAATTTCCCGATAGATTTTCGTTTCAATTAAAGCCGCCGTCAACATCGCGTGGTACGCAAATCCAAACTAAAATCGCTGGGAAATCGTTTTGGGAATTGAAGCGCGATGAAGACAGCCTCAGCGTGGCCTCAGTCGCAGCCGCAGTCGCGGCCAGCGCAGACGCCAGCTACTGCCGGGCTGCCTGCGACACAGAACTGTTAAAGCGGGGGCGTCGGGTGGGGGTGGCTGGGGCGAACGAGTTGAATTGCTGGCGGAGGCGCGCGCGCCCAAAAAGTCTGGATGATGCGTGCCTTACAACACTTCGAACGCGACACACTCAACGAGAGAGAGGGATAGGAAGAGGGGGAGAGGCACGCGTAAGCGCAATACTCAATGTGTGAGTGTGAGAGTGAGTGCGATTGAGAGTGTGTGAGTGCGTGTCAGCACATAAGGAATCTAGAGGCTGTTGTTACGCACTTTAAATCAGAGCACGACTCTCATCTAGCTGCTACTAAAAAATACTCAAAAAATACCATATACATATGGACACACACACACACACATGTGCATATGGTAATCAAATACACATTGTTTTTATCGCAAGCGGAAATGTTGGCTCAGCATAATTGCTCGCAGCTCGGCCACAAAACAGGTGCATTCACATTCAGTTTCCATTCAGCTTACACTGGCATTACACACATATATTTGTACACAGACATACATATCTAACTATAAGTAGTCAAGATCAAATATTTGTTATGCTAATCGCCCTGCCTGGGTCTGTCACAATAGTTAAGGGTATCAGCATAAGCCCCAGAGACCTTGCCTCAAATACTAGACCAAACAATGCCAGAAAGCAAATCATAAACCACTCACATTATTTACTTATTTTTAGCTTAAAGTTATGTCATAAATATCAATTGAGCAAAATTTTAACGCATATACATTTCGCAAGAATGTCGGGGGGTTACAGTTCAAAATACCATATTTTATGATTCACTAATAAATTGAGGAAAATTAAAAGCAAGAAGCCTAAAGGAAAACAAAAATAGTTGTACAATAAAAGAATCTAATCGACAAATACCTATATAGTATATATACCCTAATACATACGACAGCGCCTTCACTCCTTGAGGACAGTGAGGAGCCCTTGGAACAGTATTAAACATAATTCGGGTATATAACTTTTATCAGAACATTTAACGATTTGAATCCGATCTGAACTTGGCGTGAGTACATATATATCATGGAATGAACAATCCAAAATGTTTAATTAGGAACAAGCATAAATTTGACATGATAGGCAAGCAAGTCATTAACAGTTGATATAATATATTCTTCTCATTGCGGGAAATGAAATTAAAAGTTGCCACCAAGAATTACCATTAAGATCAATTAAAATTTGTTTTTTGGAGCAATTGAATAGCGAGCTGCATTCCATTATTTATAAAATCGTTAAATTCCGAGCGAGTTCATAAATTTTTCCTAACGGCTTATTTTCGTTCTCTGAGCGCAGCCAAAAAATTAAAAAAGAATTGAGAAAGAAATCTTGTGGAACGTAACTCGATATTTGAACAGAAATTCGCCTAAGCGCGCAACGTAAATTGAATATTTTCATTAGATTTGAGCATTAATTTATAGTTTTTTTAATTGATTTGATATATTCTTTATTGCGAGCAATTGAAAGCGAAGAGGAAAGAGAAGAGCAACTGAAATGAAGTGTGCTGCTGAGCCGCCGGCTGAGCTTCTGCATTGTGGGTCATTAATTGGGCTGCGAAGTCATAGATTTTAAATGGATAATCGTCTTTATTGACCCGCTTCTTTGACTTCTGCGTATTACATTAGAGGCAATTTCACGCTAGGAGTAGTTAGCTCACAGAGTAGTGCCTATGTCTGGCTGCCCAGCTGGAGCTTGGTATTCCGTTTAGTTCTTAGTTGGGCAACGACAGGACTCAGGTTGGTCGTCTCTGGCGGGGCACAGTTTGTCCGAGACGAGCAGAACATTGCCCTTTATTTGCTCCTGCATGCACTCGAATTGTCGCCTGCGCTGTCCCAGGGAACTGCCTTCGGGACATTCGCAATTGCTGAAGCTGCTCGGACGCCAAAAGGCCGGACAGAGGCCGCGATTGCAGTTGTAGATGTCGTCATTGAAAGTCGGCTTCTCCATGTAGGCGCAGCGCCGCGGCGAATAATATCGGATTAAGGATTCCCGCATTGGCACACAGCGGAATATGGGGGTTTGGGTGCCGGGGCCACAGCTGCGATTACATTCACCGAAACCCAACAACTTCCAGCTAAATCGCCGACGTTTTCGCTCTCTAAGGCGCTGCGCGTAGCTCGCATCGGTGTCATTAATGAGCTTACCCGACTCATCCCAGATAGCCTGCAGCTCCTCCTCTTCGTTGACAGGGGCAGAGGCTATGGGTATGGTGTAATTGTACTCAATATCATTCACTCCGCTCTGAATGTCGGTCACGAAATGCTGTCAAAGATAATTACACATTTAGTCTGAGATCCAATCGGTTTTCTATAAAGATTTACCATCAGCGCCACAGCCTTGGCGAGCGGCCCTCTTGACGTAAGCAAAGCGTTTAGCTGATTGTATTCGTAGGCATTATCATCGAAGTTGAATATCTTTAAGTGATCTCTGGGTATGAGCAAGACTTCCTCGGCGCTTTTCAAAGCTGCGCATACGAATGGATAAATTTCATATTTGATTTTTTTTATATATCTGAACTTACCCAATGAGTTGTTGGTTTGTATATTTTGCCTGATCGATAGATTCATTGCCCCAACTGGTAGTTTAGTAACGTGATTGTATCCCTTCGCTGGATCGGTTTTGTTGAATAGTACAGAGACATGTTTGCACATTACCGAACCACACTTCACCTGGCTATCGCGCGTTGTAACCGGGCGTATTAAGCCGCTGCTGTGTACTGCCTGAAAGAAAGAGTCAAGCACTGGATGAATCTTATCTATATGCAGGATTAAAGAACAAAGTCTAGAAGGGTTTGCTATATACAATATACAGGCAGGATATAGCTTAGTCGGGCACTCCCTGCTCAGACTTTCCGACTCATACTCATACTGCTTGATTGATATCAATCAACTTTACCATCTCAAGTCCTTCCAGATCTCGCGCTCGGATGTGAGAACATGACGGCTTAATGAGGCTGCAAATATCGGTGGACGCGTTTGATCTTCTCTCAGATAAAGTCGAGTAGCATATCTCTGGCCACATTTCACACTCATTGCCGGCATTGCTCTAATCTAATGCACCTCCTAAGAGCCACTTGAATGTTTTGACACAGTTTTCGTTCCTCTTCTTCTTAGTTATATATTTCGAGAGTGGGCAGAGGGCCATTAAAACAATGGAAAGGCTTTGTATCTGGGCTAATTACATGTGTATGTAAGTATTTGAAATTATCAGGCGATAATGGGGTCATGTCAACAGAAGGCCCATCGCAACATTATCTATACATTTCGTTTCTTTTACCAAGCTGTTGCTGTTGCTGTTGCCCCTGCTGCTGTGATGCGCATAGAAAAAAAAACTAATTAAATTATAAATTGGAAAGACCCGAAAGCCATATGAATATGGAAATCATTGGCAAACGATATTAATTAAGATTTATTACATTTGGCAGCTATTCAAGAACCTCACAGCTGCACTCGCAGTGTGTGTGAGGCCACCCATAAAGCGGTTTAACGGACTGTATTACAATGGAAGAGTACCTACACACCCACACACCCACCTCCCCCTCACACATTCATGTGTGTGCAACAATATGTGCCAAGCACTTGGGCAATTTGCATGCTTTTGGAGAAAATTGGCTTTAGACAATTTAACTTGGCCATAAAGAGAAATCAAATGCATTCAACATTGAATTGCGGCTGCCCTTGTCGAATGCCCATCATTAAAAGCCAAAATGGATGACTGCAGAAATATTTCAATGATCTACAAAGCTGTGGCATTCAGGCAGATAGAAAAGGCTTAGAGTGTTATTAATAGTCGTATTAGAGTTTTAGTTTAGTTAGTCGGGGTGTCGGGGGAAAGCACGCCTTAATGCACACACATCTAATGCATATTTTTAAGTTTCGCTTTTACAGATGACATCACTCGAGGCCCCATAAACTTTCTGGGATAACGAGTTGAAATGAAATTTTATCGAGCTGCCAATTCGACAACAGAGAGAACTCAATTTGCCATTGGTATAAGTGTGCGCAATGAAAATCCCGCCACAGACCGGAAGAGGCAAAGTTATTATTTGCAGATGTTATAGACAACAAGAGGCGGCAAGTGGGAAAGAGTAGAGTCGAAGATTAAATACCCTTTAAGCATGTGCTTTGTCTATCACTGTCGTAGCCCAAATATCGTATCTGCTAAAACTAGTTCACTCACTCGACAAATTCCCTCCACACACACAGCCTGTCGTCGGTAGAAGTGGGTATAGTATACGGCCGGACGATTGCACGGCGTGCCATCCGTGACCGATTGATTCATACTAATGAATAAATCAGAGTTCGCAGCGCGGCAGAACAACATGCACTCGTCATGTTCTTTCTCATATCCGACCCAATTATGGAAAGTCTCACGATATGGCATGTTATTAAACTTTTCGCATTGTTCGTCGCGCAATCGCTGCTTTCCTGGCTTGCAGCGCTCCTCCTTGCACGGACGATAACGCTTCAGCACTCCAAAGCAGCCCGTTTGGCCGTAGCCCGGGTAGAAGCGCCTCTCCACGGTGCTCTCCATGGTTGAGTTTTTGAACCTGAGCATACATTAGATATATTCGATGAGAGTATGATACGATCATAGTCTTTAGGCACTCACCGCTCTAAGCATTTCCGTTGCTTGATTTGCACACAGCTCGTGGAACATTTACTCCACTTCTCCCAGCGCTCCCAGGAGTAAAAAGTGCCCACTCTGTCAAACGAGCTCTGGTTGCGTTGACGTGTTTGCTTGCTGACTTCAGTCTCGTCCACGTAATCAGTGTAATCATCATCAATATCATCGCTGGCCTCAGATTTGATCAACACACTCGTGCTATTATCACTGGGCACTGGGGTGGCTCTGTATCGATGGATCTCCGAACACAATAGCAATAAAATACTCAAGACTCTATTTGGAAAATTACAGATTTATTTCGAATATGTATTCAACTACAGCTATAATTTTAATTTGATTTACAACTTTATTAGAATGGCATTTTAATCACCGAATTTGTTCAAGCCAAGGTTAATTGCTGGCAGCGATTAAAATAAAAATGGAACTTAAGCTTTCATCACTTTTTATTGGAAAGACAAATACTGCAGTCTATGAATTTAATGAATGAGCTATATAGCAATTGTATGTATAATACTCATAAATTTCATGAATGAGCTAATTCACATGCAACACAAATTGAACTCTGCTTATCTGTCGAGGGTTCAATATAATTCATAAACAAGTACACTGACCTTATCAACTGCATTCTCTTGTCAAGTATTCCAAATCGTTTGTACGTTCAAATCAGATGAAGCGCATCGAACGCGTGTGCCATTACAAAAGCCTAGGGCACAACTAAGAACATTTCAAAAAAATTTAAATACTGTGGCCAAAAAGCCAAAATGTATACGAGGGTGGTATATAAAATTTACGAATCAGAATCTATGTAAATGAAATCTTATTTTTGAATTTGAAATTTCTATCTCTCTCTCTCTCTCGCTCTATATTGCCAAACTTGTAGATTACTCTCGAATATAAACAGCTCATCTCAGCTAGCGAACGGAATTGCGCTGTCTTTTCTCTTTCTCTCAGCAATACGGGAACGCTCGCCCTCTATTACATATACTATATTAACATTCAAGCTCAATTATATAGCGCGTGCTCTTATCTATAAATATAATATTTGAAATAATTGAACAGCTAAAGGAAGAAAATTATGATCAGCTGTCATCATCTGCTGCGCGCTTCAACATGGGTTCCTTGATATTGTAATGCTTAGCGTATTTCTGTAAATCAATGAATAAAATATAATAAGTTTTTAAAGCTTGCTCATATTAGACAATGTTTTAGTACCTCGCAGAGCTCAACATCTAAGCGACAAATGGCTTGAAAGGATTCACCTGCAGCGTATTCCTTCGAATTGCTGTTCAGTTTTATTTGAGGCAAGCCATCTGGTCCGTTCTCCATCAATATGAGATTCTCTTTTATGAGAAACGATATAATCAATGAATTTTGAACAGTGTCCATAAAGTTTTGAGGATTACAGATCAGTTTAAAATATGGTATTGGTTGATTATTGCCCGCCCTGTAAATATTTTTAATCTGTTTCATCACATGGTTAACAGCCGCCGAGCCTTCGCCCCTGCGTTCGAGCTTATCGCTTTGTTTCGGACGTTTCTCTACGGCCTAAAATATGAAATAATTAGTAGAGATTTATAGATTGTATTTTGAACATACATTTGTAGCGACTTTACGCGTTGCTCTTTGTTTAGCAACATGCTGTTTGGGCTCAACATTAATAAAAGGCAACATTGAAGCATTCGTAAAGCTGGGCACTCCATGTCGGCAAGCAAGGCTGCACAGCGCATTCCAATCCTCTGCATTGTCTTTGAATACAACATTGTTCTTTATTAAGTAGGCACGCACTTCAAGAAGTTCTCATCTCAAATTCGACGTGGAGCCCTGCATTCAACATTTAGTACAACTGCAGGGCTCTAAATTATACTTACAATTGCAGTACAATACATTCGATCTGTGAAATTCGTATTATATTGTATTGCCTTTCCAACTACTTCGTGATTACGCCTTAAAAGTTCAGAATCCAGCAAAATCTCTGTTGAATTTGTTTTGCGCTCCTCATAACCTTTGACTACGTCGTTCGCTTTACCTAAAATATCAAAAATTGCCGTCATGGACTCTCCGAAAGAACGGGATTCAATGTTTTGTTCTAGAAAAGAAAAAGAGCGCCATTAGTTAGAGCACTGGAATACTTCTCGCAAAACCTACCAATCTGTATATTCTTTTCAATTAAGTCTTGAAGCTGGATTATACGCCCGCTTTCCTCAGCATCTTCGACCTGTTGAGTCGTTTGCATATCATCCGTGCAATCCATTGTGTTTATTTATATATAATACTTTAGGAACTTAAGTACAAATTGCTAACAATCTAGTGAATGTGTATCGATATTTAATAAACGATAAATGCTCGACTTTTAATCGAGCCCAATGTCATATCGATAATATGAGTTAGTTTTAATATTGAGAATTAAAATGAATGCTTGTAAATGATAAATACCGAGTATATATTTTCAATCAATATGTCAATAGCGAATGCTCTCAACAGATAAAAAAATAACTAACATATGTATATTACTATCAAATGAGTAGCATATTTAATTATTACATATATGACATTATATTACTTTCTAAGCTTATTGCCCTGAGGAGGTGGACGATTGCCTTGTCCTGCATTTCCACCACGCATGCCTCCATTGCCAAGTCCTCCGCCGCTGGGCCCACTGCGAACGCCAAAGTTATTTCGATTCCCGCTTCGAGGAGCACGTTGGTTTTGATTCTGCGATGAGTTGCCGCCACGATTTTTGTTCATTTCCGCACGATTTCTCGATTTGGCTTGTGCATCTTCCTTAACCATGTCGATCACTTCGTCTGGGATACGTAAATACTTAATTGTGCTGCCACGTATGTAGCATTCGGGCATGCGCCAAAATCTGTCGCCATCCTAAATAGAAATACAAAATTATTAAATGGACAAGATGTATTTAACAAAATAGTTAAAGGAAATTGTGTATATGAAAAGTTTGATATCTGCATGCGGTTGCTCCGTACCTTTGAAGTACAAATCACATCACGCAGGTTAATATTCATCCAGGAATCGCAACTAACTAAATGTCCATTGTAGGTTTCTCCATTTTTTAGCTCCACCAGCTGTTAAAATAAATTCTTTAAAGAATATAAACAAATCCAATTGGCGTTATTGCAACTAATTGCCGGCATACAACTTACCATGGGATGACTTTGAGCTGTTTTTAAGAGTGATAGCGGGAGCTTGAGTTAAAAATGTTCATATTTTATTTATCTTTTGTTATTAACTATTGAGCAAAATAAAATCGCTTACCATTTTGATATTATTTTTTATAAAAAGAACCAATGGGTATCTTAGGGATGAACCTTTTAGGCTGCCGATATCAATCGTACATGTTAAAATGAATCACAAAAATGGTTTCGGTCTTATCGAACTAGTTCACGAAAATTCAATGCAGCTCTGAAGAAAGGAAAATAAATACTTCCATAAACTAAGTTTTTAATGTAGAAACTGCTATAAAAAAGAAATCGGTTATAATATATAATATACAAATATGGCATCAAAAAGAAAACAAAATTTTGGGTTAGCGGATAGTGAAATATTCAAAAAGAAACACACTTTAGACTCAGATGAAGAGGACTCCGACGACTACGAACGGTATGCTACGATTTGATATTGTTATAAGAAATAAAAGTACATTAATTATTATATTTTTAATTATTCAGAGATAATCTTAATGACAGCGATATAGAAGGTGGTGAGGATGGTGTGGGTAAAGTAGAAGATGATGTCAAGATAACACCATTTAATATGCGTGAAGAACTGGAAGAGGGGCATTTTGATAAGGAAGGCCACTATCACTGGAATAAAGAAGCCGAAATTAAGGATAACTGGTTGGATAACATAGACTGGGTTAAGGTATTTAACTATCGAAGTAACTCACCATCAGGTTTTAATCAATCATTTCATAATTCATTCAATAGGTAGAAAAGGATAAAAACTACTTTGATCCAAATAAAGATGAGAACTCGGGTGATGGTAGCTTACCTGCTAAACCATTTAACCAGTCAATGGCTCTTACCAAAATGCTTGAGTATATGAAGCCAGGTGAAACTGTGCAAATGGCCTTGCAAAGATTGGGTCGTAAGCGACCTAAACTATCCACCCTCGAGAAACTGCGTCAAAAGAAAGCTGGCATCGAAAACAATGAAACGCAGCAAATTGCGAAGCTAACTGAATTGGCAAACGAAATATTGTCGAATACTGGAAACATGGATATATATCAAGAAACATACGAAAAGATAAAGCATAAACTAGAAGATCTGCCAAGCACAAGCAAGCCAGTGGGCGATGCTTTTGATATGTATGCCGATGATTTCGAAGAAAAAGAGTCCAAGCTCTTGAAGGACTCGCAAAAACAAGCAAACGAACCAAGTACAAATGAACTAAAATGGGAGTTTAAATGGAAGCAGACTGATGATGAAATTCAGGGCCCATACAGTACGGAAAAGATGTTTAATTGGTCTCAAGGAGACTATTTTAAGACCGGAGTATATGTACGCAAAGTAGGGGAGAACTCGAATTTTTATTCGAGCAATAGAATAGATTTTGATTTGTATTTGTAAACAAAAATCATTTGTTAATGCTTTATGATAAATAAGAAATAAAGAAATATTTTACGTTTCTGAAAAGCTAATTGATAAACTGTGGTGAACTTGGAACTAAAAAAAACATGCATATTTATGCGAAAATTATTTTGTTGGATGAATTTTTCTAAAAAGGATGCTATAACATATTTAAAGTTTTAAGTAAATATTTTAGTTTCGATTTATCGATAGCATAAATTTAGTAAGTTAACAAACAATAAAAAAAAACACGTTGTTGGTTGGAAATGTATAGAAGTTGCATATAATTACAAAATAATTATTTGTGCGCTTATTTTCTCATTTATTTTCTTTAGTAATGTTTTAAAAATAAAAACAGTTTTGCGAAAAGCCGGTCAATATATTGTGGCGGCTTGTCGATAGACATATATCAGATAGTTCAGTTTTCAACATCTCTGTTACTAATAGCAACACATTGTTGTTTACAAATTTATTGACATAAGAAAATTAGAATACTTTTGTAGTTGTGTTCGTAATCCTCACAAATTCCGGCTTCGCAAAATTTATCGGCCAGCACCCACTGGTCACATAAAAAATTGCAAAAGCTCGAGTTACCATTCACGACGGTCCATCAATTGCGCGAAATGTTCAAAAACACGTTTCAATCTGGATTTTTGTCAATTCTTTACAGCATTGGTTCCAAGCCGCTCCAGCTTTGGGACAAGAAAGTTCGAAATGGACACATTAAACGAATAACCGACAATGATATTCAGAGCCTAGTTCTTGAAATAGTTGGAACTAACGTTAGCACAACATTTATCACATGCCCGGCTGATCCGAAGAAGACGCTGGGCATTAAATTGCCTTTTCTGGTGATGATAATCAAGAACATGAAGAAGTACTTCACCTTCGAGGTTCAGGTAATTCATACGAATACACGCAAAGGGCGCTCATGTCAATTGTATATCCGAACAGGTTCTTGATGATAAAAATGTGCGACGTCGCTTTCGTGCCAGCAATTATCAATCGACCACACGGGTGAAGCCATTTATATGTACCATGCCCATGCGTTTGGATGAGGGTTGGAATCAAATTCAATTTAATTTGTCAGACTTTACACGTCGCGCCTATGGCACTAACTATGTTGAAACACTTCGGGTACAGATTCATGCTAACTGTCGAATACGTCGTGTATATTTTTCGGATCGACTTTACTCGGAAGACGAGCTGCCTCCAGAATTCAAATTGTTTTTGCCTATACAAAAACCAGTTCAAAAGTCAAACGCTATATGCAGTTAACTAGCTCAGTTGTCGATTCAATTCCAAAATACATGCACCTATATATTATATATACCGTCAGCTAAAACTAACAAAACATAAGAAATTTGTAAAAATCACTTGGCAACCACAAATTTTCTTGCAAGCCGGCATAATCGTTTATTAAAGACTTCTATATGTCAATTATGCACTACAAAAATTTGCAATAAAAATTCACCATTTATGTTACAGCTCCTAGTCATCTTTTGTCAGTACCTCGGCGCCAGTCTCTGTGATCAATATCGTATGCTCGAACTGTGCGCTCCGGGAATTGTCCAAGGTAAGCGCCGTCCACCCGTCCTCCAAGATTCCAATTTCGCTGCCGCCCAGAGACAGTATTGGTTCAATGGTGAACGTCATTCCAGCTTGCATTTTACCCGTCACTTCGTTATCTAGAATTTAATTGAAAGATTATTAAATTTGACTTGATTTGGGCATAAACACAACTACATTTTGCATAAATTCGTCATCTGCAACAATCTGATACAGCACATACACTTTGGATCCTTTTTACTCTCGCGCTCTCTGCTTATCTGATTCGCTCTCTCAAAATTACTGTTTTAAGTATGTGCATATGTATGTGTGTATAATGTAATGTAAGTAATGAGCTTCTTGCACTTCCGTTTTGAGTGCAGATATTGCTCAATAGTTATATTATAATAATAACTATGGAAATAATAATGCCTAGTGGTAAGGTCAGTGGCGATATTAAGGAACTTCTTACCATAGTGATATATTTCGGGTGGCCCATGAAAGTAACTGCCGATGCCATGGCCAATGAATGCAGCCACCGATTCCAGCTGATGCTCATCGCAATGTTTTTGTATGTATTTGCCTATTTGATTGAACTGCACCCCAGGACCACAGAGCTCGATGCATTTGTTTAGGCACTCGCGTGTTGAGTTCACCAGGAACCGACCACGTTCATCAACGTCACCAACGAGAAATGTCGCCGAACAATCCCCATGGTGACCATTCTGGTAGACAGTGACATCGATGTTGATAATGTCGCCGTTGGATAGGGGTCGATCGTCCGGTATTCCATGGCAGGCAACATTGTTAACGGATGTGCACAAGGACTTTGGGAATCCGGCATATCGCAGAGGGGATGGATAGGCATTCAGAGAGAGTATTCGATGGTGTGCGTAGTTATCTATTTCATCCGTCGTTACGCCAACTGTTGCCATTTTGCCACATTCCTGAAGTATCTTCGCTGCCAATTTGCCGCTAGATCTCATATGATTAAGCTGTTCTACATTTTTTATTTCAGGAGCTCCCATTGTGTTGCCTACTGGCAGAGATTTATAGTAATACGGAGGCTTCTCAATGTGATCGGGAACGCTGCGCTCATTGGAAACTCTTCCAGCGGCCGATATCACTTCCCATTTGCCCTTATCTCTGTAATACAGAGAGATGCGTTTGTAGTACCGGCATATTTTCCAGATATATTCAGTTAATTAATTTCATGGATTATATAAGAATAGCAGTTTCGGATGGTCAGTTAGATCCTCGGGGATTCCATCAAAACTTGGTTTACCTGTGTATTGTTTTGGGATTTCTATAATGATAATATTAATGAGTTGAGTACATTTTTAAGTGAACCGCTTTAAGGTATAACTTCATAATTTATTTCACAATGTTTCAACCGTATATAAATCTATAGCTGTAAGAAAATGTGGAAAATATACTATTACAACCTTTATAACTTAAATACAGCGTACCTTTTGCCAAATTGGAAGATACTTCGCCCAAAAACATGCCAGCTTTTTTTTGATACCACGAACATAATTTTGTTTGTTATTTGTTATTATTTATTTAAATAAAAGTAATCGAAAATGTAATTCAATCAGCTGGTCATGTACGGCCATTTACAGCACACCCACAGATGATGGTATCGATATCTATACTTTTTATCGATAGTGGCAAACAAATTAAACAGAGGTAGTGGTGGTATTAAATAGTGGTAAACAAAAGGGCCAAGTTTTGCTATAAGAAATAAGTTGATACATATATCATGAGCTGTAACTATGCTGAAGGTCTTTCTGCTTACGAAAATAAAGGAATTCTCGGTGTACCAGAAGTAAGCAATAACATCAAAATATATTATTCATACAAAAAAGGTTAATTTATTTATTTAGAATTTCGACAGCGAAGAAGATGTGAATCAAAAATGCAAACAGCTAGCAAACTTAATTAAGGAGTCGAAACATGTTGTATTTCATACGGGAGCAGGCCTCAGCACTTCAGCTGGTATTCCCGATTTCAGGTGAAAAATACAAGTTTTAATGAAAAACTTAGCTAATTGTAAAAATAATAGGGGACCCAAAGGAGTCTGGACGCTTGAAGAGAAAGGAGAAAAGCCTACTTTCAATACATCTTTTAACGAGGCTAAGCCAACAAAGTCACACATGGCTTTGAAGGCGTTAATTGAGCATGGATATGTACAATATATTGTATCGCAAAATATCGATGGCTTGCATTTGAAGTCTGGCCTAGATCGCAGATACTTGGCGGAGCTGCATGGAAATATTTTCATAGAGCAATGCCAGAAATGTCGACGACAATTTGTGAGGCCGTCGGCTGTCGAAACAGTGGGGCAAAAGCTATTGCGACGTTCGTGCAGATCCGCTGATGTAGGTCAAAGCCGCAGCTGTCGAGGCGGAGTTATGCAGGATAACGTATTGGATTGGGAACATGATCTACCCGAACGTGATCTGGATATGGCATTAATGAATTCCACGTACGTACATATATATCACCAGTAGCATTGTAGAGTATGGGTTCTTACAACTAATTATAAATTATTAATTAGTCTAGCTGATCTTAATATAACACTTGGCACCACTCTGCAAATTGTTCCTAGCGGAAATTTACCTCTCAAGAACCTAAAACATGGTGGAAAGCTAGTCATATGCAACCTGCAGCCCACGAAGCATGTAAGTAGACCTTTCAAATTGATAATTTTGTGAAGTCAACTATGTTTCTTATTACAGGACAAGAAAGCATATTTAACAATATCAAGTTATATTGATAATATATTAGAAAAAGTTTGCAAACGTTTGGGTATCGAGATTCCAGAGTACACCGAAGATTGTGATCCCACAAAACACGCTGATATTTCGGAATGGACGCTGCCGCAGGAGTATGTTAAGGAGTTGGATAAACAATTCAAGGAGCATCAGAAAACGGCAACAAAGAAGAGCAATAAACCGCTGATAGATAAGAAACTTATTAAAAAACGTAAACGAAGCGAATAAACAGCATTTAAATAATTATAAGTTCTATAATATATATAATGTAAAAGTCAAATACATAAGTAACATAATTAACAATACTGTCTATCATTTAAATTACGCTTATCTAGAACTGTTTCAAAACAGGACGATTCTGTAAGGATTGCAGCTCGCTAAGCATCGTAGCCACATTAAATCTCAAACGTTGAAACATTGACAACGGAAGCTCCAAGGTGCGATGTTCGCCATTATTTAATTTAAAATGCAGCACAATTGTGGGCTTATCCAGTTGGGCCATTCTATAATTAAAGAACACATTTACTTGTATACATATATAATCAACAAACAAATCGTTTAAATTGGATTTAAATGAAAAACTTTGTGCTTTCTTTTTGTAAGTTATCATACCGATTGTTTAATAATCGATATTTAATCGGTTAATTTCTCATCAATTTCACATAACGGCAACAAGTTTTCTTATAAATACAATATTATTCTTCAGGCCCAATTTCCTTTGTATGGTACGCCAATTTTACTTACGTTGAGCCCAGGGAAATATTTATGCGCCATTGTACGTCCAGCATTTTCGCTCTTTCCATTTTGGTTTCAGCGAAATTTCTACTAAGCGTTGTGCGGTGGTTAATCAGCACCTTGGTCAAATCCTCTGCGCAAGCATCTGTGAAGCTATACACCCATATAACAACAATAGAGGTTAATTTAATTCAATAATTAAAGTATGTAAATGATTTGAATTACATATCTCTTGTATGCACTCTGTATTTTTGTTTGCTTACCACAGATCATCTATTAAGCACTGACGCAGTTCGTGCTCCTTGACCACACCTTTTGGATAGCGCAAATAGATTTGCATTATCAACAGCACCATTGTAAATAATTCACAAAAATTTTTAGGTACTTCGTGGCCTGCATTTTTAAGTTTATTTATTGCAAGTTCCAAAACGTCAGCTGATGATTTTTTTGTTTCGATATAGTGGACCGAGACTTGTATTAAGACGCGTAGAGTTGATTTATTCAGTTGTGGAATATATATGGTGTATGGCTTGACGCTTTTTAAAACATGATAGCGAAAGTTTAAGGACATCTTGTAATTTGCAAAAATTCCTCAATAAATAAATCGCCTATTTGTTGTTCCAATTGCACTAGTTCAATATAGCGATGCACCATATGACAGTTCATGAACTAAATCATCGCATACAATGGAGATGAACGTTCATTGCAAATATATATGTTCGACTGCCGTTCCTCTTAAAAAATGTCAAAATAATTTATTCAAATAAATTTGTTTTATATTTTTTAAAATTTAAATTTTTTAATTTCTTGATTTACATCACTTTTAGATATTTGGATGAGGAAAAATATTAAAACCTTTACAACTACTATGTATCGCTAAGCGGGTAGTTTTCAAAAAATTATTAAAGATCCTCATTAAAATCGTAGAGCGGTAGAGTAAAAACGAAATTGAATGAATATAGATATAGATATAGAGATAACGTCAATCGGTGTTAGTAAAATTGTTACGATGCAATATAAACGATGTTAGCATAGTACCGAAATTGACCAGAAACGCTGATAGGGACTGGTGGATTTATTATCTTTAAATTAAATTATAATTAGTAAACATTTTGATTTAGGTTGTAGGAATATAGACGAACTACTAGATAAGATACAGTAAGTGCTTACATACATGCATATGTACACAGGCGTACATACATAAATAAGCTGAATTACGGCTGTTGAATGATTTTGATTGCAGATGGAAATCATAATGATTAGATTTTGTACATTATTTGTATACTTTAATTTAATTTAAATTTGCATTGAGTTGGTATATGCATAAATGAATTGCTGTCACACATTTGAATTTCTTATGTTCTCTCGTTTTAAACTAATGCAACATAAACAAAATGCTCCCGTTCGATACACAATATCATTTCTAAGTTATTTTTTTGTTTTTGTTATGCGATATAGAATTACTAATAACGCGGCCCGCTTCTTCAACATCGCTGTTGCTCTTCTCCCTATCTCCTCATCCTCTCATCTTGAAGTGACGGCGCCGACACACACACGCACGCATGGAATTATTAGCTGCGGCTGCTTATGCTGGCAGTTGCAGCTTCTTGCCTTTGAGCACTTTGGTAATATACAGATAGAAGAAATCGCAGTAGAGAATAGTTTGGACGATGCCGGCAAAGATCGCAATCAGATCGTAATGCGACTCCACCATATAGCGATAGACCCAATTAAGCAGATATAGAGCACGATAAGAGCCGAGGGCAAACAGATAATGGCTTGTGATCGATTCAGCTTCTCCGGTCTTGCTCACCAGGAACAGTTGCGGCAATATAGCGACCGATTCCAAATAAATCGAGAATGTCCAGAGCACCTCCATCAAGGTGAAATCATGATTAATTACCAACGAGAGTAAAGCGCATGGTATTAGCAAAAATTCAATGCGGAACGAATCATGGTTGTGATCGTAGGTGGCTTTAAACTTCACATACATCAAATAAACCGTAGCGCCCGATGTGGCCAGGAAGAGCACCTTCATCACCGAATTGTAGAGGCTGACGTATGTGGTAAAGAGGTCCAGATAGCGTGTCAGGTAGACGACAGCGAATAGTATTTGAGATTTTCCCGAAATGCCGGCGCAAGATCTTGTTTTCCATATTTTCAGCAATAGAATTATAATTGCAAATACATGCGATAAGTCTCCAGCGAACCGAAAAATATTCATTCTGAGTGGTTCGTAAGTTCTTTTTTTTCTTTTTCTTTCGTTTTTATCGTGAAATGTTCTTTCTTGTAGTTGTTTGATTCTTTCCGTTCTCTCCCTAAAGTGAACAAAATGATATGAAATGATGTTCAAATGTAATAGCAAATATAGCAAAGTACTTTACCAATCTAAATTATTTGTTTAATTTTCACTTGTTTTGCCAACGAGTTAAAACTTTTTGGTGTTGTGCCGCCTATATGTACGTAGAATGTCGGCACAAAAGAGAGAAACAAAGAGAGCCAAAGTGACGTGGCCACATACATATATGAGCGACTGAGACGTTTGAGCACAATATATTTGTTCTCAGTAGAATACAAAATACAGGGCTGCACCAAATAATCGAGTATAGACAATTCGATATAAAATGTGTACATTTTGTACTTAAACGATAACAATCGATGCGTCGATAAGCTGCTTGTTTGCGATTTGGACGCATAAGTTTGTTTAGCAATTTATTTTCACATTATCTTGCAGTTAAATATAGGCTGCAAAAGTTTTTATCTTGTCAATAAACATATAGAGTAACGGCCTTAAAATGGTAAGTTTGCGGAGAAAAACAAAGCAGTATGCTACAAGTCTCCATTTGAGATATACGTTTATGCCGACTTTGCCGGCCATGCTTGTTTTTTTAGTAATTTTTTTTTTTATTTCAGACTATTGGCAAGAATAACAAAATGATTCAGCACCTGAACTATCGGGTGCGGATTGTATTGCAGGATTCAAGAACTTTTATTGGAACATTTAAAGCATTCGATAAACATATGAACCTCATATTGGGGGATTGCGAAGAGTTCCGTAAAATCCGGTCAAAAAACTCCAAAGTGCCGGAGCGTGAGGAGAAACGTGTTTTAGGCTTTGTTCTACTGCGTGGCGAGAATATAGTTTCCCTTACAGTCGAAGGACCCCCGCCCCCGGAGGAAGGTCTGCCCCGTGTGCCCATTCCAGGTGCTGCCCCAGGTCCAGGCATTGGTCGCGTAGCTGGGCGAGGTGTACCTATGAACATCTCATCCGTGCCGGCTGGCCTTCAAGGCCCCGTAAGAGGCGTCGGCGGTCCCGCCCAACAGCATATGGCTCCGATGGGTCGTGGCGTACCTCGAGCTCCGATGATGGGTGCTCCACCGCCGGGCATGATTCCTGGTGGTATTCCTGCTATGCCGGGCAGTCTTGGACGTGGTGCACCACCACCCATGAGAGGACCCCCGCCAATGATGCGCGGCGCACCACCACCGGGCCGCGGTGGTTATTAATGAACAGCTTATCCGCTTATTTCTATAGTAAATAAAATAAAATACAATTTCAGTCATTAACTGACTTCAGTCTAATTTGGGTCAAAGAGTCATTATACAGCTTTCAGCATTTTGGTGTGGATAAATCAATTCGATCGACTTTACCTTCCCGATCCGCAAAGTATATTTTTGTAGGGTAGGAATCTGTATAGTTGACATGATCAAGATATTTAAAAGGTGCAGACATTGATTTGATTTCTTTTATTGATATTCATGGATTTTTAGTTTTACATCAATTCGAGATTTGATGAAAAAAGAGCTTACATGTTGTAAATATATAGTTAATATGTATATACGTGAAACATTGCTTATATGTAAAGGTGTTTTCCATCATCTTCAATACTTACTTATGTATTTGGTATTTTCGTTATTTTGCTTTTTGTTTTATTTAGTTTCATACAATACAATATTATAATTTTCTTTAGAAATAGAAGTCATGCTATCCGCGTAGATAGTGTATAAAGTAGCATATAAACATTATGCCCAAATGGTAGACAAATCCCACACCTTAATCAAGCGATCCTGGCCAACTGTGAGCAGGCGCTTCCGATCCTCATCCAGGTCCATGTGGACTATGGAATGCTTGGCATCGTGAAAGGCTGCCAGCGAAGGTCGCTCCACTGTCTGCAGCTGCTTGAAGCAGGGATCACAGCAGCGCACGTCGAACTCAAAGCCCATTATTGGAATATTAATACGGTTCGTTGAACAATTATCGCAAACAGCTTTGCCGCAATGACGGCAATGGTGCTGTCGTATGCCTAAAATTACATTCAAATTGAAGAGCAATTCATTGAATAATCATTTAACATGAACGCCGAGTCACTTACCCAATTGCTTTTGATCCATCATCGAACGGAAGTTCCAAAAGAATGGCCTCGAGCACAGCTGGCAATTGTTGGACTCCACCCAGCCGGGCACTTCCTTGCGCATCGCGTTCATTTCCCAAAACACTACCACCGAGTCCTCACCGCACGTTATCAACTGCTGAGTGTGATTGGCGTACGCCAAAGCTGACACTTTGTTGCTGAGCGAAACAGAATATGCATTAGCTTTGTCTTCTTATATGTATGTAGAGGATAAAGATTTTTGGAATAACTTAATGGAGTGTAAACAAATATAATTGTAGATACATATAATAAAGATCGATAGCATCAATGAAGTTATTACGGATATGGTTTAAGATTTAATTTAGATATATAATATTATTAGAATAGTTGATATTTGTCTTACCTATGGCCCTGCAGTTCGTAGATTGTGCCGCGCTTGCCACCAACGTCCCAGACAATAACAGATTGATCGCAGGCGCCACTAAACAAGAGCTGTGGTCCCTCAACCCATCGCAAACAGCGAATACCAGCTGCAAAAGAATATGTGATTAATTGAATGCTAGCAAATCATATATATGAGGGTACTCTGAAGATCTTTTCAATCAAACGTATAGATAAAAGTATAATTGAAAATAAATCCATTTAAATTAAATATATATAAATATCGTATATATCTATTTAATATACAAGTGGATACCCCATTTACCCGTATGTCCTTTGAATGTGGTGATAAGCTGCACGCCCTGCGCTTCGCAGCGCAACATTGTGATCTGACCCGCATGATCTCCAATGAAGGCGTACTTGGCCAATGCGTCGAACCTAGATTAAAACGAACGCTTGATAAAAAGCTCTCGCACATTAAGCAGAGATTACAGATTCACTCACTGGAGCGCTGTGCATGGCGTTTCGAAAGTGTATCCGCCCACTCTTTTCGCTGTTTCCGTGCAATGGTATGCGAACTGTTTATCTTTGCCAGCGGAGAGTATCCAGTTGTGGGTCTTCGAAAACACAACTGCTACGACGCGGCCCTGATGCGATAAATAGTCGCGTATGAAAGATAAACGATTGCAGTCCTCGGACAGTGTGTATTGGGTGACGGTGCCGTTGTCCTGGCCGATATACAATTGCCGCTGCTCCTGTACGTATTCGATGGCAGTGCAGCCCGACGGCATATACTGGCAAATACTGGGCCAGTACTGGCCAGAGTCACGTTTAAGCCACACACGAACAGTTCTATATAAATATGTATTTGAGGGAAATTATATTTCACTGCGTTAAGGAATTTCAATGCAAGGGAAATTTGGTTTGTTTATTTACGCACTTGTCGTCAGATACGCTAATGACACCATTTTCGCCTGGTATTAAAATAGCTGCATTCACATCGTCGCCGCTGCCCTCTAATTTACTGAGCAACTCCGGCTTTTTTGTCGACAAAAAGCGATCGTTGTTGCTGCGTTGCGCTGGTTTTATCTCGGCTGCCATTCTTCTACTGAGAGAGAGCGAGAGTTAGATCTATAACAAATACTGCTAGTATGTATATCCGTGTGTGTGTCCGTGTGAATTGGGTAAATTAACACCGATAGGCTTTCAGTATTATATGCTATTTATTTTAATTTGTTTAAACGAATAAGTGAATGAATCACAAATAAACTGATTTTATCCAAAAATTAAGATCAGTGTGACCCCCACTATTAAAATTGTTTTTCTCTAATTAATGAAAGAGGGTACACTTTTCCAATTAGAGCGACGAAACTATCGATTATTTGTCAATTTAAAAATCTATGTTTAGAAGAGTCCATAAGCGCACAAGTAAATACATATTTTAGTATTATATATAAATACAAAGCTGCAATAAAAAAAATTCTTCCATTATCTTCAAAACTATCGATTATTTCGTTACTCGATTATTTAGTCGATGAATTGTCATACGACGACATTCAAATTATTTTTACCGTGAGTCGGTGTCCTCTACTCCTTACTCCACTTTAGCCACCTTTTAAATATTCCACGTTGGAAACTAAGTTAAGCTGGATTAAAAATCAAAACCGATGAGTCAACGAACATGATGGTTCCTCGGAGTTACTACCTTATATGAATAAATAAAAAGAATAGGGCGCTTCACCTATCCAAAAGCCTCACCCAATTTACAGTTCACAATTGGCAAATCGATAAAAAGGGACAAACGTTTGCTTTAACGAAAAAAAAAATCACATTCTAATCAAAAATGCCAATTGGAAGTATTATCAAAAAGGCATCCAATTTTATATTAGGCGAGGAGAGGTGTGATGAAAAAATCGATATCGCTTACGAAGACAACGAAATACTTTTTTGCAAAAACAATGTCTGCATTCATCCACCGACCGTGGCACGCCAGGAATCGGACATACTTCACTACCCGGGCTACCTGACATGCACTACAAAAACATTTATAGACCAGTACAACAGCGCTAAGAGGCCAACACTACTGCTCACCTGGATACCGAACACCTCTCTCTGCAAATGCAATTCGACCACCAACGAGGGGGAGCCTTTGAGCAATCTGCACCATGACATGTTACCTACCAATGGACACTTCTCGCCCACAGCTCAAGTGGCGGTGCCCGCGCCAAAGATCGTCGACGAACAGGCCGAACAGGAGATGGGCGAAGAGAATGCGGCTGAAATGCAGGAGTTAAAGAACGAGTTGCAGCCGCTGCTAGGTGGACAAACTGCTTCGATTGGAGACCTGGCTGCTCTGCTAAAGAAAAATCCAATTACATCCGTAAACATAACCATTTCGAATCCACAAATCGAGAACAGCAACATCTCTCAGTCATACAATTGCATCATTTCCTCCTCCTCGCCGGATAACGAGGGCGGTCACCCGTCGGCAATCGCTAGGTCGAATCAACCGGCTCAACAAATCAACTCGGACGGCTCAGTGTCGGATGACAATAATCCCAATTGGATGACGCCTGAGCTGCTGGCTTTCAAGCATAACTTGGTGTTCCCGGAGAGCGCCACTGCCACACCAACTGTCCGTCGGAAGGCAGTGATCAGGGGCAGAAGATTCTCCGTGGATCTCAGTCAGATGCGCTCCTTGCGTTTGTTTTTTAACGACGATAAATGCACGTCTGGACAGCTGGTGATAGCTTCTAGGGAATCTCAATATAAGATTCTACATTTCCACTACGGTGGCTTAGACCACCTGGCTCAGGTGTTGCATCAGTGGCATTGCTTTCTTCACAATATTACCTTGGCTCCGGGGCAGGAGAAGATGAATTTGCCCTATCGACACTTTATGGTTTGTCGCCCTGAAGTTAAGCAGTCGGAGATGCATCCGGATGAAGGCAATGTGAAGAGAATCACCACGAATTTCTTCTACGGCACATTACTGAACGAAAAAGGACAAATTGACGATGATCTGCTGCTGCGCAAGTGCGTGTTCTTTGGTGGCCTCGAGAAGAGTCTACGCAAAACCGTTTGGCCCTTCATCTTAAAGTGCTATTCGTTCTCATCCACATTTGAGGATCGGGCCGTCTTGATGGACATAAAGAGACAGGAGTACGACGAAATAACGCGGAAGCGCTTATACTCCATGTCGCCGGAGCAGCAGGTCCAATTCTGGAGAACCGTGCAGTGTGTAGTCGAAAAGGATGTTGTACGCACGGACCGTACAAATCCGTTCTTCTGCGGCGATGACAATCCCAATACGGAGATGATGAAAAACATTTTGCTCAACTTTGCCATTTACAACACGAGCATCTCCTACTCGCAGGTGAGTCCCCCCCCTAATGCAATTATAGCTATGTATATTCAATTGTGCTCTTTGCAGGGCATGAGTGATCTTCTGGCTCCCGTTTTGTGCGAAGTGCAGAACGAATCAGAGACTTTTTGGTGCTTTGTTGGCTTAATGCAGCGAGCGTTCTTTGTGTGCACGCCCACGGACAATGATGTCGATCACAATTTAAGTTACTTACGCGAATTGATCAGGCTCATGCTGCCGCGTTTCTATGAGCATCTGGAACGACACAATGAAGCCATGGAGCTGCTGTTCTGCCATCGTTGGCTACTGCTATGCTTCAAACGGGAGTTCACGGAAGCTGTGGTCATACGCATGTGGGAGGCTTGCTGGTCAAACTACCTCACTGACTACTTCCATCTGTTTCTCTGCCTGGCCATCATAGCTGTCTATGCCGACGATGTGATTGCTCAGAACTTGCGTGCAGATGAGATGCTGCTGCATTTCAGCTCGCTGGCCATGTACATGGATGGCCAATTGATTCTACGCAAGGCACGCGGATTGCTCTACCAGTACAGGCAGCTACCAAAGATTCCATGTACATTGAGTGGCTTGTGCAAGCGGTGCGGCCCCGGCATGTGGGACTCAGAGCATCGGCCCGCCTTGGAATGCGTCGGGCATACGGATAACGAGAAGTGCTCCTTGGGTATTGATTAATGAATGATTAATTGACGTGGCTTCTACTATTGTATATCGAGTTACTCTTACTTATTTACACCATATATTACCATTATGTGTTATGATGAAAAGCTTTTAAGCAAGTGCTTCTAAATATACCAAATTACATATATACGCCTATGCTGAATAAATGTTTCACTTTGTCAAAGATACATTCTAATTGTCAATTGAACCAATTAATGGGTCTTAGCATTTATTATACACTGCAATCATATACGTTCTATACATATATATGTATATAATGCAAGTTTCGGGGAACATGGGGAATTTCAGCTTTAAAATTTAATAAATTCTGCTGAAAATTCTCTCTCTGCTGAACAAATATTTCACATTAAGCAAATATAAATTTGAATTGCAAATATAACAATTGTGAGAATGAGTTTTAGCATTTATTATACAATCTTAATTAGAATCGGCGCGAGCTTCATTGCTGCGCATATTTCAACGAAGTGAAGTTCATTTGCATTTATGCATTTAGCTATGAATAAAATCGTACACTTTTGTTGCTTCTTGTTGTGATTCAAGTATAGTCATTACTGAACTAAAAACTAGGCATGTCCTACGAAACGTATTTCATAATTATATCCGTGTGGTTAACGTATACATGATAATTGAGCATATATATATATACATATATACATATACATATATACATATATATATATATATATATAGATTTTGCTGACAGGTATTTTACATTTGCGGTAGCTGATCAATCGGTGTTGTGAACTTAAAGTCCTCTGGAAATAGTTTTGCAGCATGCGGGTACATGAGCTTATATGATTGTCGTATAGTAACATCGGCTACACCGGCAATATCGCCGATTTCCTTTTGGCTACGCTTATGCTCCGATGCTTGCGATGCCATATAAATAGCGGCAGCAGCCACAGAAATCGGCGATCGACCAGGTACAATGTCCATCTCCACAGCTTTCTTTGCAATGTGCGTGGCAGCGCGCTGCACCATATTTGGTAGATCTATAAATCCATGCAATGGAAATAAGTCAATCTATAAAGAATAGTGTAAAGGTCATAACTCACCCAAGTTGGCACAGAAACGGCACATGAAGTCGGCTGTGGTTATCAGATCTACACTTGTCTCAAGTGCCTTTAGAGTTAGCTTGAAGCATCTGCCAATTTCTTTCTTGCTTATCTTACTAACTGCACAGATTTCCTTGAATGTGCGGGGCACACCTTCTTGGCGGCAAGCTATGTATAAGCAAGCAGACGCCTTCGCATCATTGGAACGTCCTTTTAGATTCTTGCCATCATGCACCTGTAAATTAACGAATCAATAATTTTTTTTAAGAATAAAAGAAGAAAACTACATGAAAATAAGCAGACAAAAGTTGCAAAGGTAATGCCACATACCTGCTTGAATAAATTATTTGCACGATCGACGATTGTTTTGGGTAAATTGATGCGATCGGCCATAGATGAAATTTCTTTGAATGCGGATATGAGTGAACGATCTGAGCTGCTCATTGTGCGTCTGTTCTGGTATTTGGGTGCGCCAAAGGCATCGAACGATGCCGAACCTGTTCCTGGACCAATAATTGTGGATAAATCTCCGCCACTTAGTAGTGGATTCTCTGGACCGCCCACACGGCTGGGATCCACGCCACTTTTCTCATTGCTGAATGTTCGCCACTCGGAGCCCACGTCGATAACACGATCGCCAACAACCAGGCCACATTCCGAGCATATCATGTCGCCAGCGCGATAGTCCTCAATTAATGGAGCCTCCGGATGGGCATAGCAGCACACTTTGTTGTTTTCCAGTCTAAAACGATTTCGCGACGGCTCAAGTTGTTAGCATTACAAAGAGTATCACAAATAATTTATTTACCTTGAAGTTGACGCCATTTAATATTTTTTTTTGATCTGTTTGCGTACAACTATTGTTTAAACCTTAAACTTTTTTTTTGTATGCAAACGCAAATTAATTTCAACAGACTAAGGAAATGTCGCTTCTTCTTCTTCGTTTGTCTGTTAATTTAACATATGTCTAACAGCGTGCGCAAATATTTAGAGAGATGGTTTTCGATTTCTCTCCAATCTTTTTATTCAATTAGTTAAATGCAGAAATTTTTAATAAATCCTAATTTACGTCCAGCACTGAAAGCAGACAAGAAAGGTAAATTTAAAAATTCTTGTTAACAGAACTATTAAAAACTATAAACAGAACCTTTACAAACAGCTGATCCAAAAATTTATCGACAATCAGCGTAAAAGTGATAGCCGAAACAGTGAAACACCAATAACTTTTACAAGACTACAAAAAGAACATTTGAATTAGGCTGATAAAAAGCTGTGAACGTTGTGAATACAGATTTCGAACTGAACACAAATAGAAACAACAGAAGAGAATAGAAACAATAAGGAAAGATTGCTGTATCAAATTTTTTTTTAAATTATTGTGCATAAATATTACAGCGTAATATGCAAGTTCCGTCACAACGACACAATTAATATCGAAATTTTGTACACGTTCAATAATCCGATGGTAACCTATCGATAACCATTAGTGTTAAACAGATTTGTAAAAATTACCCACATACACATACACACACTCATATATATATATATATATATATATATATATATATATATATATATACATATATATTTTATGTTGAGGAAAAACAAAAAGTAGGCTTATTATTATATGGTGCATCGGTATACGGATTAAATGAGACATCAATTTCGTTGTGGTTCTATTGCTCCGGATACTTGAGTCAGCTGGTTTTGACAATTCGTATGTCTTCGTAAAAAATTTTCTCTTGAAAATTCGAAATACGATTAAGCAAGCAAAACTATTATCAACATGACGAGCAAACATATATATTCAACCACAAATTTATCTGACCTGCAGCTGAAGGAGCAGGGCAATTGCTTATTTGCCTCTCGAAAATATGACGATGCAATAATATGTTACTCCAAGGCCATTGTAAGTCATTGCTAAGCTTTTAAACTGATTCATGTATATACATATATATCTTGTATTTTACATAGATTAAGAATCCAACAAATGCAACCTACTTTACGAATCGTGCCCTTTGCAATCTCAAGCTAAAGCGCTGGGAACTCTGCTGTCAAGATTGTCGACGAGCTTTGGATATAGACGGCAATTTACTAAAAGGCCATTTTTTCCTTGGGCAAGGTCTAATGGAGATTGACAATTATGATGAAGCCATAAAACATCTACAGCGTGGTAAACATTTGAAGGACCTCTTGTAATGCCAACACTCCTATAATTAGTCTATTCCATTACACATATTTGAAGCCTACGATTTGTCAAAGGAACAAAAGCAGAACTTTGGAGATGATATAACATTGCAACTGCGTTTGGCCCGCAAGAAACGTTGGAATATAATGGAAGAAAAGCGAATTCACCAGGAGATTGAACTGCAAAGTTATTTGAATCGGTGGGTATTCAGAATATAAATAATTCCAATTGATTTTTTTATTTATTTCTTTATTTTAGTCTGATCAAAGATGACATGGAAAACCGTTTAGCGGGATTGAAGCTAAATGAAAACTTAAATGAAGAAAATTTAAAGGATAAGCAACAAGAAATTGAACAAGAATGTGTAAGATATCATCTTTCGAAAACTTTTTATTGATATCAAATATTTATTAATAGATATTTCTTCTATAGGATGACCATGTTCAAGAGCTTAATAATATATTTGCAAAAGTGGATGAACGGCGAAGGGTAAGTACTGATGAAACTTTTCTTCATACATCTAAAAATGGATTATTTATTGCCAGAAACGAGATGTGCCGGACTTTCTATGTGGGAAAATTAGTTTTGAAATATTAACTGATCCGGTGATTACTCCATCAGGCATCACATATGAACGGAAAGATATTGAGGAGCATTTGCAACGTGTTGGCCATTTCGATCCTGTTACACGAGTCAAACTCACACAGGATCAGTTAATACCAAACTTCTCAATGAAGGAAGTAGTTGACTCATTTATTGCTGAGAATGAATGGTCTTTAGATTATTAATTTGTTGTATTTTGTAAACAACACTAAGAAAATGAAATACATGTATATTGTAATTATATAGCTGTTAAAAGCAATTAAATACAAAATGTCAACATATAATTGTCTATATATTGGATAATGTGAGTTTAGAATATTATGTATATTAAGTTAATTATTTTGATTAAGTAAAGTGATTATGCCAAAAGCGCCAACTGGATTGTCGATTTTGATTTCTGTGCATAATCGTGCAAAAACATCGCCCGAATGAAATTTAAAGTGGAAGCGATGGTTAAAATCTATATATCGATATATTTCTCGATAAGACTTAGTAGCTTAGAAAACCGCGCGAATGCGTAAACATTTCGCTACAATAATAATTAAAATTTGCTTTAAAGATGTCTGAAAACAATGGTACGGTTGTGCGCATGCCATGGGTTGAGAAATATCGGCCCAACTGCTTGGATGACTTAATATCCCACGAGGAAATCATATCTACAAGTAAGAGCATGCTTACACAGGGGCGGATGCCAGACGGAAGCTAATATTTCTATTTGTTTTAGTCAATCGCTTCATTAATCAGAAGCAACTGCCCCACTTGCTCTTCTATGGCCCACCTGGCACAGGTAAAACGAGCACTATTCTTGCCTGTGCCCGACAACTGTATTCACCGGCACATTTTAAGTCCATGGTGCTAGAACTGAATGCTTCTGATGATCGCGGCATTGGAATCGTTCGTGGCCAGATCCTTAATTTTGCCTCGACCCGCACCATTTTCTGTGGCACCTTTAAGCTGATCATACTGGACGAGGCAGATGCTATGACCAATGATGCACAGAATGCCTTGCGTCGCATTATTGAAAAGTACACGGAAAACGTGCGCTTCTGCATCATCTGCAATTATCTAAGCAAAATAATTCCGGCTCTTCAATCGCGTTGCACACGCTTCCGCTTTGCCCCACTCTCACCACAGCAGATGATGCCGCGTCTGGATAAGGTTGTCCAGGAGGAGCAGTACGTGTTCAGTGGCGACTAAACCGCTTCCATTGTCTAAGTAACTTGTTCTTTCAGTGTCAACATTACGGATGATGGAAAGAAGGCATTACTGACCCTCGCAAAGGGGGACATGCGTAAGGTTTTGAATGTCCTGCAGAGCACTTCGATGGCCTTTGATGTAGTCAACGAGGATAATGTTTATATGTGCGTGGGATATCCGCTAAGAAGTGAAATTGAGCATGTGCTGCAAACATTGCTGTCAGCAGCCACATTCGACTTGGCATTCGATAGTAAGTTTTTAATCATTTTATAAGTTATTCGTTTTCTAAACTTTTGAAACCTCTACAACAGCAATTGAAGAAGCAAAGAGTAAGCGAGGACTTGCATTAGAGGATATTGTTACAGAACTGCATTTGTTTATTATGAGACGTGAGAATACCTTGCAATTTCTTCCATACATATAACTAACTTTTTACTATACCCTACAGTGGAATTGCCCATGTCTGTGATGAATAAATTAATAATTAAGCTCGCGCAAGTGGAAGAAAGATTAGCCAAAGGCTGCTCGGAAGCTGCCCAAACTGCAGCGCTGGTATCTGCATTCTTTATAAGTCGTGACATGGTGTCGCTGGAAAGCTAGAGAACTACTGATTAAATCGTTTACATGATGATAATTTAAATTAAGCTACTACTTATTAAATACAAATACATGTTCAAATGCAAGCAAATCTGAATAATTGTGTTATTATTATAAATCGATATTTTCGATATTAACTATATCAGCTGTCCGTTGTCATCACTAATAAGCAACCATCGATAGCTATTGTATATTTTGGTGTTTCGTTGCAGGTGGATTTATAAAAGTAATTGCAAAAAATGAATGCTGTCGACGCGGATGCTCATTTGTTGGCCTTAAAGGGTAAGTGAAACGTTGAATTGTTTTTTAAATAATATACAAGAATTTAACGTCTTCTAGTGATGCGACTGACGCGCCCCACACTTGTTGGACTTGGGCCAATTGTTACCTGCGAACCAAAGGATTTGCCCCAGAGTTTTAACCGACTTGTGGAGTTTGATGGCATTGCTAGAACGTCAGCTGAGGCACTCGGCGCAGGGCAAACGATGCTTTTGCCTCAATCATTCGGAAACATATACCTAGGCGAAACATTTTCGAGTTACATATGTGTGCATAATTGTACGACTCATCCCGTCGAAGGCGTTTCTGTTAAAGTGGATCTGCAATCGAACTCATCGCAAATAAATTTGCTAATGCATGAAAACAAAAAATCTTCAGTTGTTTTAACCGCGGATGAAACACTCGATGATGTCATTCGATACGAAGTAAAGGAAATTGGGACTCACATGTGAGTGAGACATTTAATGTGATTTACAAAATTTGCATAATAATTGTTTACACTTTACTTTTAGATTAGTCTGTGAAGTAAATTATACTAGTCCCGCGGGCTTTGCTCAATCGCTGAGAAAGTTCTTCAAATTTCAAGTGCTTAAACCACTCGACGTTAAAACAAAGTTCTATAATGCTGAAATGGACGAAATATATCTCGAAGCCCAAATACAAAATGTGACCACTGGTCCATTTTGTCTAGAAAAAGTCGAATTGGATAGCTCGGAGCAGTATACAGTGACTTCGTTGAATACTTTACCCAACGGAGAGTCGGTGTTTACCTCCAAAAATATGCTTCAGCCCAATAACAGCTGTCAGTTTCTTTATTGCATAAAGGTTGGAGAGCAGTCAAGGTTTCTGAACGCTGAAAATAATATTTTTTTAATATTCTAGCCAAAAGCTGAAATTGCAAAGGACATTAAAACTCTGCGTGAAGCAAACAATGTTGGCAAACTTGACATTGTCTGGAGATCAAATTTTGGCGAAAAAGGCAGATTGCAAACTAGTCAATTGCAGCGATTGGTATTTATATATAAATTATGATGTTTTCAATGGATTTTGAATAGTTTAAGTTTTCTTTTAGCCTTTTGAATACAAAGATCTGCGCTTAGAAGTCATTGATGCTGAAAATATTGTGAAAATCGGAACCATATTCACATTCCAATGCCGCGTAACCAACACAGCGGAGCACCCGATGAAACTGCATGTGAAACTCGATACGAAAGTCTATGCTGGTTGTCCCTATACGGGTTCAGCTGACTTTGAATTGGATATATTGCAGCCAGGCCAGCTAGCTGAATTTCCACTTACAATCTGTCCATCTAAATTAGGACTGATTAAAGTATCCCCATTACTCATAGTCGACACGCTGAAAAACGAGCAGTTTGTAATGACAAAAGTTGTGGAAGTGTTTGTTGTAGACGCCGATTACCATCAGGATGGCACATTTCTGCTCAATAAGCTAATTCGTTATGAAAATCCGATTGACTCGTTGACGCAAAAGCAAATCCAGTTGCAGGTAGTTTAGTTAGACAATATAATATTGAGAATTTGTAAATATGTAATGTTGTAGTTAGTATAAATTGTAGAATTAAGTTTAAAAGCTAATTTCTGGCCTATGAATAAGACAATAATATATTCAGAAACTAGACTTTATATCAGTCAACATTTGTTTCAGCCTTTTGTTACGAAGAGTATCATCTAGGCGACTATTTCTAATCAGTTTAAGCATTCATTTATATTTCATAATTAATTGACTCCGTTCGCACTATTACGCGTTAATTTTTCAATTTGCATTTAGAAGTGATTGCCGTAATTTAAAATGTCAATCAAATATGGCCGATATGCTATATAAGAGAGTACTTTTACTTAATTAGCACAGTAGAAAAGATAGAAATGTATTCAAGCAATCCAAGAGTTGTGCTTACCTTGGTATGCATCGTTTTCGGAAAGGGTTTCTCTATGGAAAGTTCAGTTTTACTGGACTACAACACGCGCCTTATTCGGGCAAAGCAAAGCGTAATTTTTGCCTGTTTTGAGCAAGGTATGTTATTCATTCTGATGCTTTCTTCAGTGTTAACATTATAGTTAAATTCCAGATATATATCTCAGCGTTCTACCACTCATGGCAGCGAATCTATTAGTTCAACCGGTTCACATGAATAGCTCATACGATCTAAGATCTATTTTAACGAGAGAAAACTATGCGCGCACCTCTGTGATTGTGGACACAACCTGTGAAGGTGCTCCGAAACTGCTAAAAGAGGCGTCTGCGAATAGATATTTCAACAAGACGTATCAGTGGCTGCTGTGGGGCGTAGATGTGAATATCAATGACTTGCTGCCGATCGAGTTAGACTACGTTGGCCCAAATGCGCAACTTACCTATGTCAATAAAACGGAAGATGATTATCGTCTTTGGGATGTACACTCAAAGGGCCGTCAACTGAAATCGCCATTAGAATTGCATTTGATAGCAATATCAACTAAGTCACATAAGCTGGTGATAGTTAACGACATATTCGAGCTGCAGAGCATGAAATATCGCAGCCAATTCAATGGTTTAACTCTACGAGGCGCAAGTGTTGTACGTAAAAGTTGATGAGAGGTGGGATATATATTATAGTTTCGATATTGCAGATCGATCAGGAGGACATTTTGACGAATCAACAAATTGAAGCAATATTATCGAGGCCCACAAAGGATGCGGGCGTGGCGGCATTCATCAAGTATCATTATGAACTCTTGAGCCTGCTCAGAGATCTCTTTAACTTCACGGTCAACTTTCGCAATTCGAGGGGCTGGGCAGGCAGGTTGGGCAATACAACGTTTCGACTCGGATTGCTGGGCATTATAAAGCGCAATGAAGCAGACATTGCTGCATCTGGAGCATTTAATCGTATCAATCGCTTCGCCGAGTTCGACACAATACATCAGAGCTGGAAGTTCGAGACAGCTTTCTTGTTTCGATTCACGCCGGATTTGGATACGCATGGTAAAAGTGGAAACTTTCTAGCACCCTTTAGCAGACAGGTGTGGCTCTTCACCTTAGGCACTTTGATAGGCATTAACAGCATTTGGTTACTGCTGGAGTACCTAAGCAAAAGATGGAATTCTCAAGTAAAGCAATGTATTGAAGAAAGAATCTTGAATATAAGAAGCAAGTGCAACAGCATAGATTTGGGAGCGGACAAGTCAATTGCACAGCCTCAAAGCAACTGGACTGAACGTATCCTACACACTTTTGGCGCTGTTTGCCAACAGGGAATGGAGCCAATTCCCAAAGACATGCCGTCGCGGTCCATTGTCGTTACAGTTTTTCTTTTCTCAGTCGTTATGTATAACTATTACACTTCATCCGTCGTTGGTGGATTGCTTAGCTCTTCTGATCTAGGACCAGCAAGCGTAGATGAGATCACATCGAGCCCACTTAAAGTATCCTTTGAAGACATAGGATACTACAAAATTTTATTTAAAGTAAGTTGAATGTTTCAATACAAACATTTCATTTGTCAATTAAATTTGCCTTCAATAGGAAAGTGCCAATCCGATTGTGACACGTTTGATAAGCAAGAAACTGTCTTCGTCTAGAGGACCCAATGAAATGGGTGTCTATGGTCACATAGAGGATGCCATTCCGTATCTCAAGAGCGGTGGATTCGCATTTCACTGCGAAGTAGTTGACGCCTATCCCATTATAGCTGAATTGTTTGACGCCAATGAAATATGCGATCTGCGCGAGGTGTCTGGTCTCATGGAAGTGGAAATTATGAATTGGATTGTCCATAAAAATAGTCAATATACCGAACTCTTTCGAACAGCGTAAGTATTACACATGCCAATAATAATATTTTATTATATAAATAAAACGTATTTGAAATTTCAGTATGTGCAAAGCTCGTGAAGTTGGGCTAGTTGAAAGACTGCTACGACAGCGTCAAATGAAGAAACCGGAATGCCAGTCCCTATACACTGTGTACCCAGTGACTATATCAGGAGTTTCCTCTGCATTCCTTACACTGCTAAGTAATATATAGTATAATTTTGTAATTGTGAACTATTAACTTAAGGGCACTTTTTAAGGTGGCGTCCTAATCGCTTTATTTGCATTATGTCTGGAAATAGCATCGGTGAAATGGAACTTACTAAGGTACGATTGGAAAGTTATTTGCAAAAATAATTAATTTTATTTTTAATAATTTCATTGGAATGAATATTGAAGTGAAAATGAAATATAGGCAAGATAATAAGAATAAGAAAGTGGAAAGATCGTTTCTGTATTGAAAGACTTATGCAAGCTTCAAGCATCCGCCTAGTCATTCAGCTAGTTAGACAGGTCAACATTGGGAATCCGTATTCCAAACCAATATCATTTCGGTGCCTATTTGTGTTTATCAAATTGATGTGCTGAATTTCAATAGTTAAAGGAATTAGTTGGGAATGGGCATATAGAAAGTCATACAGATATTTTTAATATATTGGTTTTATTTCGTGATTGGGCAATCGACATATGTATATTATGTATCAATACGGTCTTTTTATGCGCTAGTTGAACATAGTTTTGCGGAAAGGTTCTCAAATAATAAAATAGCTGCATTGCCAAATGTATAGACTTTATTATAAGCAATTGATGAAGTTATTTAAAAAAATTTATCTAAATGGTTAGTTGCCTCGGATGAGTTGCGCTTGGCGCTGAGACAGTGTTCGATATATAAATACACATGCATATACACACAATAAATTTAACTATTCTATTTAAGTTTAGTCTCAAAATAATTCCGTAAATTCAGTATTTAAATCACAATTTTTCATTCCGAAAGTATTTTGCACTTGTCAGTGTTTTTCTTTTAACGAGTTTTTCCTTTATCTTTTCTGTCTGTCAGCAAATATTAATTATTCTCACGTCTTCCTGATTTTTATTTTAAAATGAGCTTTAACGGATTTAACAGAACTCGAGATCATGTGGTTTTTTTTGCCAATAAAATAAACTGTTTGTGTAATGCGGATTATTTCGTCGATTACTTTCTGAATATATATAAATATATATATGATGCTATAATGGTGCCAAGACTAAAAAGGGAGTCCTCCATATATACTAAGTGTGTTATCCCCTTTATGATTAACTTCTACCGTCGTCCACTGTTCAGTTTTCAATGGATGTTGCACCCAGATTGCTGCCACCCAATTGATTGTGTGCTATCATTAATATGTCCTTTTTCTCCTTGGGGAAACGTAGCTCACGGCCTGCCATGCGGGCCGTCTCGAGCTCACGTTCGGCCAAGACTAACTCTCTTCGCAGCACACCAGGATTCTCCTGCTCACGTGCTATCCAGTCAAGTGCCATCTGAGATCGCATCTCATCATCCAAACTACGATTGGAGTAATGTGCAACCACCTCTTGTCTAGAGCACTGACGTTCACGCATTGCCTTCAACGATCCGTTCCAATGTAGTAGTTGAAATACGGTCATCAGCTCTTGAAATTCCAGCATCGTACGCCCCTTATTTGCTTCAAGCATGAATCTAAATAGAATTATATGAAAATATTATAGGCATATGTATTAAATGTCTCTTAAATATCTCTTACATACCTAAATGCACCGATGCCCGATTCCGGTAATTCATTGTTTTGCGGTGTTCCCTTGAAAGAGGCGCGTGCATCCTGAACGGCCTTTTCTATAAATTCATCACTTATGCGCCGAGACGGATGCTCGTTAAATACCGAATTCATGAGTGCTATTTTAGCTGAGCTTCGTCTAGCTTCCGCTTTAGTTGGACAATTCTGAAAGGGTTAAGGGTTAGCAACGTGTACTCAACTAAGACTGGTGCTAAAGATCTACCTGAAAGCTACCAAAACAGCTGCCGCCTGGTAATGTTACGAAGCATACATAAGGCTGGCTGTTCGATGGAATCGATTCATAGATCACAAGAGCACCATTTTTAAGCTCGACTCCTCGTGTCTGTTTCATTTGCCAAAACTCTTGCAAAGCTTCCACAACATTAACTGTGATTGGACAAATATATTAAGTATCAGATTGAAACATATTCGTAAGAATAGTTGGTTTTACCCCTATAATCTCGATCTTCATATAGTCCGGATACCATTGGCAAAGCCCAGAAAGGTTCTTCCGGATAGACCATTATGCGCTAGCCACTTGTTGATTATTGTACAAGAATGGAGCTATAGATTGTATATTAATTGCAACTTAAATCATCACACCTGGATTAACAATCCTAAATAAGAAGAGCTATTTTGAAATCTTTAACTGAAAGTAAATTGCAAAATAATATGCTATTGATGTTAATAGTCGTATTAATCAAAGGCAATTTATATAATTTGTTACTTTTGGATTGATTTAGCTTTTCTTTTTCTTTTCGTACAGTGTACATGCACATACATACACATTCATTCAACACCCTACGCATTTGTAAAAGTACATTAAGTTGATGATATTTCATCATCGGCATTTCCAGTTTGCTTCTTAAGTCATCTGTTTTATGCTCTTTTAGAAATCGGCTCTCACACAAGCACAGCGCACTCAGCCACACACACACACATGCATATGCTTGCAGACGTACATATATGAATGTATGTAGGTCTGTGAGTTGTATGTGCATATTTTACAAGTGGTACAAGGAGTATACACACTTGAAACCCATAATTAATATATGTATATACGCATACATACATATGTAAGCCGTTAAATGACTGTGGACAAACGACACGCATACACACATAAACATACTTACAAATGGGTGAACACAATTTTGTCAACTGTAAAAGTTTTTTTTTTAGTTTTTATTATTATGCCACACAAATTCTTGCTCACTATAATATTTTATCTTCTTTGTTGTCTTTTATAATGTTTCAATTGTGACAATTTATATATTTTATCTAATAATTATAAAATGGCGTTCACACTTCTACGCCAACTCACAATAGCTAAAAAATAGCACACACGTAAGCACTTATATACATATGTGTAAATATGCGCTTGCAAATGTCCAACTTGTTGAGTTCAATAAAACCAACCTGTAATTTTCATTGCCGACTACGCGTATGCGCACTGTTCAATTATATCGGTTCGCAATTTTTCACTATGTGATCGTATATAAGCTTTGTCGCAAGTGTTGGATAAGGTACAAATATAATGATTTGCTTGTCAGATTTTATCATCATACTACAACAAAAAAGGGGCTCCTTATGTGGTTGGCAACATGATTGTGTGACCGTCGTAAATTAGTACTCGCATTCGCTCCAATTGATCGTGTTGAATGTTACCGATTACCGATAGCTATCGATATATTGGAATAGTGGAGTGAAAACTCAAGTGGCTTATTTTTGCCATGATAGAAAGTTTTCTTCTTTCTTCTTTTGAAAAATATCTTTGTATTACATATTTTAAATCTATTTTTATTTTCTAATTTATTTGGTAAGTTTTGTTGGGAATTTCGTGAAAAGAATTTGCTGAACTAAACAAGATCTTCATTTATGTAGTATTAAGTTTATTTTGGATGTCTTCTTTCTTTTTTTTTTAAATATATTTTATTATAATATATTTATTATCTGTACAGATGGAATCGTTATTTCAGACGTCCACAAGTCTACAAAGGAATGTCTTTACATTATCAGGCCTAATATCTATCAGATATAGGTACAGCTGGAGGAGTTTTGGTGTTGATAACGAATAATGTCCCGAATTAAAAATGAATTAAATGAGAATTCTAAAAAATAAATAAATTATATGGAATAAATAAATTATTTTTGAATGAAAACGGCTAATTTGAAGACATTTATTTAAATATCAAATTTAGTTGGCGCTAAATTTCGAAATTGTCGTTTAATCGAATTATCTCGAAAAACAATATTAATGTGAGTTAACATAATTATGTTCAATACGAGAAAATGTTTTACTGCATACCCACAGGGTGCGGCCATTATTAACAGAAGGCTGTTAAAAAGCTGCAACTGGCGCTGCAAAGCTCGTGTGAAAATTTGTAAATGCTGTACCTGGGCCAAATGAGAATCGATCTTGGGAAGATAAATATATATGATGACTTTCGCAGAGGTTTTTAAAATGTGCTGATTGTGCCATAGGAGAGATTGGAATCAAAATTGGTTGTCATTTATTTGCCAGAGATATTCCAATTGTAACATTAAAAAAAAAACTTAAGACGACTGCAACTCATATATTTGTATATATATGAAGTCTTGTCAATTAAAAATTACACCTTCTTGCTTAGTTTTTCAATGACAAACTCTTTTAGGGGCTGATAATACTGATAGCGCAAACTAAGCATTTCGGGAGAGTTGCGTACGCGTTCAAACATTTCCAGCTCCGATTCCATAATGAAGACTGCCGTGCCAGCCATTGCGATTACAACGAAGATGACGGATGGTATGAAGGCGTGTAATAAATGGAATTTACGTAAGCTTTTGCCATTACTATTTGCATTGGAGTGTGTGCGTGAAAATTTGCCTAAATGTTTCCCACTGGCAATACCGACGGAAGAACTTGAATTTAAGGCGGGATTGGGCAGCGCATAGTACTGCTTGGATGAATAATAAAGATGCTGTTTGGAGTCATTCTGATTGCCACGCGGCTTGCCAGCCACATCGTATCCGCTGGCTGTGAGTCCGCTCTCCGTTGACGAATGCTCCATGGAGTCCCGGAATGCATAGCCGGATAAATCGGTACCCATATGATTGAGTCTATCTATATTGGACGAGCGCAAGCGCGCCTCTTCGCAAACTGGCTCCAGGATAGGCATTTGCAGACTGCCGTTGACGCCGCCGTCCTGGCCATAGATGAGAATGCTCGGCCCCATAGAACAGCCCAAGGGCTCGGACATTGTGGAACGTGGCAAGCTGCTGTAGCCTGCAACATTTAAAGAATAAATTTATATAATCGATTTGTGTGCTGTACTTCTTACGTATTTGTGCTAAGTCACCCTGTGGACTGGAGGGCGTGGCTGGTACACTGCTCGCCTTGCGCTTGCTCGAAGTTGAATTGGTCATTTTTTGCTCGCGTAGTGCGTTTATGCTTTCAGTCAATATCTCGCGTTCAGTTCGACCCGTATAACGGAACTTGGTGCCCCAGGAGAAAAAGCCACCGCCAGAGACCACAGCCGCATGCTGGCTATTTGGCAAGCTATGGAAAAAGTAATGCAATAAGTAAACCTGGCTACAACCAAGATTCATCTCATATGGGATACTCGGAGTATATTTGCGGTTTTAATACTCCGAAATGTATTTATCCAAGCTGTACTTACGTGAAGAACAACATTTGCTCGATGGCGCATCTCCATAGATAGCGGCAAGCGGGCCCTGATGGACATTTAAAGCCGATTGTGTGCTTTTTCTACAAGTAAAGATACTTTAGTCCGTGCAGCCGAAAATATTTAACGGGGTTACTCACGGGCTCGCGGCTGGCATCCGTAAAGCTTAAGTGTGCAATAAACATTTTGCCCTCGAAGTTGATTTTATGGACTTCATTCCAGCGAAAGTGTTGCGATCGCTTGCCTGCTACATAGGTGCTGATGCCCGCATGATTGATGCCCACGTAGAGCAGCGAGCCGCGATGATCCTTCACAGGATGCGGATCAATGCCATACGTCTCCAGGCCGCGTGCGATGCCCATGAATTCATCCATGGCCACGGAGGGGTCCTGGCCAGGCTTTCGCTTCTTGTGCAGCTCAATGATCTTCTTCTCCAGGCTCTCGGTTTGGCGCAGAGCCAAGTCCAGCGAAGACACATAGTCCCCGATGTGTATTAGGTCGTCATAGTCCCCGAGTTCCTCTGTACGTTACAAAAATATAGCTCATCAGACTGTTGAAATGTTATTTAGGCTGGCTTAGCACGGTCTTACCCTGCACGATCAATGCACCCAAGGCGGCTGCCTCGCCCAATGAACAGTATAATCGACCATGACGAAGATCTCTCTTCAGCTGCTGGAAGAGCATGATGCGGCCATTGCCAGTGAGACGAAATGGATCCGCTGGATAAAATTTTACACGTAATGAAAACAGCACAGGATCTATATCTGTAAAAAGAAATCCATCTAGCTATATTAATTTTATTATTGCAAATCAAACCAATTATTTACCTTTGCATTGTTTCAATATGGACTTGGCCAAGTCAAGCCAGTGCTAAAAAGTGAATACGCATATTAAATAAAATACATATTAAGAGTCCCTACATTGACTCATATTTACCCTTTGTTTTCCCGTATCTACATAGCGTAAACCAAAATAGTCCTTTTCCTTAATATCTAATTGCCTACATATATGGTCGACTAGGTAAATGCCTTTATGGAATGGCTGTAAAGAAAGAAAGGAACAGACAGAGAGAGGGAAAAAGAAATAAATATTTTAATTAAATTCATAAAAAAGCTGTTAAGTTTGGGTTTGTTATAGCTATAAGATAGTTACGCCCTTGTTCTTATATCTGCAGACACGCACACAGGTACACACAGACCCACCCATACACTGATACACTCACAAACACGCACCCACACGCGCACAACAAAGCAGCGTTGCGGTAAGCCTTGACTTTCTCCCTTCTTAAAGCCGAAAAATGTATTTCAATCGCACAGTTAGCTATTTTACTGCTAAAGCTCACCTGAAATTCACATTCCAAGACATCAGAGTCATCAAGCAGGCGAACAGTGCACTTGTACACAATATTACATTCGTTTTTACTTTTAAACATTTTATTTTTGGACTTTCTTATCGACTACCCAATGCTTAAAAAAACACTAAAAACTGTTGTATATAAAAATATATGTTAAACTAGTTTTATGGGCGTGTTTTTGTTCATTATCTTTAAAGTTGTGTACCAAAAATTAATTAGTTTTTAACGTTTTTTTAAACTTTGTTTGCCGACAATGTCAGTGTCCTTTATCGCCCTTCGCTTTTTCCTCTTAAGGGTGTTTTTTTGCTTGAGAAAACAAACAAGACAAAAGCACCAAAAATGGACAAATGTCTGTAATTTATATTCTGGCTTATAAGCTAGGCAATTTGTGTAATCAAATTGATACTTTATTATATAATGAAATAATTTTATGAAATCATGTTTTATAATATTTCATATCTTCCCCTTTATACAAAAGCAACGGTAAATATTTGTGTAATCGATATTCGATTGAACAAAATTGTAATTCAAATGAACCGAGTTTGCTAGTTCGTTGCTCTACTCTAGTTCGAAAAGCCCCCACGCGACTTAACAGCTGTTTTGTCGAACGAATCGTAGGTTCACCAAGAAATAATAAAATTGTTAAATTTTACATTATTATGTGTTTTGCAGACTATGTTTAAACCTGAAGATCACGGCCTAGAGGCCGACTTTCGTCTGACCATGTTTTCCACTCTGCGAGGGTGAGGATGCAAAGTCCCCGAAGAGAAGCTTAAGCAATATCTTACGGGAACAGAAATAGTTAGTAATGCACCTAAAAATAATGACGACTATATTGGTAAGTGCAATTTAATTTTTTAATTTTAAATAGTTAGTAAAATGGTGTAGGGAAAATTGTATAATTAATTACAATTATACAATTATATGCTTATCTGTTGCCTCGTAAAAAGAGCGATTAGCTTGAACCTGACCTTTGCGATCTAAATATATATATATATATACTTAGTATTTGAATATAAATACATAAATATAAGTAATATTTTCAAAAAAGGATCTGGAATGGATTGCGCGGTTATACCCTTATCACGTCACAAGGAATATTCGCTCGTACAGACCGTTGACTTCTTTTATCCGCTAGTTGATGATCCTGAAATAATGGGCCGAATAGCTTTTGCCAATGTTTTGAGTGATGTGTACGCTGTTGGCGTAACGGATATCGATAGAGTCGAAATGCTAATTAGTGCGCCTTCAAATCTAACGGAGAAGCAACGAGATATTGTGGTTCCCCTAATTGTCAAAGGCTTCCAGCGAGCATCGAGTAGTAGCGGCTGCTATGGCAATGTAACCATCAAAAATGTTATCATTAATCCTTGGTGCATTATTGGGGGTATCGCGACAGCCGTTTGCCTAAAGCAAGACATCATATTGTAAGTACATGTTGCACACAGATTATTGGATAAAAGTATATTCAATGCAACTCTTTTCAGACCATCAAACGCCAAAGCTGGCGATGTCTTGGTGCTAACGAAGCCGCTGGGCACACAGCTGGCCACGAGTGCGCATATTTGGCAGAAGGAGAAAAATGAAAACCATGAAAAGTTGCTAACTGAGTTTACAAACGACGATATAATGGAAACATTTCAAACAGCAATCAAATCAATGACATATCTTAATCGCAATGGTAAGCAACGGAATGCAGATTGCAATCGAGCTATAGGCATTTCGAATTGAAATAGAAGTTTAAAATATAATATATCTTAAATATTTATGTAATTATTGATACCTCTGACATCAAATATCAACGCTGCGAATATCTGATAAATAAGTTTCTGTAGTCTGTAACGGTTGAAACTAACTAATTCAAAATTTATATTCTAGCCGCTTTGCTGATGAAGAAGTACGAAGCACATGCTGCAACAGATGTCACTGGCTTCGGCTTGCTGGGTCATGCCAAAAATCTGGCTGAGTTTCAGAAGCAGTCGCTTTTGTTTGAGATACACACACTGCCTATCATTAAAAACGTTTTGAAATTTAGCAAACTAGTTGGACAATGCACCAAACTAATAGCAGGCAAAGCCGTTGAGACATCTGGTGGATTGCTCATTTGCCTGGGCCCTGAAGCAGCTGAAGAATTTTGCGGAGAGTTTGCAAAAATGACGAATGGAGCACAAAAGGCTTTTGTTATTGGAGAAGTTAAAGAAGCGGATACATCTGTTGCAAAACTAGCTGAAGATGTTGAACTTATCGAGGTCTCACTTTGAAAAAATGTTTGTTTGGTTTTAATGAATCAAATTGAGTATTCAACTTATGATTATTATTTCGCAAAGGCTTCGGCTGGGAAATATTATGAATTGATTTATTTGTAAATTTTTTTGATATTTAGTTGGATTCATTATAGCTAACAAACTAAGAAACGTCTTAAACGTGTAATGTTTTAATAAAAGAAGGCGAAACCGCGCAATTGTTTTTTAATTTTCGTATTTTTTTGTACTTAAATTTTACAGAGTCTGTAATCGTTAAGAATAGAGCTGTTATGTTAGCAGTGTTATCGAATGAAATTATCCGATATGACACGACGAACTATCGCACATGATACTGACGCATATCGATAATATAATTTTACTTATGCATTTTCCAGTTCCAACACGCAAATTTTTGTGCCGGAAAAAAAAATTGAGTAGACCTTTTATTTTGTCTAAGACAAAACATAATTTGTGAGACGGTCACAATATTAGTAATCGGCTACTGTGTACATAATTTCACATATATATAAATATCTATATATTTATATACATACCGTTGAAGCAAATATATAGATCATGGCGTCGCATCAATATCATCAAATCGCAAATTTACTGGAAAAAGTATGTATAGAATATGCATTTAACAGTAGGTAAGGGACACTCATACTTGTGTCTGTATTTCGCGATGTAGATGACATCCTCGGACAAGGACTTTCGATTCATGGCAACAAATGATTTAATGACGGAACTGCAAAAGGACAGTATTATACTGGACGATGAGTCGGAGAAAAAGGTGGTTCGTATGGTGCTCAAGCTACTCGAGGATAAGAACGGTGAAGTGCAGAATTTGGCTGTGAAATGCCTCGGCCCATTGGTCAATAAAGTAAAAGAGAATCAAGTGGAGACAATTGTCGACTCGCTATGTGGCAACATGATGTCCAATGTGGAGCAGCTGCGTGACATCTCTAGCATTGGCCTAAAAACTGTCATTGCCGAACTGCCCCAATCTTCGAATTCGCTGGCCCCCAACGTATGCCAGCGTATAACTGGCAAGCTTAGTATTGCGATTGAGAAGGTAGATACAATTTTTATTTATATATAAGCCATGGTACAGCAATTCCCTTGCAGGAGGATGTTTCAGTTAAGTTGGAATCGCTGGATATACTGTCAGATTTGCTTTCACGCTTTGGGGAGTTTTTGGTGCCTTTTCATAGCACCATATTGAAGGCTCTCAATCCACAGTTGGCTTCACCTCGCCAAGCTGTACGCAAACGCACAATTGTCGCCCTTTCTGTGCTTCTGATACAAGCAAACAGCAATGCATACAATGGAGTTGTTGATCACCTACTGGAGGGTCTGGAGAACCCACAAAATCCGGGAGCTGTGCGCACCTATATACAATGCTTGGCTTCTATTTGGTATTTTATTTTCAAATAAGTGAATATTTAAATTTTTATTTACCTGTCTGTCCCACTAGTCGTCAAGCTGGTCATCGCTTGTGCAATCATATTGACCGTTCCATGCTCTTGTTAAAGCAATATAGCCAGCGGGATGATGATGAGCTACGTGAGTTTTGTCTGCAAGCCTGTGAGGCATTTGTGCTGCGTTGCCCAGATGCCATTAATCCACATATTCCCATGGTATGCCACACAAGAATCCCAGTCAATAGGAAGTAATAGATAAAGTAACCATTTAATTTGATCTAAATTCAGATACTCGAATTGTGCCTGAAGTACGTCACATATGATCCCAACTACAACTATGAGGCCGATGACGGTGACACGGGCATTGCTATGGACACCGAAGAGGATGAATATGTGGACAGCGAGGAGTACAGCGATGATGATGATATGAGCTGGAAAGTTCGACGTGCTGCAGCTAAGTGTCTCGAAGTATTGATTGCTACACGCCATGAGTTACTTGAGGAATTCTATCGCACACTGAGTCCAGCATTGATAGTTCGTTTCAAGGAACGCGAGGAGAATGTTAAATCTGATATATTTCATGCGTATGTAGCACTGCTGCGTAACACACGTCCTGCAGATGATATTGCACATGATCCCGACTCCATGGATCAGGTATCTGGACCAACTCTATTGCTAATCGAGCAGCTGTCGCAGATAATTAAAGCCATACAGCCGTTGATGCGAGAGAAATCGATGAAAACACGCCAGGATTGTTTCCTTTTGCTGCGTGAGCTTTTGAATAGCCTGCCAGGCGCTCTGGGTCCCCATTTGGATAGCATTGTGCCGGGCATTAGCTATTCGCTGAACGACAAGGGATCCACGAGCAACATGAAAATCGAGTCTCTGGGCTTCCTTTGCTCTTTGCTGCAGGGTCATCAACCACATGTGTTCCATCCGCATATTCCATTGCTGGTGCCTCTGGTGGTGACTTCTGTATTCGATCCGTTCTACAAGATTGCTACTGAGGCACTGTTGGTGCTGCAGCAGTTGGTCAAGGTGGTACGTCCGCTGGGCGGCAATGCAGTCAAGTCTGATTTCGATGTTACTCCCTTCGTGGGACAGGTATATGCATGTACCTTGCAGAAACTAAAGGTCACCGATGTCGACCAGGAGGTAAAGGAACGCGCCATCGCCTGCATGGGTCAAATCATTGCCAATATGGGTGATCTTCTACAGAGCGAGCTAGACGTCTGTCTGCCCATATTTATGGAACGTTTAAAAAACGAAGTCACGCGATTAAGCAGCGTTAAAGCTTTGACCATGATTGCGGCTTCTCCACTGCGCATTGACCTCTCTCCCATCCTTCACGATGTGCTCCCCACTTTGGGCACCTTCCTGCGTAAGAATCATCGTGCCTTGAAGCTGCACTCCTTGGAACTTATCAACAAGATTGTCATCAACTATTCGTCTAACTTTGAGCCAAGTGTTTTGCAGTCTGCCATTGTCGAAATACCAGGACTTATCTCCGATTCCGATCTGCATGTGGCTCAATACTCACTCACTCTACTAAGTACAACGGCTCGTCGCCAGCCCCAGGCTTTGGTTGGTATCCATGAGAAGTTTTTGCCATCGGTGCTAATTTTAGTGCGTTCGCCCTTGTTGCAGGTGAGTTAGTAACTGTATATATTATCGATGAGTCGCAATCAAGCAAACCGCGATCATTGTATTCACTTTCAGGGCACGGCATTGCAATGTACTTTGGATCTATTCCAAGCTCTGGTACAGGCACAGCTCTCTGGCTTAGACTATCATTCGCTTGTGGATAAGCTTATGGAGCCTGTCCTAAAGGGCAGTGATCCGGCAGCGAGGAATCCCAATGAGCAGCTTCAGCTGCATAAGCAGGCATATCATTCGTCGGCCAAGTGCATTGCGGCTCTGACCCAGCAGTGTCCGCAGGTAGCGACTCCATTGGCAACCCAGCTGATGTCTGAGCTACAGAAGCGTAGCAACAAGGATACACAGATTATATTTTGCTTGCTGACAATAGGGGAAATCGGCAGACATTTCGATTTGAGCTCTATTCAAGTGCTGCCACAGACAATCATAGAATGCTTCGGTGCTGCCTCTGAGGATGTGAAAGCGGCAGCCTCGCATGCTCTGGGCGCCGTCTCTGTGGGAAGCTTGCAAACATATTTGCCGCTAATTTTGAAGGAGATCGAGGCGCAGCCCAAGCGACAATATCTATTGCTCCACTCGTTGAAAGAAGTGATTTCCTCTCTCTCTGTTACGCCTAACGGTCTAGCTCAGCTGCTGCCATCGGTGCCATCAATATGGGCGCAATTGTTCAAGCATTGCGAGTGCTCAGAGGAAGGTTCACGAAACGTGGTGGCCGAATGCTTGGGAAAACTTGTACTCGTCAATCCGGAGGAGTTGTTACCTCAATTGCAGCAAGCTCTCCGTTCCGAAAGTGCTACAATGCGCACCGTTGTTGTGTCCTCCGTTAAATTCACCATATCCGACCAGCCGCAGCCAATTGACATGCTGCTAAAACAAAGCATTGGTGAATTTTTATTCGCACTACGCGATCCCGATCCGCAAGTACGTCGCGTCGCTCTGGTCGCCTTTAATTCGGCTGTGCACAATAAACCAAGCTTGGTCCGCGATTTGCTGCCAACGCTTTTGCCGTGGCTGTATTCTGAAACGAAGGTCAAGAGTGAGCTTATACGTGAAGTCGAAATGGGTCCATTTAAGCACACTGTAGATGATGGATTGGATATACGAAAAGCGGCATTCGAATGCATGTATACTTTACTCGAACAGGGATTGGATCGTGTCGACGTTATGCAATTCATGGATCACGTTCAGGCTGGCCTATGTGATCACTATGATATTAAAATGTTGACGTACCTCATGACAGCGCGTCTGGCCGTTTTGTGCCCCGATAAGGTTTTGCTACGTATGTGATAGACACTTTAAATCAAAAAAATCTCTGTTAAATATATTTTCTTTAAATAGGTCTTGATCAATTCGTTCAACAGTTACGCGACACTTGCACCCACAAAGTGAAGGCTAATTCGGTGAAGCAAGAGTACGAGAAACAAGACGAACTAAAGCGCTCCGCTCTACGAGCGGTTTCTGCGCTCTCACAAATACCCAAAGCAAGTGAGTATCTAAAATAAGATTTCCTAAAAGAAATTTCATTTCAATTTTGAAATCCTCTTGTAGATAAAAATCAGCAGTTACTAGACTTCTTAAAGTCAATTAAGGAGACCCCGGAACTTTGTAAAATCTACGATTATGTGCAGAAGGATTCCATTACTGGCAATTTAGACATTGCCATGGACCAGACTTAAATATTGTTTTTAAAGCGCGCTGTTCTATGAATATTATAATTTTATCGATAAATAATGTAATAAGCATGTGTGAACACAAAAATTGTATCGTCTATATCTGATACAGCCATTAGTTTTTTTAACTAAGCAATAAAACCGATTTGTAATAGTGCTCCGAATGATTTGAAATATATATACTATATTATAATAAAGGATATGTATTCCAACTTTTACATTGGCGCGCAGTATAAAATGAACTAGCATTTAAATAAAAGTTTTTCATGAAAACTCGATCTTGAAATTTGTATTTTTAGGATTATTTTAAACATATTACAATTTAAATCGAAATGTTCTATGCAAAGTCAAGATTAGTTCTACTGCTTTTAGACACCTTCGACATTCCACTATTTATCTATTACATTACATTATGTATATATACATTATGATGACTACATTTAAAGACTTTAATATGTATCCTCAAACGTTTGTCAAAAGACGGCGCAGTATGAAATTATTATTTATTTCAAATTTAAAGGACACTGATTTTCTGAATATTTCAAGAATTTTTAATGTGGCCTATCCAATGAGTTACAATTTAAAATTAGGATTTTCTTCGGAAATTCAAAATGCAATAAGTTAGCCTGACTGCTGCTTGGATCTCTTCTTTTCTGTAGTTGCGTCGGAGATTAGCTTGCCAGTTGCTGGTCCGCCATCAGATGTTGGTCCACTGTCTGACACCGTTTCTGGTGGATGCTCAAGCACATGATCAATTATGCCTAGGGTCTTGGCCTCTTCCGGGGTCATGAAATGGTCACGTTCCATACGCGAACACATCTCATCATAGGAATTTTTAGCATGCTTCACATATATATTTGTTAGTTGACGTTTTATCTTGATAATCTCCTCCGCATGTATAAGTATGTCCGTGGCTTGACCCTGCACAAGCGTGACTCAATTAGCAGATGGCATCATTCATTCTAATAGCTAGTCGAATTTACCTGAGCTCCTCCCGACGGCTGGTGTATCATGATGCGCGCATTGGGCAAAGAGTAACGCATGCCAGGTGCTCCAGCTGCCAGCAGTAGGGAACCCATTGAACATGCCTGTCCCACACACCATGTCGCTATAGGTGGCTTCACATACTGCATCGTATCATAGATTGCAAGGCCTGCCGTAACTACGCCACCGGGCGAATTAATATACAAATGTATGGGCTTGTTGACATTCTCTGACTGAAGAAATAGCAGCTGAGCAACGACCGTGGAGCTGATATCATCTGTAATGTTGCCCATAAGACAGATGATGCGCTCCTTCAAGAGACGCGAGAATATATCATAAGCACGTTCTCCCCTGCCCGTCTGTTCGACCACCATGGGTATCAAATTTATACCTCTCACATGCTGTGCTGACGTATTGCATTTTCCCTGAATTTATATTGGGATGCATTACAAATTACTAACATTTTAGCTGCAGTAGATATAACTCACGTGAAAACCACGAAACAATCGACTGCCGGCGTTCCTGATCATAATTTCCTCGCTGGTGTTATTTGTTTTTTTTTATCAAACTGAATTGCAAAACTTTGCGCAAAACAGCTGGTTTTATGAGGCTGAGATGTGTCGCTCCCTAGGCAGTAAAAATCATAGCTTAAACAAATAATTTATAACACAGTCTGCTCTGTTCGAAGATATTTCGTAAGCAAGAAAGGGAAACAAAAAAAAAAACGAAAAGAAATTACATATACGTATGTGATGGGACTTACAAAAAACACAAATCAGTTCAGACAATCCAATCGTAATCGATAGTATATATCGATAGCACAAAAATAACAGCTGGTATGCAGACTTGAAGAAATGTAAATAAACAATAATTGAAACTAAATAATAAAGGCAATTATCCACATTTGGACAGTTAATCATGAGTTTGTAGCGTAGAATTACATACATTATGTATGGAATTTCTTGTTATTACAGCAATTTTTAAAACAGATGCAGTTTTGAAGCTGTACCAATTGTGACTTCCCTGTATGTTTATATGTTGCTAACTTTTGTAGCGCCAATTAAAAATAATTAAATTTCTTTTTCCAATCTTACTGAGAAATGCTTATTGTAGAAATATGAACGATTATTTTTTATGTTTTTTAATGTTTATGTAGCAAAACATTCCCGTTAAAAAATTTCCAAATGCTATACCAACTTTTTGGACAGAACTGTATGTTCATAGACCAGTAGTGTGCATAATTTCAATCAATTTTGATGGTATATATGTATATATATTTGAAAAAATCAAATAATTATAAAATTTTAATTCAGTCCACATTTAATAAAATGTAATTTTGACCTTTTAGCTTCTTGCAGAAAGGTGTTTGCAAATGTGTGACAATATTTTAGCCACCACTGTGGGCGCTGAAGCGCGCCACATTAACTTTTTGTTGTTTGTTTGTTTGGGTTGATATGTGTTCGTTTGTGTGTGAATCTGCACATATGCCTACGTAAATGTTGCAATTGTATTGAACTAGAATTCACGCAGCCAAGATCAAGGTAATTGCATCTTACCAACTGCTACTCTAGTTTCATTCTGCAATTTACTTTTAAACCGATTGGATGTGCTTTATAGCGCTCTTCGAATACTTAATCAGTTTTCGCGTTTCGTCCAATAAACATGTTTGTCAAAACCCATCACTTAAGAATTATTTTATTAATTGTAAGTACGAATGTGCACTGTTAGCGTATATATAGGGTATAGAGTCCTAACAAACAGTTAATAACGCTTTCAAAAGCTCTAAAGTGCAGACCTCAATATAAGCTCTAAAGAGAGTATCTCTTAGTCGCTTGTAGACTCTGCGCTAACTCTTTCATTCCCCTTTCCACTCACAGGTTCTTCCATGTTTCTGCATTGCCCAGGACTATGAAGGTAAGTAAAAAAGTGCTTAATATAATAATTTCATTTAATTAATTGAACAGTCGCTGATGTTCAATGCACATTTTCCAACTCGGGCTCCGAGATTGAGGATCTGATAACGGCAACGCTGAAGAGGCCAGCTGGATTTAAGGGCGTGCCAATGTTTGCGGACGATCGGAGTGGACTGAAGGACCTGAATCCGCATTGTCTGATCTCAAAGGACTCTAGCGATGTGGATGATCGAAGCTATCAATTAAGAATCAACGATTTTACGCGCTGTGGCGTGCTCAAGAGAAACGTATGTATCTTATAATATACTCGCTCATGAATTGGAAATGAGTATATTAGTTCTGTGTAAAGTCTATCTGTGTCAGTTGTCCGTCCGTCTATATGAGCGGAAAAATCGAAAAAAAACTGATTCTTCCCCACACTGTTTAGCATCTTCGTCAATTGACATTCTTTTTATTTTCTAGGGTTTTGTTCACGTCCGCATTTGGTTTCCACAGTTTCCTGGTGTTGTGATGCAATCGGATCAGGAGCTAATCATCATGTGCAAGCCACCAGAACCAACTATTATTGAGAATAAGGCAGCTGGCTTCGCGGGCTCCTTGTGTGTAGAGCTTCGGAAGTGTCTTTGATATCGGCACTAACATAATTTATGTTTGTTTGCAGTCCACACGGTGCACGTGTCTCGGGCATAGTGGAAGAGATGCCGAACCGCTTGGAATATGAGGTCGCGCTGTACAAGGAGGCGCCTCCCATTGCACGTGTCAGCGGTACCAACAATCCAGTGAGCTCCTCGAACGATCCAGCCTCTCTGCTGGCCGACAATGATCAGACGGTGGACCAGGCTGTGCCCCTGGGCACCAAGCTCCAGTTGCGAGCGCGCATTAGCCAGTCGGTGTGGAAGTATGTCAAGCTGATGGAGGTGACTGTGTCGCCCGATCCAGGTGAGTGGGAGGTAATTTTACATATGCCTGGCTCCTGTATCATCTCAATATCAATCAGAGAACCCACTTGCACCTGGCTCCGTTTCCCTGGTGCACAATGGTTGTCGCAATCGGGAGTTGGCCACAATCATTCCCCATCAGCCGGCCAAATATCGGGATCGACCCAACGAGGTGTTTCTCGACTTTGAGGCCTTTTTGCTCAGTTCCATGAAGGAGAAGGCCACACTATGGATACATTCACAGATCAAGGCCTGCATAGACATGACCGATTGCACACCAGATTTCTGCGTCGATCTCTACGAGCCGTCGGGCCATGGCCGAAAGCGACGACAAATTGAATCGACAACAAATGCAACAGTGAAGAGTCCAATGATGCAACGAGCTGGGAATCATAATGCTTCCACTGGGGCCTCAGAGTTCAAGCGGTTCAAAGAGAACATCGAGTACACCGTTATAATGCCCGGACAGGTGAATAAAAAGGTGGGCCTCTTAATCGATTTGACGTCGCAGTGTCGCGGCGCTCTGCTCATTAGCTCGTTTTTTGTATTCATGATTACGCTTTGCTGCTCGATTGTAAGTGCAATTAGAATCGGCCCATACTGTTATATAACTCGCCAATAATAATAATAATTCCTCTACCCTCAGAGCTGTTTGATAGCATTGCGCGTGCACAGCGAGAAGAAGCTAAGAAGCCGCCAGTTCACCTCCGGGTTCAACACAGGTTATGCAGGTCGAGCGACGGTTCAATAAACGAAACGGGAAATACATGAAAAAAATATATATACAAACAAACAAATAAAAGAAAGAGCTCTGCATTTAGCATTAGTCTTCGAGCTATGTATAGCATATGCATTTATCAAGTGTACCTTAACTTTATAGAGAATAAAGCTAATAGATAAATGAATATTCAAGAGAAACTTATATATAGAAACATGTATATATATATATATATATATATATATATATATATATATATATATATATATATATATATATATATACTATATACAAATTAATTTCTATTTCAATTTGAGTTTATAATTTTATCTGTTTAATTTATTGTGTACTTCATATATTATATATAAATATGTAATATATATATTTATATATTCTTGATAAGGGAGACAAGCCGAGTCGATTTAGCCATGTCTGTCTGTCTGTCCGTCCGACCGTCCCTTTGTCCGTATGTGTGAACGCGTCGATCTCAGATATTATAAGAGCTAGAAACTTAAAATTTTTTTTAAGGTTCGTGAATAGCACGTTTCAATCGAGTCTGTTTCAAATACTCGATAACCCTTTCCGTTTTAATGTTATCGGTTAACAACGAAACCGATATTCAGCTAAAAAATTCTGTCTAATTCATCTTTATAGCTAGAATGTTCAAATTTTGTTTTTAGTTTCATGTGTGTTTAATACAATTAAGATTTTTTATAAATTTCGGGTGCCGCGACCCCTACGCCTCAATTTTTCATGGATGGGCGTGTCAGAGCGTTTGCTTGTGCGTGCGTCTGTGTGTGTGTATGTATTGCTTGGAATATATATGTATATATATATATATATATATATATATATATATATATATATATATATATATATACATATATATATATGTAAACTAAGCATAGAATATTTGAAGTATCGTCACTTTTGCAGGGCTCAGACTATCTCCTAGTCGAGCAGTCTCTACTAGACAGTTATTACTTGTATATATATGTATATGTATATATATGTATATATGCCTTCCCTTGGCTTGGTGCAAAACAATTATTTATTTATTGAATGCCCTGTTAAGCGTTATCTACCTCGGGATATCCGAATACAGAGGTCAGGCCAATGGCCAACAATAAAACTGTCAAGTTGTCAGAGACGGGCCAACTAAGCTGGAAATGTGAAAGGCAAAGCCATGGCCAAAAAGCTACTTTAATTGATTCTCGTAAAGTCCTGTTGGCAGCAATAGCAGTAACAGAAGCAGTAGCAGCCTCCTTATCCATATTCAGTAAACCCAACTTGGCATTATATAATCTATGTATGTACCCATATATACGCACATACATGAGCATATAGTATGTATAACAATTGCACGCGTGCATAATTGATATTCGAAGTCGCTGTAGCTTGTTGCCGAGCTGAGTTATGTTTCAGTTTCTTAAATAAATAATAACTAACTATCAATATTCTTTTTCACTGTTATTATTTTAATATTTTTAATATATAATATATATTTTATATTATATATTATATATTATATATTATATATTATATATTATATATTATATATTATATATTATATATTATATATTATATATTATATATTATATATTATATATTATATATTATATATTATATATTATATATTATATATTATATATTATATATTATATATTATATATTATATATTAATATTATATATTATATATTTCTTTCTCTCGAAAAGTAGAGACATTTGCTTTAGCAAATTGTTAACAGCCGCGAGGAACGGCATGTATTCACTTAATTATGGTTTGGTGTGGGTTAACAGGGCGTATGATTAATGCAGTCCACGCCGAAGTCTTCTCAACGAAAATCAATTAATTAGGCACGGCAAAAAGAACAAAGCACACGTGTTCATGAATGAATCAAGGAACAACACGAATGAATGAACGAATGAATGAGTGTAATGACTCTTTCATTAGGCATTCGAGCGTGAATAAAGCATTAACTACCCAGACAGTCAGGCGGGCAAACGGGTAGTGGGCAGGTGGGCATATGGGCCAGCCACTATTCGTCCTCGTTGGGAATCAAAAGTGAGCCAGCTGCATAAATTTCCATTTAGACAAATGTGACAAACGGAAATTGCAATCGACGCTGCGCAACGCTTCTCAGCAGAATTTCAGCTTCCTGTGCAGTAGCGGCTGCAGCAAAGGAATTCACAAAGGACTTGTGCCTGCTGCTACTGCTCGTGCTCTTCTTATTGGCAGCTCTGTAGAGTCTCTTTAATAAATGATGAGCACGTTGACGCATATTGAAATGTAATTCATAACGTAGCAAACGGATGACGATGAATTATGTGCGATACACATCTCAATATGTACTGTAGAGTGTGTGCGTCTGTGTGTGTGTTGTGCATATTGCATTCTGATTTAATTATAAGCCAACGCGAGATAAACGTAATTAAGTTGGTTACACTCAGACGAAGATTGCCGTAAATTTGTCAAACTAACGTATTATCCACATTATATAATTTTACGCAGTTGAACGGTTATCAAGCTTTTCATACTTATGAAGTGAAATAGGTATATTTGATTTATGCTGTCCGTCCGTCTATCCGTTTGAACTCAAACAATTCTCACGCTATTAACGATAGAGACTTGAAATTTGGAATATATGTATACTCGTATATACCCTCATCAGATAATCGAGGAAAAGGACAGCTTTTGAGCATTAAACTCACAAGTTAATGACTTTGTGACCTTTGACCTCCTATATTATGATGCTAAATATTAAGTATATAAATAAAAGAACATTCTAGTAAAAATATATTATTATTTTTTATTCAATCTTTCAGGGCATGATTACGTTATTCATATGTGTGTACAAGTCTCAAGTATTTGAAATGCGTTTTGTGCAAATTAAGGGCGAAGGGGGCGTGGTATCCATAATCCAAAAATTCGAAAATGTTTGTATTCATAACAGGGATCTACACGGTGAATTTCATATCTCTAGCTATTACGGTACGCAAAAGAGAAGAAAAGTTATCGAAATTTATCGATAACAAGAGAATGGGGAGAGTTATCTAATTTTTGAAAAAACTCGTACTGCGTATGGTATTCACTAGAATAAATGTCAAATTTCAGCTCTCTAGCTTCTGTGTTACTTAATATATTTAATTGCAATTTTTCTACATATAGAATATATCTTAAACTGATCTTCAATTTGAACACGTTCGTATACTACAAAAATTAATATTGTATAAAATACACATGACATTAAATACAAAATTTGAGGACACTTAATGACGTCGTAAATCGGATAATTCTTTCTTAGAATGCTTTGGAACTGGCTGCTAGGACGTGAATAAGTATTTCGCAGTCGGTAGCGCCGTTCCAAAACATTGCAAGATATGAAATGTAAGGAGGAGGTCACCAGTAGGCCATCGTCCAATTTTTAAGCTTCTAGCACTAAAATTGAAGGAGATATAAGAAAATATAGTCTGCCACGCCCCTTGTGGGCGTAGATATATCTGACATAGCTTTTTGATCTTGGGGTGTCAACGCGAGTGTACATACCATATCTCGACTCTCTAGCACTTCGACAAGTGTTGTTTCTGAAATAAAGGATAATGCATTAGCCTATTTGTCACGCCCATAGTGAGCGTATCGCGTAATCTTGACGAGGGTATACACGAGTATATACTCAAAGTCTCTAGCTTCAATAGCGTAGAAATGGTTTTCGTTCATACAGTCAAATGGACAGTCGGCCGGACGGACAGCATGACGGACATTGCACAAAACGAATATACTTATTTCACTTTTGAATAAGTATAAACAAATAACAAAACTCTAGTCGGGAGTACCGACGAGGAGTGATAATGATGAATAGTAATCGAGGTGCTGAGACCTATTCTCACGAAAAATAGAGTTGGTAGTCTGAAACATAAATTAGTTTGTATTATATTCAATAATTTATTAAATGTCAGGTGTTAAGTGTGCCTCGTCAGAATATGAGCAGCCGTAACAGCATTACCAAGGTGGGTAAATATACATACATAAATATATTCTTGAATACTGTACTCCCAGTGATTATTTTCATTCACGAAGGCGATGAGTCCCTTCGATTTGTTCAACGTCCGACTCTATCGGAGAAATATCAAAATGGAACTTTATGGATAGTGCAGTTCAACAAAGGCTTTTTATACCCTGAGCCCATTGAAAATGGGAAATCAGGGTATAATGTTTTTGTGAAAATGTATGTAACAGGCAGAAGGAGATGTCGCAGACCATACAAAGTATATATATTCTTGATCAGCTCGATGAGCTGAGTTGAAATAGCCCTGTCCGTCTGTCCGTCTGTCCTTCCGTCCGTCCGTCCGTCCGTCCGTCCGTCCGTCCGTCTGTGTGAACGCAGCGATCTCGTAAACCACAGAAGCTAGAGAGCTGAAATTTGACATGTATACTCCTGAATACCATACGCTATACGAGTTCTTTTCAAAAATTCGATAACTCTTCCCGTTCTCTTTTTATCGATAAATTTCGATAACTTTTCGTCTCTTTTACGTACCGTAAGAGCTAGAGACCTGAAATTCACTATGTAGATTCCTGTTGTGAATACAGACATTTTGTAATTTTTGGATTTTGGATGCCACGCCCCCTTCGCCCTAAATTTGCAAAAAACGCATTTCAAATACTAGAGACTTGTGCTTCGGCACATACACACATATGAATAACATAATCATGCCCTGAAAGTTTGAATTAAAAAGTCCTTCTAGAAAAAAAGTTATTAAACATTTAATTTCCACAACATAAGCCTCGTGCAGCCCAAGCGCAGTCGCTACGTCAACTGCGCAGTTGGCAGAGCGTGTGCTTGAGCGTGCGTCTGTGTGTGTGTATGTGTTGCTTGCAGTATATGTATATGTAAACTAAGCATAGAATATTTTAAGTATCGGCACTTCGCAGGGCTCAGGGTATCTCCTAGTCGTGCCGTCTCGACTAGAGCATTCTTACTTGTTTTATAGAGAAATGGTTTGAATATTATACTATATTAGATTTGTAAAGTAAGTCAGGTTATGTAATAATACTCCAGTTTCTCATATTACTGATTCGGGACTCCAGCTGGCAGTACCTTAGATTACATAGTAGACATTTCGAATATGGAAAAGGGCAAATGTAAATTTTTATTTACATTTTAATATTCGAGAAGGCATCGAGCTCAAATCAAGATACCGAGAAACTATAGCACGGTTTGCTGGACACTAGTTAAAACTCTTCTAAATTCTGCTTAGTATCTGTACAACCCCGATAGACCATTTTGGGATACATTACATAATGGATTCCGCACCTAGATATCAGAGTCGGCATTCACATTTTGTTGATGAGAAATCCATCTTAACTCCAGAGCAAAAACGTCGCCAGCGCATTCGACGGATCGTATTCTTAAGTTCAAAGACAGCCATATTTCTGCTTATGTGGATATTTTTTGTAATTGTTATGTGTATGACGCCACCATATCCTGAGGATGAGAAAATTATAGCCTTGGAGCAGAATACAACAAAGTATTTTGAGGTCGAATCGAAGCTTAAAGGCAATAAGATTAAGGTTACATTGACTGGAAATTTCGATAAGGAGATGACCAAATATCCACGCCTGGCTACAGCTTTACAGAAATTTATATCAATCCGTGTGCGATTCTATAATGATGTATTGAATAAGACTGTAGGGTGGTCGCGTGAATGGATGGTTTATATGCCTAAGTCTGCCCAGTCACGATCACACATAGTAACTTTAAAGAAGTTTTTTTTGATAAAGCCTAGTGAAGATAAAAGTACCAATATTAGGACTTCACACACCCATAATCACGTGCAGGTTTTATTACAAAATCCCTTCGATATATTGGCATTCAAAATCAAAACTAATACCGATCCGGTGGATTTAAAATACGGCGTTATATCAGCAGGTATATTGCTTAGTCTTCTATACGTAATTATTATTTTAGATATTACGGAGCCTACATTTGCCGCTATCCTAATATCATCGACCGCTATCGGAGTGCTGTGTATATTCGGGGATCGACCAACTTTGACTCAAATTTTATCATGGATCGATATGGATACGTTGATGCTGCTGTTTGGCATGATGATAATGGTGGCTATTATATCCGAAACAGGAATATTTGGATACATCGCAGTTCTGGCCTATCGTTTGTCGAAGGGTCGTCCCTGGCTGCTCGTAGGCCTCCTCTGTCTGGTCAGCGTAGTGTTATCTGCATTCTTAGAATTGGTTACCATCTTAATGATCCTGGTTCCTGTTGTGATTCGATTGTGTGAGTGCATGAGTTTACGTACCACGACCGTGCTGATCTGTGTGGCAATCTTTTCGAATATCGGCACCACATTGACACCCATTGGGGATCCACCAAATGTGATAATTGCAACGAACAAACATGTCATGCGCAAGGGCGTCGATTTCAGCAAGTTTATCGTGCATATGTTTCCTGGCGTGGCTTTGAGCATTTTCGCTGCTTGGATCTATTTATATTTAGTGTTGCGCAACTCACTGAGTGACGGCGCGGCTGAGCAAGCTAGCAACTCGGTGAGATACTTAGCCAAACGATCGCCCAAATTAGGTAATCTTCGGCCGACATTGCGCTTTGCGGGACTGGGCTGGCTTTATAAAAAGCACTCGGAATCAACAGTTTTTCGAATCGTTTCTGCAACCGACTATATGGAAACTCGCGCCATGATGGAGGCCAAATACAAGATTGTGGACAAACCATTACTAATTAAGAGCTCACTTGCTTTTGCATTTGCCATAATTCTGTTTGTGCTGCATTCGGTCCCATTCTTTTCGGGTGCCACACTTGCGTGGACTGCTATGATGGCATCGATGCTGCTGTTGATATTCTACGATACTGAAGACCTGACTGCTGTGTTAATGCGGGTCGACTGGGCTATGTTGTTGTTCTTTAGCGCACTGTTTGTGCTTGTGGAGGCTTGCACGGAGCTGGGTTTGATCGATTGGTTGTCTGAGCTTGTTATTGGAGTTATCCTGGGAGTGGATCCCAAATATCAGGTCATTACATCGATACTGCTTGTCCAGTGGATTAGCACATTCTTCTCCATTTTCATTGAGAATACTCCAATTGTCACAATGCTGCTCAAGCTCACCATCCAAGTTGCCCTAAGTGAGCGGATTAATATACCTTTGCTACCAATGATATGGGCTCTCTCATATGGAGTATGCTTCCCAGGCAATGGCACCCTGTTCTCCACCACCGCAAATGTAGCTACCGCTAGCATTGCCAATCAACATGGCTATAAGATCACTTTTTATGAGTTCTTCAAATACGGTTTCCCTATCACGATTATTACATCTACTATAGCTTCAATTTATCTGCTAATCGCACACGGAATTTTCACTTGGCACTAGTATGAGAGCCTTCATGCAGTGCCGCCTCTGTCTTTGGTCCAACACGATTTGGCTGGGAAAGCTGAAGTAGAATGCTGATATCCGGAAGGCCCAAGGAAAACCCGCTGACAAATTATATTTTAATTGGATGTTCTACTGGAGATTCTCTGAAGCCTGCGAGGATCCGATGTTTCAAATATTCTATGTTTATATTATATATGTACTACATATTACAAGCAAAACTTGCACACATACAACACACAACACATGCTACGTTGCGCTTATGGTTTTTGATACGGGAAATTAAATGTCTAATAACTTTTTATACTACGAAGTGAAATATGTATATTGGGTTTGTTCAATGTCCATCGTGCAACGGAAACCATTTCTACGCTATTGAAGCTAGAGCCTTGAACTTTGTAATATATACTCGTGTATACCCTCGTCAGATAAAGTGTCAAGATTTTCCGATACGCTCCCTAGGGGGCGTGGCAAATAGGTTAATGCATTATCCTGTATCGCAGAATCAACACTTGTAGAAGTGCTAGAGAGCTGAGATTTGGAATGTATACTCGCGTAGGATCAAATAGCTATGGCGGATATATCTACTCCCACAAGGGGCGTGGCAAACTATATTTTCTTATATCTCCTACAATTTTAGTGCTAGAAGAAAATAGAAAATTGGATGATGAGCTACTCTCTCTACTCTCTCTACTTTTACGCCTCTATTTAAATAAATATAAATATTTTATAAAAAAAATATACATATATACATAAATATAAACAATAAAATAAAAGAAAATCTGACATCTCCGATATGGGATTCGAACCCATATCTATGTACATAACAACGGGCAACAGCACGATGCTGCCACATCATATTTGAACTGTATGGCACTGCTTGGCACTGCTTTGCAGTTAGTGTTGCCAATTAATTTACAAAAGTCAATAAATAAATAAATGTAAAAGTTGATACGCCGGGATTCGAACCAAGCGTCTCTATAACCTGGTCATTCCAGCAGAATTCAATTGAATTACTGATTTCTTACAATATAAAATACTGCCACAGCCAATTGACAAACTGCTAAATGTTTTTTAATAACTTCTGTTACTTAATGGATTTGAATGATCTTGCGCTGATCACGCAAACCACAAAATCTATAGAGCTTATGTTTATGTTTATGTTTATGTTTATGTTTATGGAGGTCAGCATTTAACTTTCGTGAATGCGCATAAAATACTGACAGCCACAGAGATCGATCGGGAGTCTTGCTGGGAGTAGGTTAGATTACATATGTACATAGTAGGCATTTCGAATATGGGAAAGGGAAAATTAAAATTTTTATCAATTATAACACAGACATATTCCAAAACACAGACAAAATCAAGAATACGAAAATCTATATCATTTTGGAACTATTCTAAATTCTGCTTAGTATACCATTTAGACCATTTTGGGATCCAATACAATATGGATTCCGGAACTAGATATCAGAATCGGCTTTCATATTTTTCCGATGACCAATCCAAGTTACGTCGCAATCGTATTCGGCGGATCGGTTGCTTGAGTTCAAAGATAGTCTTATTTCTCCTTATGTGGATATTTTTTGTAATTGTTATGTGTATGACGCCACCATATGCTGAGGATGAGAAAATTATAGCCTTGGAGCAGAATACAACAAAGTATTTTGAGGTCAAATCGAAGCTTAAAGGCAATAAGATTAAGGTTACATTGACTGGAAATTTCGATAAGGAGATGACCAAATATCCACGCCTGGCTACAGCTTTACAGAAATTTATATCAATCCGTGTGCGATTCTACAATGATGTATTGAATAAGACTGTAGGGTGGTCGCGTGAATGGATGGTTTACACGCCTAAGTCTGCCCAGTCACGATCACACATAGTAACTTTAAAGAAGTTTTTTTTTATAAAGCCTACTGAAGATAAAAGTACCAATATTAGGACTTCACACACCCATAATCACGTGCAGGTTTTATTACAAAATCCCTTCGATATATTGGCATTCAAAATCAAAACTAATACCGATCCGGTGGATTTAAAATACGGCGTTATAGCAGCAGGTATATTGCTTTGTCTTCTATACGTAATTATTATTTTAGATATTACGGAGCCCGCATTTGCCGCTATCCTAATATCATCGACCGCTATCGGAATGCTGTGTATATTCGGGGATCGACCAACTTTGACTCAAATTTTATCATGGATCGATATGGATACGTTGATGCTGCTGTTTGGCATGATGATAATGGTGGCTATTATATCCGAAACAGGAATATTTGGATACATCGCAGTTCTGGCCTATCGTTTGTCGAAGGGTCGTCCCTGGCTGCTCGTAGGCCTCCTCTGTCTGGTCAGCGTAGTGTTATCTGCATTCTTGGAATTGGTTACCATCTTAATGGTCCTGGTTCCCGTTGTGATTCGATTGTGTGAGTGCATGAGTTTACGTACCACGACCGTGCTGATCTGTGTGGCAATCTTTTCGAATATCGGCGCCACATTGACACCCATTGGGGATCCACCAAATGTGATAATTGCAACGAACAAACAAGTCATGCGCAAGGGCGTCGATTTCAGCAAGTTTATCGTGCATATGTTTCCTGGCGTGGCTTTGAGCATTTTCGCTGCTTGGATCTATTTATATTTAGTGTTGCGCAAGTCGCTGAGAAGCGGTGCTGCAGAGCAAACTAATAATTCGATAAAATACTTAGCCCAGCGAGCGAACACATTAGGTGGGGAAATGTATCTTGTAGGCCACAAGTTGCGAGTGGGAAAGATGTCGAACCGGTCAACAGTTTTTCGAATCTTATCTTCAGCCGACTATATAGAAACTCGAACCATGATGGAGGCCAAATACAAGATTGTGGACAAACCATTACTAATTAAGAGCTCACTTGCTTTTGCATTTGCCATAATTCTGTTTGTGCTGCATTCGGTCCCATTCTTTTCGGGTGCCACACTTGCGTGGACTGCTATGATGGCATCGATGCTGCTGTTGATATTCTACGATACTGAAGACCTGACTGCTGTGTTAATGCGGGTCGACTGGGCTATGTTGTTGTTCTTTAGCGCACTGTTTGTGCTTGTGGAGGCTTGCACGGAGCTGGGTTTGATCGATTGGTTGTCTGAGCTTGTTATTGGAGTTATCCTGGGAGTGGATCCCAAATATCAGGTCATTACATCGATACTGCTTGTCCAGTGGATTAGCACATTCTTCTCCATTTTCATTGAGAATACTCCAATTGTCACAATGCTGCTCAAGCTCACCATCCAAGTTGCCCTAAGTGAGCGGATTAATATACCTTTGCTACCAATGATATGGGCTCTCTCATATGGAGTATGCTTCCCAGGCAATGGCACCCTGTTCTCCACCACCGCAAATGTAGCTACCGCTAGCATTGCCAATCAACATGGCTATAAGATCACTTTTTATGAGTTCTTCAAATACGGTTTCCCTATCACGATTATTACATCTACTATAGCTTCAATTTATCTGCTAATCGCACACGGAATTTTCACTTGGCACTAGTATGAGAGCCTTCATGCAGTGCCGCCTCTGTCTTTGGCCCAACACGATTTGGCTGGGAAAGCTGAAGTAGAATGTTGATATCCGGAAGGCCCAAGGAAAACCCGCTGACAAATTATATTTTAATTGGATGTTCTACTGGAGATTCTCTGAAGCCTGCGAGGATCCGATGTTTCAAATATTCTATGTTTATAGTATATATGTACTACATATTACAAGCAAAACTTGCACACATACAACACACAACACATGCTACGTTGCGCTTATGGTTTTTGATACGGGAAATTAAATGTCTAATAACTTTTTATACTACGAAGTGAAATATGTATATTGGGTTTGTTCAATGTCCATCGTGCAACGGAAACCATTTCTACGCTATTGAAGCTAGAGCCTTGAACTTTGTAATATATACTCGTGTATACCCTCGTCAGATAAAGTGTCAAGATTTTCCGATACGCTCCCTAGGGGGCGTGGCAAATAGGTTAATGCATTATCCTGTATCGCAGAATCAACACTTGTAGAAGTGCTAGAGAGCTGAGATTTGGAATGTATACTCGCGTAGGATCAAATAGCTATGGCGGATATATCTACTCCCACAAGGGGCGTGGCAAACTATATTTTCTTATATCTCCTACAATTTTAGTGCTAGAAGAAAATAGAAAATTGGATGATGAGCTACTCTCTCTACTCTCTCTACTTTTACGCCTCTATTTAAATAAATATAAATATTTTATAAAAAAAATATACATATATACATAAATATAAACAATAAAATAAAAGAAAATCTGACATCTCCGATATGGGATTCGAACCCATATCTATGTACATAACAACGGGCAACAGCACGATGCTGCCACATCATATTTGAACTGTATGGCACTGCTTGGCACTGCTTTGCAGTTAGTGTTGCCAATTAATTTACAAAAGTCAATAAATAAATAAATGTAAAAGTTGATACGCCGGGATTCGAACCAAGCGTCTCTATAACCTGGTCATTCCAGCAGAATTCAATTGAATTACTGATTTCTTACAATATAAAATACTGCCACAGCCAATTGACAAACTGCTAAATGTTTTTTAATAACTTCTGTTACTTAATGGATTTGAATGATCTTGCGCTGATCACGCAAACCACAAAATTTATAGAGCTTATGTTTATGTTTATGTTTATGGAGGTCAGCATTTAACTTTCGTGAATGCGCATAAAATACTGACAGCCACAGAGATCGATCGGGAGTCTTGCTGGGAGTAGGTTAGATTACATATGTACATAGTAGGCATTTCGAATATGGGAAAGGGAAAATTAAAATTTTTATCAATTATAACACAGACATATTCCAAAACACAGACAAAATCAAGAATACGAAAATCTATATCATTTTGGAACTATTCTAAATTCTGCTTAGTATACCATTTAGACCATTTTGGGATCCAATACAATATGGATTCCGGAACTAGATATCAGAATCGGCTTTCATATTTTTCCGATGACCAATCCAAGTTACGTCGCAATCGTATTCGGCGGATCGGTTGCTTGAGTTCAAAGATAGTCTTATTTCTCCTTATGTGGATATTTTTTGTAATTGTTATGTGTATGACGCCACCATATGCTGAGGATGAGAAAATTATAGCCTTGGAGCAGAATACAACAAAGTATTTTGAGGTCAAATCGAAGCTTAAAGGCAATAAGATTAAGGTTACATTGACTGGAAATTTCGATAAGGAGATGACCAAATATCCACGCCTGGCTACAGCTTTACAGAAATTTATATCAATCCGTGTGCGATTCTACAATGATGTATTGAATAAGACTGTAGGGTGGTCGCGTGAATGGATGGTTTACACGCCTAAGTCTGCCCAGTCACGATCACACATAGTAACTTTAAAGAAGTTTTTTTTTATAAAGCCTACTGAAGATAAAAGTACCAATATTAGGACTTCACACACCCATAATCACGTGCAGGTTTTATTACAAAATCCCTTCGATATATTGGCATTCAAAATCAAAACTAATACCGATCCGGTGGATTTAAAATACGGCGTTATAGCAGCAGGTATATTGCTTTGTCTTCTATACGTAATTATTATTTTAGATATTACGGAGCCCGCATTTGCCGCTATCCTAATATCATCGACCGCTATCGGAATGCTGTGTATATTCGGGGATCGACCAACTTTGACTCAAATTTTATCATGGATCGATATGGATACGTTGATGCTGCTGTTTGGCATGATGATAATGGTGGCTATTATATCCGAAACAGGAATATTTGGATACATCGCAGTTCTGGCCTATCGTTTGTCGAAGGGTCGTCCCTGGCTGCTCGTAGGCCTCCTCTGTCTGGTCAGCGTAGTGTTATCTGCATTCTTGGAATTGGTTACCATCTTAATGGTCCTGGTTCCCGTTGTGATTCGATTGTGTGAGTGCATGAGTTTACGTACCACGACCGTGCTGATCTGTGTGGCAATCTTTTCGAATATCGGCGCCACATTGACACCCATTGGGGATCCACCAAATGTGATAATTGCAACGAACAAACAAGTCATGCGCAAGGGCGTCGATTTCAGCAAGTTTATCGTGCATATGTTTCCTGGCGTGGCTTTGAGCATTTTCGCTGCTTGGATCTATTTATATTTAGTGTTGCGCAAGTCGCTGAGAAGCGGTGCTGCAGAGCAAACTAATAATTCGATAAAATACTTAGCCCAGCGAGCGAACACATTAGGTGGGGAAATGTATCTTGTAGGCCACAAGTTGCGAGTGGGAAAGATGTCGAACCGGTCAACAGTTTTTCGAATCTTATCTTCAGCCGACTATATAGAAACTCGAACCATGATGGAGGCCAAATACAAGATTGTGGACAAACCATTACTAATTAAGAGCTCACTTGTTTTTGCATTTGCCATAATTCTGTTTGTGCTGCATTCGGTCCCATTCTTTTCGGGTGCCACACTTGCTTGGACCACAATGATGGCTTCGATGCTGCTGTTGATATTCTACGATACTGAAGACCTGACTGCTGTGTTAATGCGGGTCGACTGGGCTATGTTGTTGTTCTTTAGCGCACTGTTTGTGCTTGTGGAGGCTTGCACGGAGCTGGGTTTGATCGATTGGTTGTCTGAGCTTGTTATTGGAGTTATCCTGAGAGTGGATCCCAAATATCAGGTCATTACATCGATACTACTTGTCCAGTGGATTAGCACATTCTTCTCCATTTTCATTGAGAATACTCCAATTGTCACAATGCTGCTCAAGCTCACCATCAAAGTGGCCCTGAGTAGGCAGATTAATATACCTTTTCAACCACTGATATGGGCTCTCTCATATGGAGTATGCTTTGGTGGCAATGGCATCCTGCTTTCCAGCACCGCAAATGTAGCTACCGCTAGCATTGCCAATCAATATGGCTATAAGATCACTTTTTATGAGTTCTTCAAATACGGTTTCCCTGTCACGATTATTACATCTACTATAGCTTCAATTTATCTGCTAATCGCACACGGAATTTTCACTTGGCACTAGTATGAGTGCCGCCAAGCAGCGCCACCGCTGTCGTTGGTCAGCGATAAGTTTCCATGGCCTAAACACTTTTTTGGCTGGTAAACTTTATAAAACGCACAAAGAGCAGGAGCAGAAAGATGAAAACCGGAACTGACCCAAGGAAAACTTTCTGACAAATAATATAATTAGTTTATTCATAGTTAAACATTTGGAACCGCCGTGACGTGAAATATCATAAATGTGCAGAAATTAAATACATATAAATTTTATTACGGAATATCAATGACCCCAACTCGATCGATGAATGAAAACAAGAATTCTGGGCAATACACCTAAAAATAATGGATTGAGATGGGCTGAAATGTATAGAATGCCTAGCTGTACAAATTACATAATTTATATTGTATAAATAAAAAGTAATTGAGTAGTTTAATTATGTATTTTTTGCTGTATGGACTGCATCGTAGAAGCGAATTGATTAAAATATTTCCTTTAGCTTCATTTAATATATATGATTGTTCAATAGGAGAAATTAAGTCATGTTGAAAATTCAAGAATTATATAGTTATATATCAACATATAAGCGCGTCCATACGGACTGACAGAAGAACGGTTTCCCATTTTCAATGGGCTCAGGGTATAACAAGTAAAGAGATTGCAGTCGGCAGCGACCGACTGTGATATAACCTTGACTGTCCGTCTGTGTGAACGCATCGATCTCGTAAGCCACAGAAGCTAGAGAGCTGAAATTTGACATGTATACTCCTGAATACCATACGCTATACGAGTTTTATGTTTTAAAAATTCGATAAATCTTCCCGTTCTCTTTTTATCGATAAATTTCGATAACTTTTCGTCTCTTTTACGTGCAGTAAGAGCTGGAGACATGAAATTCACAGTGTAGATGTCTGTTATGAATACAAACATTTTGTAATTTTTGGATTTTGGATGCCACGCCCCTTCGCCCTAAATTTGCAAAAAAAGCATTTCAAATACTTGAGACTTGTGCTTCGGCACATACACACATATGAATAACATAATCATGTCCTGAAAGTTTTAATGAAAAAGTCCTTCTAGAATATGAGTTATTAAACATTTAATTTTCCACAACGTAGGCCTATTACAGCTCAAGCGCAGTTGCTACGTCAACTGCACAGTTGGCAGAGCGTGGGCTTGAGCGTGCGTCTGTGTGTGGTGTATGTGTTGTTTGCAATATATGTACATATATGTAAACTAAGCATCGAATATTTGAAGTATCGGGACTTCGCAGGGCTCAGGGTATCTCCTAGTCGAGCAGCTTCGACTAGAGCACTCTTACTTCTTAAGTTGCCTGTGTTTATTATAAGATTTTGAGTTTATACTTATTCACGAATTGAAATAACTAAGTATATTGGTTTTGTGCAATTTCGTCATACTGTCCGTCCGTGTGCCCGTCTGTCTGTATGAACGCAAACCAGATTTGAATATAGTAGTTTTTCAGATTCTGTTATATTTTGAGAACTACTGATACTACAGACTTAAAACTTGGTATACATTCTCGGGTTAAGATCCCAAGATAAAAGGTTATGACGGATATATCTACGCCCACAGGGGGCGTGGCAAACTATATATGTTTATATCTCCTACAATTTAAGTGCTAATGATAGGTTGCTGGTGACCTCCTCTATCGATCCGCCAAAAATCGTTATTTTTTTTCCCTTTTACCTTTTATTTGAGATGCTAAATATTATATATGCAAATAAAAGAAAATTTTACTAAAAAAATAAATATAAACTATAAAATAAAAGAACACATACATACATAGATAACATCGGACATCACAACGACGTTGCCACACTTGTACTGCTGTGCAGTGCACACTCAGTGTTGCCACTACACTAAAAAAAGTCAATAAACAAACAAAAAGCTGACTGCGCCGGTACTCGAACCTAGCGTGTCTATGATCGATGCGCATCGCTTCTACCAAGACTTAAAACTTAATTTTTGTTTTGTTTAATAACTTCTGTGTTACTTAATATATTTTATTAAAATTTTTCTACATTTTTATTATATTTTCAACTAATCCTCAATTGTATAAAATACACATGACATTAAATAGAAAATTTGAGGACACTTAATCACGTGGCGAATCGTATAATTTATATCTTAGATTACTTTGGAACTGGGTGCTAGGACGTGAATAAGTATTACGCAGTCTATAGCGCCCGACTGCAACGTTCTTACTTGTTTTGTATACGTTTATGTTTGATAGAAGCTATTGAATATTGTTAAGTCATTTCATATGACATTTAAAGGTATTGGCGACAAGTTGAACGAAAAGACCATAAGTTGTTTTTTTCTCGGGTTCATAGTAGACTGGACCAGTCCTTTTGTTAGGACAAGTATATTCAAAAGCGCAGATCGGACGGGATTCAGGGACGTCTCCTAGTCGGCCACCGCCGACTAGAGAGTTTTTAATTGTATTTACTGCATCGTCCTAGAGCCAATGCTCTGATTTACAATATTTCCTTTCGATAAATGCATGCCTCCTTATAAAAGTGTGGACTGCTTAACTTATTTATAATGTTGTATACACTGATGGGTTGATGGAAACTTAAATTGACTTGCGAATCGTGGGTAACAATTTTTCTGGATGGGATGTTTATAATTTTCGTAGCTTAACCTCGAATCAATATTTCCGGTTGGATTTAAAATTCAACGTTTTCATCACGTCATTTTAGACGTCGGATATTTTCAGTTTCTTTATGCTTTTTCAACTAGTTAAAATTAGTATTTCATAGAGTTATATGCCAGAGAATTATGAATGATTTAATTGAGTTGATAATCTGAACGGCTGCCATGAATATAATCGATCCTAAATTGAATTGTTTAAGGTAGGAAGAATGGGAGATATATCGTATAGCTGGCAGAACTTAAAAGTAAAAGTGGTAAAAGCTAAATCGGATGTGCAGTATTTATCAATACATTATACAGTCAACTTCATATTCCATTGCTAATATATATGGCTAGTCCTGGCAATACCTACAATCAGAACACGGAAGAAAATGAGAATGCCAGACTTCCTTGGAAAATTTGCAATATTGTCAAGTACACTCTATTTCTATTAATCTGGTTGTACTCTTCAGTATATCTTATCACGACTACACCGAAGGTGCCAAGTACTTTTCTCGTGCCATTGATGCCATACAAAAAATATATTATTAAGTCGCGAGAGAGAACACGACACAGTGATATAGGCATTGAATTTTCCGGCCCCATCAATAAGATGCTGATTGCAGACCCCAACATGGTAACCGATTCCGATCCACGTGTAATGGTTAAAGTAGAGAGTTTCGATGCGTTGGCCAATGAGACGGATTTGGAGTCAGAGTCTTGGGTCCTCTTTCTGATTGACAAAAAGGAATTAACGACTCACAAAATAAATAAGCAATTCACACTGAAAAAGACAGGTTTGCTTTCCCAGGAAAAGGAGCATTTAAACGGCGACGTGGGTTATCACGAGCTGCATGTAGTAATGACAAATTATCATAATGACGCATTGGCGCTATTAGTGGTCATCAATTATAACCCGGTTAGTACGCACATTGGCGTTGCGGCTGGAGTAATGCTACTTATTTTTTTTTATGTGCTGATCATATGGGAGCTGGCGGATACTACATTTTCTGCAATGCTGATGTCAATGGGTGGAATTGGATTGCTTTGTATGATGAACGCACGTCCTCAAGTGATCGAAATTATTAGTTGGATTGATTTAGATTCGTTGATGCGTATCTTTATCCTGATGTTGGTAATGGTCATAGTGGATGAGACGGCTATCTTTGATTTCATGGCTACCATCACGTATCAGATGTCACGTGGTAAAATTTGGCTACTTGTACTAATTCTGTGTGTGTCCACGGCCGTCCTCTCTGCCGTGGTCGACAATGTAACAATGGTACTGATGATGGGCCCAATAGTATTCCGGTTATGTCGAACATTAGAGCTGTGTAAAACAATGGTACTCATGAGCATTACGATGTTTGCCAACATCGGGAGTGCGCTGTCGCCATTGTCGGCCCACGGCATTGTAATGATTGATGCCGATCCGTATATAAAGAAGCAGTTAATCACTTATGGCGAATATTTTTTGCACATATTGCCGGGCGTGATTTTTAGCATGGTGGCTGGCTACGGAGTGATCTACGGGTTTTTAAAAAAACAAATGTATGACAAGAGTCCAACATTTGGATCTGTAACTGTTCTTCAAGCTCACGCCGATAAATTGCAAAAAATCAGTACGCATCTAAGTCAGTATGAGCAAACACGAATTTTGCAGCTGAAGAAGATTAAGCACGATCAGAGTGTAGCAGCAACAGAGAAAGATTTCCATGAGACCCTATCCGAGTTGAAAGCCAACTGCATAGTGACGAATTTACCACTGCTCATTGCCTGCAGTTTGGCCCTTGTTTTCGACTTAGCCATGTGTCTGATGACATTGAATGTCTCCGTGGACGCTATCTCAAGAAACTGGATATCACTGTTCGCTGCAGTCCTGTTGCTTATTTTGGGCAACGTCCAAGATATAGAAATATTATTGGAACGAATTGATTGGAGGTCACTGATATTTTTTGCTGCATTGCTTGTGCTATTCAAATCGATTCGCTATCTGGGTATGGAATACTGGATTATCAAAATTATTCATCAAGCTATCATCAGTACAGAAAAGGACAGACAGTTGATTGTCAGTATTTTATTGATGACTTCTGTGGCAGCCGTTGAATCCGCTTTCATGCCCAACATAATAATGAAAAGCATGATGGTCAACGAGGCTATTAGTTTGAGCGCGACCTGCGAAATACCATTTGCACCACTCATGTGGGCCATCGTCTATGGCTCCTCTTTCGGCGAAAATACCAATCTAATTGGTTCTCTGGCCAATGTGGTGGCAGCCGGTTTTGCCCACCAACACGGATATCGAGTTACATATAAAAATTTCTTCATTATGGGCTTTCCTGTGATGCTGGCGACGTTGCTAGTTTCAACAATATATCTGCTGATCGCACATATACTTTGCAACTGGAATGGCCCACCGATCCGCTATTAGCTTCCACTTGTATGTACATATCAGATTGAGTAAAATAAATGTTTCGACACAGTTTGTAGTGGGGCAGAGTATCTGCGTCAGCCAAAGATGAGTGAAACGAGCGTTGTTTAACTTTGGTCTTTTTTGAACAGTACTTTTTCGGGGTTATAATGTTGATATAAATAAAGAAAAACAAATGTACTTCAGAAAGCTCAAAGGAATAGCGCACTCGCGGCCGGTCACAATGGCGGCTTACAGAGAAGCGCCAGTCACTGCCTTCAGTGTGACCGCCCGTCGCCAAGGCGAGAAATCCTCGCTTTCGCTCCTGCGCGCTCACACTGATCACCCTGTGGCGTGATCGAGGGCCCTTCAAAATTGATTGACATGAAGCTAGAGACTTGAAATTTGAAATATATACTCATATACTACTCTACTTTATACCCTCATCAGATAAAGTATCAAGATTTCCCGATACGCTGAGAATGCTCTGTCACTGGCTGCTGGGACGCGAATAAGTTGCGCCCGACTGCAACGTTCTTACTTCTTATACCCCGAATAATTGAAAATGGGATAAAATGGGATATATACAGGGTATCATATTTTTGTGGAAATGTAACAGAAAGAAGGAGACATGGCAGACCCCATAAAGTATGTATATTATTGGTAAGCTCGATGATCTGAGTTTATATAGCCCTGTCTGAAGCTAAAAACCTGAAATCTGACATTAATACTCGTAAATACCATACGCAGTACGAGTTTTTTTCTTTCAAGAATTCGATAACTCATCCCGTTCTCTTATTATCGATAAATTTCGATCCATTTTCTTCTTCAAATATACTGTGTGTATCCGTGTTATGAAGTCCATTTGTCCATTTGAATATAGAGGCGTCGACAGGTTTCAGTTAATGCTAAACTGCTTCAACCTTTATCTCTCTCGCTATTCGAATGATAATTACAAACAATTTATCTACGTAAGTTCCATTTGGAACACATAAAATGTGGAGCAACATGCGGGTAATAAACTAAGCTAAACTGTTCTCCAGATACCCCTAAAATGCTGTTGTGTTGGTATGGAATGGTTGGTTATGTAATTCCTTATGGCCATCGTTTTGGCCCTCTCGTGCTTGGTCAATCAATCAAACGTATGTCAATGGGCGGCGCACACAAACAAACACAAGCAAACGCACAGCTCCCAAAGTGCATATCTATAAAATCAATAAACACATCTTTTTTTCTGTGCATTTCGTCTCATTTTAAGCCAAATGTGACTGAAAACTACTTGTATTTTTTGTGGCCATCAGTGTAGGGATTCGTTTGTTATCTTCGGACGTAAATTGCTGGGCTGACATGTGTTCTTAGCCTGGTAACTTGGCCATAAATATTATATATTTATGCTACTAGCAGTTATAGAATATCTTTTCGATATTCAATTTTAAAATTCTATCTAATTCATTTTTATAGCTAAAGTCTTCAAATTTTGTTTGTAGACTTATGAGTGTTTGATAAAATTTTAATTTTTGGTACATTTTCAATGCCACGCCCCCATCACCTCAATTTTGATCTCCTAGTATCTCCTAGTCGAGCAGTCTCGGATAGAGCACTTTTACTTGTTTTTACCCCGCATGATTGCTGTGTTTTAAAGCTCTAAGGTGGATGTTAAACAAAGAATTATTTTATATATTTTATTCAGTAGAGTACACGAGGCACGAGCGTTGGCATAGGTATTGTAATAGATAATATGTTATTTAAAACTAAATAAAATAAGTTAAAAAGCCTACGTAATTCCATTCGTATCTTCCACTCAGTGAATCTTTAATATGTATTGAGATTATAAAGCATTAGGAACGTTCCATTGGGCTGGCATTTGACCTTGGCAAGAATACGACAAGAGGCTTACTTAATTACTGAGGCGGCTATAATTTAATTTCACACAAGCAGCACAAACATTTGGCATGAATTTTTGGGCCTGTTTTATAATTAAATATTTATGTACTAAACAAAAATGACCAGCTAATGAGTACCATATTCTTCGGCACTTTCACTCCATTTCTTCACCTTTCCCCTTTTTCCCTTGCGGAAGAGTTGGGAGCCTCCGTACTTTTCTTTCATGTCCCATGACAGCCTCTCCAGCAACTGACACTGAGAAATTGCACCCATGAAATTAAAAATAACTCAAGCGAAACGCTTGAAAACAAAAGCGTTGGCAATTTATGAAACCGACTGGTTCCTAAATAATAATGTAAAGAAGAAAAAACAACAAGTAAGAGAGTTCTAGTCGGTGGCGCCCGACTAGGGGATACCCTGAACCCTGCGAGGAACCGTAGTTCCGAAAATTCTCCGTTTCTTTTTTATATACAATGTATATACATACAAGCATCACATACACACTCAAACTTGACCTGCGTGTACTTTACGTACCTCCAAAAAAAAAAAAAAAAAATTTATAGTCTCTAGCTTTTATAGGTTCCGAGATCGACGCGTTCACACATACGAACAGACGGACAGGGCTAAATCTACTCAGCTCGTCTCCCTGGTCTACAATACATATACTTTATGGGGTCGTCTCCTTCTCCCTGTTACATACTGTTCAACAAACCCATTATGCCCTGATTTCCCATTTTCAATGGGCTCAGGGTATAGAAAACAAAAAAACTGCGTACCATTCCATGAAACAAAAGGCTTAAGTTTTGTTAACCCGAAGACACGTGAGCTTTGTTGTTGTTGTTTGGAATGGCAACAAAGCGAAAGCAAGAGAAAGAATTTGTTAGCACGCTGATTTATCATGGACAGAGTTGGCACTAGGACTAAGGCAAGGTTGGACCTCGACCACATCTAATTCAATAACAAGAGCGCCAACGAAAACCGGCGCGAGTCTGCGCCTAACCAATGGGAGTAAATTGTGATATAAATCACAAAAATTTCCAATGTCGGCAGCTGACAGTCGAGGCATCGAGGAATCGAAGCCACCGTAGCTTTACTCTGGAATTTAGGAGAAACGATACCGAAAATATTTGTTGGAACTTTTTGTTCGTTGGCTACTAGCACAAAAGAAAAAAAATTGTTACAAATTATATAAAAATGTATATTGCTAGAAAATACCCTGTACTTGCAATAAAAGGCACCTAACCTAAGCTGTTACAGGCGTGTCCGTCCGTCTGTGTGAACGCAGCGATCTCGAAAACCACAGAAGCTAGAGAGCTTAAATTTGACATGTATACTTGTGAATACTATACGCAACACGATTTTTTTTTCAAAGATACGATAACTCACCCCGTTCTCTTATTATCGATAAATTTTGATACCTTTTCTTCGTTTTTCGTACCGTAAGAGCTAGAGACAGCGATCTCGAAAACCATAGAAGCTAGAGAGCTTAAATTTGATATGTGAATACTATACGCAACACGATGTTTTTTCAAAGATACGATAACTCATCCCGTTCTCTTATTATCGATAAATTTCGATAACTTTTCTTCGTTTTTTCTTACCGTAAGATCTAGAGACTTGAAATTGGCTGTATTGATTCGTATTAGGAATACACAGATTTTGTAATTTGGATGTCACGCCCCCCTCGCCTTAAATTTGCAAAAAAAAAAAAAAAATGCATTTCAAATAGTAGAGACTTGTGCTTTGGCACATGCACACATATGAATATGACATTATCATGCCTTGAAAGATTAATTAAGAAAGTCCTTCCACAAAAAAGTTCTGAAATATTACATATGTCTAAGCATAGAATATTTGAAGTATCGGCTCTTTGCAGGGCTCAGGGTATCTCCTAGTAGAGCAGTCTCGATTAGATAATTCTTACATGTTTCAAATATAGTTAATTTAAATTTGAATATGTTATAACAGTAAAATGCTGCATAAAACACCTGGAATATGGAATGTAAAGATATATCTGAGAACAGAATGTATCCCAAATCTATATACAAAATTGATACAGCGATTGTCGTTTAGGCCTGTTCGAGGCTTAATATCCTTTCGACCTTCCTTATTATAAATGTTAAAAACAATGGTAATATGTATGTTATTTTATACTTTATAATTTATATTTTATACTAAAAAGAGTGTTTTAATTAATCGAATATATATCAGATAATTCAATAACAAATTATTGCCAAATAAATAAACGCGACTATTGAAACGATAAAACATATATATCTCAAAAAGCTGATTTTGAAATAGATATTTTCACGCTTTCATTCAGAAGAGCATTTCATATTGAAAAGGTAAATATAGAAGAAGATGAATTGTTATATTTAAAAAATTAAATTTTACACTTATTCGGTATTTATTGCTTATTGATAACTATATAATTCTGAATCAGTAATATGCTTTACACGGTCAACTCTTACAGGGTACTTCACACGTAAACGGAGTTGGGCCAACTCGACAGGCGGTCCCAGTTATTCGTTTGCGAGCAAACGAGCTTTATTTGTGGTTAGAAGTTTGAGTAATTGCAAACGACTTTCAAACTAACTCGATTCCCCAATTTGTTATCTTTTGAGAATTAGGGAAAACTATTAACTGCACGTCCATAGACCTGAAATTGCTTGTTAGCTTAATTTACGAATAGACCTCACCTCACTGACGTCTTGATGAATGTGCGTAAAATCAAATTTAATCAAAGTGAGCAAAGAGCGCATAGCTAAATTCTGCACTGCACAATGGGGCGTATGTGCGATGTACCCCACAAAGTGTAATTAAAAGTTGCAGCGCATAAATACATGTGGGGCAAGCCACAAGTTTGACAGTTCCAAATTGAAAGCTGCAACTTAAATGGCCTTTGGAAAATATATAGAAAATGATTTATTTAACTTTCAAAAGTCCAACGAGCTGACAGCAAAAGCCAATCCTTCGAGTTTGCAGGACAAACATATCCATAGCTAAATATTGGAGTAAAGAGTTTAAGTTTAGCTCCCAATAGGACGTGAAAGGACTTTAAAGCTGCTAAGAGTTGGGCGAATCCCTAGACGCAACTTAAGAATTAATTCGAACTTCATCATCTTTAGAAATTTATTGAACTTGCTGACCCTTATTTCGTCTCTTTGCTTTCTCACATTACGTCCTAAGATGATTTCTTAGAGAGAAAGAAGCTAATTCAATTTGCTCCTTTCCTTATCAAATAATAAAACTTAATTTTGATTTGTCATCTGTGACTTAAACGTCTTATTCTGAGCAAACTGATTCAATAACTCTGCCGTCTGTGGCCGATAAACGTGACTTGGCCACGTTGGTTGCTTCCTCGACGTTTCTCTTTATGTAAATATGGGACTCGGCCGCATCGGCTTGTCTTTGGCTTGTTTGCTGTATTGTTGCAGCTCAGCTTTTGGCAGATGGGGCCACTGCACTACGGACACACACACAGATGAAAGTAGATACACACGTACGCACTTAAATAACAGTCGCCAGCTGCCTTCTATGACGAGCATACATACAGCAGAGGCATTTGTCAGTATTAGAGGCCAGCGTGGCTTATCTCTATGGTAAGCTAGTTGCAAAGGAATGGAAACGACTATGCAGAACAATAAAAGCTAAAATTTGACATTTGAATAATACTGAGTTCTTATGCTGATCAAGTCAATAATTATTAGTTAACTAATTGAAGAAATCAATTCAATTTTCCAGTATTGGGAACATCTGCATCTAGCTCGAGCTTACTACTTAACCTAATTGTGTGGACCGTTGTGTAAGCCAACCCAGCTCATACCACGCGATGTTACACAATTACGCTTTAATTAGAAATAAGTTGTGGAGCATGCGGCATGGCTGGGGCGCAGGATACCAAGGGGAAGCCGCTTAGTGAATGCCACTCAACAGCTGCAGTTGGGAATTTTTATTGTGGCTGGCATGTGGTGTTGATGTACGTGTGCGTGTGTGCATGTGTGTGAGTGTGTTGCTACATTGCCTGGCAGTACATTAACACACACACACACACACCCACACACAGGCGCATCACATGCACACTTCGGTGAGCGCATCCTGAGGCGCCTTCAGTTAGACAAGAAGATTGGAAAACAATATGCAGAAATGCTGCTATTGAAAGTTCATTTGCAATTGAAATCAGAAAGTCAAGCCGGAAAATGGAAAAATGAAAAATGAAAATAGAAACCAAATGGGCAAACGGGCAAAAAGCCAAGAAAACATTTTTGTTGTGCGTGTTGCACTATGAAAACTGATTGAAAATTCAAAACGTTTAGTTCTGAAACGATTTCTAAATACAATAAAATATTCCTAAAGAATTTATATGCTTGAAATAAGCTTAAAAAGTTCACAAGGCTTGTGTTGGCTCAGCTCAGTAAATTTTAATAGTAATTGATTTTCTTTACTTTACTTTGTGAAGTTATTTATTATTATTTTTTTTATTAAATTAGCAACAGTTCTAGACTTTAATGTTCATAGAAATACTATGAAACCATTTAGCAAGAGTTCAGGCTGAAAGCTTTTATTTCCTACTCTTTGTTCAAGTGCATGACAATTGAAAGCAAATGCAAAATGTTTTCGACCAGTTAAGAGCTATGCGGTGCATAAATTAGAGTTTAGGCATAAACGTCACAGTGGCTGCTGATTGTATGCGCATAAACTGCAAGTTGCCAATTTGACTGCTGGCTAATTGACCCAACTCTTGTTATTGTTATTGCAATAGTTATGTGACCCAACATATGGGATTTGTAAAGCTCTTAATTCAAATAGATGACAGTTAAAGTCAGTCATTAAATTTCAAATGGCCACAGAAGAAGAGGAAATAGGAGTTCCACGTATCAAATGAAAATTAAATAAAAATAATAAAATCTAAAAGAAAGACAATAGTTGAGAGAGCTTCGACTCGAAAATGGAAGACTAAAACTAAAGTAGGAAATAGTAACAGCTGAAGTTACTTAATGAAAAGATCGTTTTAGCCAGAACTAAATTTGAAGTAAACATGAAACTTAAGTACTTAGTCTGTGACTCTTAGAGGTTAAGATCTAGAGGCCTGTTTACCCTCATTATAAATATATATAATAATAAATTTATACACATACGCTTACATAAAAACATCACTTTTGAATGGGTTCAGGGTATGAAAATAATGATTTTTGTGAACCTTCAGATCAATATTTATTTTTGCTGGCGAAAAACCTAACGAAATGCTGCTCATCAAAGGTGAAATGGAATTCTGTTTGATTTATTGTGAGCCGCAGTGGCCTCCGCAGCAATTTGTATATTAAACACCATAATCAGGCAAACATAAATCGATTTATATGCAGCGGTTTCAACGGTTCACAATGGACTTAACCAAATACGATAATTGGCTTAAATGGGCTTGCATTTTGCGGCGAAAATAAAATTTATAATGCGCATTTTAGTGCATTACTATCATAATAGCGTTTAGTGTTTGGAATTCGTTAGGCTATCTAATATGTCAAATGAAATTTTGTTGCCATTTGAATTGCTTAGAAATAAATGCTGTATGTAATGAAATATATTTTGTATTGAATCCAATATTTATCTTTAATGCAACGCAGACACACACCCACACCCACACAAACACTGAGCCAACAGAAAATCCCCATTAAAGCCCCTGGCCTGAGTCCTGTTCAGCCATGTCGAGCCTCTTATCCATAAGGCTATCATTTAGTTCAAAGAGCTATCACTGCCATATCTGAATCTGAGCACGCCTTCTGCTCGGTGCGGGCAATCATCCGAAAGCAAAACTTAAAGCAATCAAAGCCAACTAAGAAAAACCCCCAAAAGCCCCAAAGCTCCACAGAAACGAATGCGAGCACACAAAAACAGAGAAACCAAAAGAGAAAAAAAAAACAGAAAAAAATCGCATCGAGGAAAATAAAGAAAAGGCAGCAGGCAAAGATAAAACACAATGCAAAAATAAAAACACAGCTCAAGCGTAATAGGTGCAAAAGTATTTGGCAAACTAATGGAAGGAGCTCGGTGTGGCGAGGGCCTATAACACACGTGGCACGCTGCGAACAGCTTGCTCTGAGGCTACTTGGGCACGCAACGGTGGTCACTGCGGCAACAATGACCCGCCCACGTCCTGGCAGGTCGCTGCTTCACACCTTCGATTCTTCAGCATCATGTCATACCTCAGCATAGGCTTGTGAAGTGTGCGAACAGCTGCAGCTCCATTGAATTAATATTGATTTCTGATTATGGATTCAAGCTCCTACAGACATATGCATAGCTCAGTCTATTTGTTCGCAGACTCTCATCAAATGTTAGGAACAGACTATCTAATTAATTTGTTGTATTATGCTACAGACATATTAAAATCTCAGTTGTGAAAAGAAGAGAAAATGTTTTAGGAAATATCGAAATTTACAGCCTCATATCACTTGGCTAATTATTGATATTTATTCATATAATCCAATTAGCTAACTGGAAGTCAAAAATTAAGCTCTTTACTTATAGCCATTATCAGCATAAGTAAAGATTTGATAGTTGACTATCAAGTTTATCGAATCTGTGATCTCTAGTGCAGAGAAACAGTCAACTGTCAGCAGTCTTGAGCCGAATTTAAAATATTAAAAATAATTTTGAATTTATAATTAAACTAAATTAAGATATTCTGGCATACTTGCCCAAAAAATTAGTTAAGGTTTAATAATTAATAAATTAATAATTAAAAATTTAATAATAATTAAATGCGCTATAGAGTTAAGGACAATAAACTGCAAATAAGTGTGAGTTAAAAAAAAAAGAAAAAAATTTGGAAATTGTTGAATTGAAAATCTTGTTTCAGACTCAATTTCTGCATTCAAAAACTTTAAATAAAATATAAATTTAATTTTGCTTAATAGCATAGTACATTCTAAATTCTTTATTATATTAATTTATTTATTTTTGATAAGAGGATACACATTTATACATCTAACTGGATAAAAACCCTTAATTTAATGAAAACTCTTTTCAGAAATGGGATTATTTTAGCACACTCAGGATAACGAAATGCTTGCCAAATATATATATATTTATATATATATATATGTGTGTAACTATCTATCTGGCGTATGTCAGTCCAACTAACTTTGTTTGTCAACATTTTGAATAAACACAAATTTTAATTTCACTGACTTGCAAAATGCAAGGGAAATATTTTAGCAACTGGCGGACTCCAGTGCTGGCAACTGCGTTCAACCCTTTTTGCTGTCTTGTGCAATCAAATTGCAATTAGCATAGAGTTAATTAATTACATTTTCCTCTACATGCAGTAATTACTACACACACACACACACACACTCGCACACACACACTAACAGATGTAAGCACACACGTGCGACAGGAACACGTGTTAAATCAACATGTTGCGCTTTGCAATATATATTTATACATGTGTCTGTGTGTATACATGTATGTGTGTGTGTGAGCTACTTGTGCACACACACACACACACACACACACACACTTGAATACAATGAGTGCGCGCTTCCCTGTTACCCTTCAATGTCTTTATTTGTCCCGTCTGCTGGTGGAAGCAACTGCCGCAGGCTTAAAGCGCAACTGAGAGTTACTCATATACGCCTACACACACTCCCACACTCCCACACTCACCCTCACCAACACATGTGCGGCTGCACAAATATTTCTTCAACAAGTTTGCAGCGCGTGATTTTTGAATTTCTCGGCTTTTGTCTTTGCAGTCTTGGCCTGGCTTTCGCGTTCTTCTCAGCCCTCTCGCTCATCCGCCGAAAATAACGTAACAAAACAAACAAATAAACAAACGCACACAACACACATACACATACACACACACACACGCCTATATAGATACAGCTACGCACCCACTTAGTCCACTGCTCCTCCTTCGCATACCCACCTTGATGTGGGCTCCGTGTGCTCTTGTGTTTGTCAAAATAAAAGTTTTATAATGCAAAAACAGTAGCAAAAACAAAAGGCCAGCTCTCAAGCAATGCCTCTTGTTTGCCTCTCTCCATATCCATTTCTCTCTCTCTATGTGTGTGTCTGGGTTATGCGCACTCTCTCTCTCTCTCGTTGTCTGCTACAAATACACTGCACGAAAAACTAAGTGAAGTTAAAATGGTATCGGAGTGGCTTGGCTAAGGATTATTTTTATCAAAATTATATATGATAAACATATATTGTATTATATCATATCATATACTAAACACAAAATATATGCTCTTAGAGAATATATTTTCGCTTTTTCCGACTAGAGTGAGCTTACTGAACACGTTTCAATTCAGTCATTGGAAAATGCTTATATCTATTGATATATATCTATATATAAACATGTTTAGTCAGTCACTTATCTATTTATCTGTCTCTTTCATCTATCTTAATCTACTCTCTGCCAAGCATTCAATATATTTATTTATTTATTTATTTTTTTCTATATATTTCTACCATCTATCTTTTCATACGACAACTATACACTCTCATTTTTACCACGCACTTTGCAAACTCTGCCCACTGTAACTGTACAAAGCGCACAGCTCGTTATTACGTATCCGCAGCGTGTGCGGAACACAAGTATTGAAATGTAAGAGCGAGAGCGAGAGCGAGAGAGGCAAGCGAGCTGTAGTTGCGCTCTTTGCCGCATTCTTTTTTACTGTTTTGCCTGGCCACAATTTTCCAGGGGGTATTTCATCTGTGTGCCAATCTCGGGGCACATTTAGTTTCATCTGAGACGTTTGGCGCAGCGGTCGATAATCAGTTCGAGGGAACAAAATCAAGAAATACTAACTGGCCAAAAGGCAGCGAGAAACGCGTGTCTGGGGACCCAACTAAGGGAGCATAAACAAATTGAAAGTTATGTTAAAAATCTAATAATTGTTAAGGACGAATGTGCTGCAGTTAAACAGTTATAAATTGTTCCGCTTAAAGAGTTGTAAATTGTTGAATCGAGTGGCCGTTGAATTGCCGTCGCTGTTTGTGCGAAACAGAAAAAAAAAACCTGTGAAAGGCGGCTTGGGCTTTGCGGCCTCAAACTGGGCGAATATCGCAAAATGACACGTGTTCGACGCATTGTGGTAAGTCTTAAGCCCTCAGATACCCATACAAATACAAATACAAGCACACGAACACGGTTTTACCGCTAAAAGCGGACGCTAAGCCCTGCACGTAGCACGTCTTTAATATTTTAGCTAACTAGCCGTAAAGCTCCCCCAACACCGGAAAATCAAACTGAAATTCACATCTAACTCGTTTGCATGTTAAATCCACGAGTTTGCTGTTTGCTGTTTTTAGTACTAATTATACACTGTTCACAAGGCGTAAGCGAGTATATAGGCTTTGAGGCATGTCCGGAGGGACAATTGGGAAATTCAATTTTAGCCATGCTAAATTTAATTTTAATTTTTAAATTAAATTTTTCAAATTTAAAACTTTCCGCAGTTAAAAATTTTTTAAATATTATATTTTGTCACAGGCTAAACTCTAATATATTGTTTATTGTATCTTACCATATTTAATGTCTCGATCTAACTCTTAACCTGTGAACAGTGTATTGCGCAGTCGTGTAACACGATTAGAATGTTTTTATTTATTTTATTTACATATTTTGTGATTTTTCCTCGAATTTGCGCTTTTTGAACTTTTTGTGGTTTCAAATGCAAGAACAAATGGAAATTCGGCAAAAGTTCAAATAAAACAAATTTGAAAATTTTCGTAAAGGCAATAAAATTAATTCGCATAAGGCTTAATCTAGCTGTGCATAGCTCTTTATGGGTGTTCACAGCAATTCATTTGAATACGTTTATAAATCGCTTCAAGCTATGTTGCCACATAGAAAACATGAGCAAACTGATATAAACTTGCCAAGATAATAAAAGCGGAGCGTATGCCTGGCTTAAATAAATTACATACGAGAGATTTACAAAACGATTATGATACGGCTTGAAGGCGAGACACTAAGGCAGCTTGAGCTGCTCAATAGAATTTCTCAATCTTTCTAACCTAGGCTATTCGGATCGGTATAGCTCATGTTAAAGCTATCAATTGCAACTTGAGCTGCTAAATAAACATTCTACAAATTCAGATTAACAATCCGAGATGATAATATATATTGCATATGTTTCCAGGCGAATTTCTTATTTTATTTTTATCAATCAGGCTATGAGCATAATGCAAGAGTATTTTCTCTTCGCATGTTTACCCGAAAGTTCTTTTTTTACGATTATTGCCCAACGACTAAAAAAATGGCAAACGCTCACGTGACGTATGCGAATATGAGGCCATGTAAAAGTGTGGGCAAAAATGTTTACTGCTCCAAATTGTTGAGGTTAACTTTAAAGCCAAGCGCCCACAGGCAGTCAGGGAAAAGGACGGACAAGCGAACGGAGGCGCACGGACAAAGGAATTGTGCACATATTTCCAGCCTGACTGAATCGGCGAGGGGATTGGGCACGGCTTTATCAAAAGACAGCGCAAGCCACGTTCACTGCCAAAAATCGTGAACCACTGCGCCTTAATTTCCAACAGGTCTTATCTAAGCCTTGAAGCTGGCCGCCAAGTTCGCCCGCACGAACTGCATAAAAAATCTTTAAAAAAGGAAAGAGAAATAGAAATGCAAATGCAGTTTTCTGAATTGCCGGCCAATTTTAATCCATCAGGTATTTCGAAATTTTTGCAGGCTTTGGCGGCATGAAAATTGCGCTATGGCAAAAAAAAAGGAAGGAGGAAAATGGGAGCTCCAGCTTAAACGACTAAGTGGGGAAAAAGCTTTCAATAAAGCGAGCAAATATCATACGCCCTGGTGCACCCCAAAGAATTTCTGTTGCAATTTTCAGCGAGGAAAATATTTTTGAACTAAAAAGTCGAATATCTTAGCGACTAAATAAGTCCTATTTATATTCAAAAAAGTTATTTAAGCATTGTAAAATATTGCTAAAAAACGGGCTAAATATTTGTCACTTATGAATCTCTCATAAGAAATTGGTGTCAGATATCATTAAATAATGTTTATTATAATTTAGATATATACGACAGAAAAAACAAAAATTAAATTGAATTAAATTAAAAATTAAATTAATTAAAATTAAATTAAATCCATGATATAATCACAAGAAATCGATAATATTTATTTTTTATTGAAATTGCTGAACAAAAAAAACTAAAGCGAGTTTATGGATATCAGAAATCAACTCGAGAAGGAAATTCACTATAAAATTGTAGTTATTGGGAGGAAAGTGTTTGTTCTCAAGGGATCCTAACTTTTAAGGATTATCTGAGAGCCAAAAGTAGTAGTAAATGTGGAAGCCACAATAAAGATCTTAGTTATGCTGATTATTATTCATTCCATTCTAAAGATGCGACTCTCGAAAATGATTTGCTTTAAACTTATAAGCCTATATTTTGTAAAATGTTCATATCCGTTTAAGGATCGTTTTCTTCTTGCGTTTTTATACACTTTTTGTCGGCACATTAACCTGTTGTCCTGCCGGACTCGATGTCTAGGCGTTTTTGCTGCTTAAGATACAAATCCAATTGGAAGCTCGAAATGTCCTGCCTGACTGCCTGATTGTTGTTGCCTGGTTACATTTCGGGGCGTGTCCTTGTTAGACAGACGCGTCACGTTTATCACAACAAGGCAATAAATTTCATTTGCTTGTTGTCGCTGCTGATCTGCTGCAGCGAGCAACACAACAATGAATGGCATGAGACATTTTCTAAATAAATTGGGTCGACTGGAATATACTCTGTAAAGCACTCTGTGACGTTCGCAACTCAAATACGAAATTGCAATTTTATCATTCACAAAAGCTAAGACATTCCAGAATTGAATATTAGCATTTCTGCAGAAGATATTTATTATTTAATTATTTATGATCTAGCAGCTGCCTTCTTCAATTCATGACAAACTGAAGCAGTTTGGTGTCAGACCCACTTAGCCGTTTAACTGGGTGCAGGACATCAGAATGGGAACAACAATGTTTTTAGTGTCCCTTCATTTTTTGGGGCTGTATCGAGAGTGAAGCCCCATCTGCTGACTTGTGCCTTTTCAGCGCTCAATTGGCATGGAAAATACATAACATACATTGTTAAGTATACGCCGTGCCTGCCGCCTGGCTTCGCCTCACCGCCCACTTCCGCCTTCGAGCTGCTTGAGCATGATTTGGCCTGTTTGCGTTCTGGCAAGCAGCTAAAACAAACATTTTATTTAAGCATTTTGATTGATGGCATAAGCTTGACATTTTTTGCGGCTATGCGGGCGTTTTCATCCAGTTTGCTCGCCTTTAATTAAAGTGCGGCGTGGGCGTTAGTGGGCGTGGCACGCCGCTGTTCATCATGCTACGCCAAGCTTAATCAGTGCGCCCAGAGCTGTTGGCAAACAAAAACCAAAAAACGAAAGAAACCAAGAAATATATCTGAATGGAAGAGAGTGTGAAAATCAGCTCCAGCCAGTGGGAAATATGTGTTCTCTCTACTTGATTGCTGGGATTAAACTATGGCCGTGGCATGCAATCATTAGCAAAAGTTCCGTTCGGCTTCCTCTGGCCAAAAAATTATGAAATATATGCGGTTGGCTGGCAACTTCCTTGATTAATGACATGCCACGGAAGAACATATTATGTTGTGCTCAAGATTGCGGAAACGATGCCTTAAAAGTAGCAAAAGTATTCCAAATGCCAACTTCAAGAGCCACAACAACTTTCATGTGTATTATTCCAGTTCGTATAAATTGCGAGAAGGCTGGAAGAGGTCCTTTCACAGTTGTTAATGGCACGCGCTTTGCGTGCAGTATGCTGGCTCTCACTCTACTGGCTCAATGAGCTGGCAAAGATATGTACACAAATTTCCATTATATATATATATATATCGGGGAATCCAGTCTTAAAAATGCTTGCTCAAAATTAATTATTTTTCTGAGAATTCCACATAAGAAGTTTAGTTGGCAAGAGAGCAGCAGTCAGGCTCGATGGAATCAATCTAATGCTTTTAACAATCGGGTATACAAAGGGGTATATTGGTTTTACGCAATGGCTGTTCGATAGTCTGTCTGTTAGTTTATTTGCAATGTTGAGTGAATTCAGGCAAAGCAGAATTAAACAAGTAAGAATGCTCTAGTCGAGACGGCTCGACTAGGAGATACCCTGAGCCCTGCGAAGTGCCGATACTTCAAATATTGTATGCTTAGTTTACATATACAAATATTGCAAGCAACACATACACACATACAGACGCACGCTCTGCCAACTGCGCAGTTGCCGTAGCGACTGCGCTTGGGCTGCAAGACGCCTACGCTATGGGAAATTAAATGTTTAATAACTTTTTTTCTAGCAGGACTTTTTTATTCAAACTTAAATTTATCGATAAAAAGATAACGGGAAGAGTTATCGAATTTTTGAAAAAAAATCGTATAACGTATGGTATTCAGGAGTATACATGTCAAATTTCAGCTCTCTAGCTTCTGTGGTTTACGAGATCGCTGCGTTCACACAGGCGGACGGACGGACGGACGGACAGACGGACAGGGCTATATCAACTCAGCTCATCGAGCTGATCAAGAATATATATACTTTGTATGGTCTGCGACGTCTCCTTCTGCCTGTTACATACATTTTCACAAAAACATTATACCCTGATTTCCCATTTTCAATGGGCTCAGGGTATAAAAATCCGATGAGTGAGCTACAGCGCTATATGCTGCACTCCATCTATGCGATCATAACTCCCAGGAGCGTTGCGTGTTATTTAATATCCCTTATCCCTTATATAGTTACATTTAATTACAAATAAACATTTAGTTTCTCTTTTGCCCTGCTCTCCCACAGTGTGTAATTGGAGCCGAGGGCAAAAGTGGTTTTCCTGATCCTTCAATTTGACGTTTGGGATTCCATATTCACTTTTAACAACCAAATTTTGTAGTTTAGTCATTGTTATTATCATTATCATTAGATAAACTTTTAGTCTAATCTTTGTTTTAGAATCGTGAACAAGTATTATGCCGTCGGCTTCACTCGATTGCAAGCTTCTTACTTGCTGCCTGAATTTTAATTATTTTGATTAGCATTTCCGATAAAAAATGTAGGTTACAGCAGGCTAAGACACAAAGTACCTAATGGTTAAGAAAACCTTTTTTTGTACATGCATCTTTTATAGCAAACACTCAAGTCCGTAAATAAAAAGAAAATCTCATTGCCATAAATATTTCAAACAGTTCAATCAGTGCAGAAAGAGTGTTGGAGAAAGTAGTGAAGGAAAAATGAAATTTAATGCCGCTGGCTGCAGTTCCAGGCTGCAATAAGCCATCATAATAAATTTAGAGTCTGTATTTGCAGGCATTAAAAATGGCTTATCAAGCATACGCGACGTCAGCCAAATAACAAATTTAATAGCCAAAATAATGCACTTAAAAGTTTGCATTTGCTTAATGTCACTAAAAAATAATCCAAGCTCTAAAAAGTTCATTTTTATGTGGGGGCTGTCGAGTTTTCAAAGGCAGCCACAGACCATTAGGCAGGTGCCAAGTATTCGCGGACAACGTGGCTCTTCTCTTCTACCTTTGTTGCTCTTGTTGATGTTGTTGTGGTCGCTGTCGCTTGCTGTTGCTGTCGTTATAAAATTGAAGTGCCAAAGCCAGCGGGGTATCAACGCCGCAAAATAACAGCAGCAAAGCAGCAACAACAGCAGAAATTCGAAATGCCTTGTTTGAGCTTGTGCTGAGCGACTGACAACAGCAAAGGGCTGGCGGAGGTGGTTGGGTGGTGCCAGTGGTGCCAGTGGGCTGGTGCGGGGCTCATGTTAGCCATCAACAGACCAAATTGCTTTTTGCTGACTATAAAGCAGACCTATGGTTAGCAGCAGGTGACCACTGTCGGGCGCTGCGAATGCAACGCAAAAAAAGACATGAAAAGGAGCCAGAAGGAAAGAGGGACACACAGACCAGCCAATACCCTAGACACAGCCGCGAACTAAGGCAGCAGTGTGTCTCCTAAGCTAGCTTGAAAAACCTAATTAATCTGAGTCTTGGCACTTTTATTTATATATTTACAGTTTAATTATCATAGAGCAAGAATATGTTCAAGCGAATTTTCACGGAAACTAAAGTTAGGTTTACAGGCTTATTGGGGAGCTGGAAAAAGTCAATCGTGTTGACTTAGTTGACAACTAGGGGTATATTTTTAACATACTAAATTCTAATCATTAAAGTGTAATTCTCTCCCTTATCGGGCACATTTGGCGTCCTGAATGATAAGCTTTTAATTAAATGTCTACTACAATTTTTTTTTTTTTTAATTTATTTTATTAAAATTTTTTTTAAAATTTTTTTTTTTTTTTTTGTAACTTGTTGTCCTTAATTCTACAGCGCATTTATAGAATTTTCATTGAAATTTAGTTAGCTAGGTAGGAAAAGTCAACAATATTTAGTTACCAACTAGAAGTATGTTTTTAGCATACTAAATCCGAATCTTTAAAGTGTAATTCGTTCCCTTTTCGGGCACACTTGACATCCTGACTGAGAAACTTTTAATTTAATCACTTTTAATTTAAATTAATATTTTTAAAAATATATTCTGTATCATATTCGATCACATTAATCAGATAAATACGAAATGATGTGTAGATTAATAACATAAGTTCCTTAGGGACTATTCCAACGCCGACACGCATTATCCACAATTGTAATATACCCCATTTGTTGCCGTTGCAATGGGTATATATATATATATATATATATATATATATGTATATATATATATATATATATATATATATATATATATATATATATATATATATATATATATTATGTATATATATATATAATATGTATTTCATTTTTGGTCGCTTACCAACCGCACGTGTCGTATTTGCATTGGGTATTTTAATTAAGCTAAACAAATACAGCGAAAAGGCAGCCACACACAGACACACACACACACACTGAGCTGTTGCCTGTTGCCCACAAACTATTTCTAAAAGTATTTTTTCTGTGAATTTGCGTAACACTTGATTAAATTTCATTTGGGGTTGCCTTGGCGTTTCGCTTTTTACGGCGCTGCCAATTACGGCACCGAGTTGCTTTATTATATAACTTGTATGACTGAAGCCGGCGCAGCAAGAAGATGAAAAAGATGAAGCCTCCAAGCAACCAGATCCACAGTTTCCGGGTCCTCAAATGGCTGTCATTTTAATTTCATTTTTTTCACGTTCCTTTCCATTGCGAAGGCGCCGCTCGCTGCTCGTCAACGTCATCAAAGTCTTGAAGCTGCTTTATTAAACCTTAGCAGGCCAAATCGCATAAATGAGCGCACTTACAAACACACACGCACACACCCATACATACACACACATATTTATATGTATGTATATAAGAGCAGCTGAGAAGATGCTCTATAGAATTACCTATGGGGCTACGTGCAACATTTGTGTTTAAATTTAAATGACTTTGCTCCGATGCTATACACAGTTAGCGAGCGAGGGAGAGCGCGGCAAGGGGAAAGCGCGGGCAAGCGGTTGTAGAGTGTGAGAGATTCACACCTATACAGAGACACACATACACACGCTGTGCTCATGAGCATGCAACGATATTAGTTAAGCCTCGACGGCAGCGTGGGTAGCTTAACAAATTTGCCAGAAACACGAAATTTACCTCACACATATGTTTCATTGATCTACATATATAGATGGATGTACATACTTACCGGCACAGAGTCCTTGACGGGTAGGCAACTGAACAACCGAAAGGTAACGAGGCTCCACACAACCGAACTCACAGAGTTGATGTTTTGTAACTAGCGAAACACAATTATAATCAAATTGTCAATTAAATTGAAAATTATAAGTACTTAGCTACGAATGAGTAAGTCTCTTCGTAACTTTTCTCGTTTCTGAATCATTAGGAATACTTTAAATCTATTTGTGCAAATATTTTCTATAGAATTTTGGTCTGATTTGTTAGTTGGCACAATTTTTCTCTTTTGCATCTGACAAGCAGTGTTGCAAAAGTGATTCTAATAGTATTTGCAAAACACGCGAATTGACTGCGTGGATGTATGTCACGAACTACCAATGTGGAATGCTTCCTGATAACAGGTTACAACCAGACAAAGACTTGTACCTTAGATGAGTTTAAAATGTGACAAAGTGATAACTCGAACCAATGCAAATAATATTTTATAGCAATTTGCAGAGTTACTGTTCCTAGACATCACTGGGTATAGCTCACGTTTTTCTTGGATATCGATACTTATAATGTGCGCAAAAGATTCCGATAGTTTCATCTCGAGCAAAAGATGATGTGATAATATATAAATAATAGATATATGATAAAGTGAAATATATAAAATATATTTAATAAGCATAATAAACCGGACTTTTATTTAACTGCAGCTATATAATAAATAACTAAAGTTCTCTTTCATTTTAACAATATGACGATCTGCTTAGGCAAATGTATTAAGAGGACAGCGGATCTCTATTTCAGAAAAGAGTTCTTTTCTTAAAAAATATAGATGAAGGAACAACTGCAGCTGCTCAGTCTGAGCCGGGAAGCTATTTTCATATTATAAGATGCGATTAATACGAGGCTAACTTTCAGCGTATCAGTTGCTGAGTCAAATTTAAGCATCAATATAAAATTCAGGTTTGCAAACAGCCCATTTCCATGCTTTACAGTCGGACCTTTTTTGTTGAGCTTTGCCTAATTGAAGGCAATATCTTTTAAGTCGCCCCACTCTGCTCAGTCTACTTATAATGCTCAATGCCATGGGCTCATGCCCATGTCCACGCTCATGTCCCTGACACATGCGGCCCCCACTGCCGCGCAGCTTGCAAATGCCTTTGGCCATTTCTTTGCGAAATGCGTTCACATCAAACTATACAACACGTTCATATTTCTTACAGTTCGTTACACATTTAATATTAAAGCAAATTACCAACTGTCTGTATGTGTGTGCGTGTGTGGGTGTGGGTGTGTGGGTGTGTGGGGGTGTGCAGACAGCTAGTTTGTTAGAAGCCTCCCTTTTTTTCTCAGCACATTCTTTTCAGCCGTTACAAACGCTAAATGATATGCAAATAAAATGGAGGCTACCTCCTGCAGTACGTGAGAACCCCCAGCACGTGTCTCTGCGAGTGTGTGTGTGTGTGTGTGTGTGTGTGTACCTTTTTAAATTCAAATTTAAATTGTTCGCTTCATTTAAGAGCCGTAAATCGCCTGCCTTAGCATATGTGTGCGGGCCAGTGCAGAACTTTTCGGGCTTAATTAACATAATTATGGCCAGCAAACGGTGCTAAGAAAATTTGCGGCACCAAAGTTTGCATTGAAAAGGTGACGTTGACGGATAAATACCCTGCAGCTATAACCATTTGCTAAGCAGATCGACTGCAGGTTAACTGAAAAGGTAACTATATAGAAAATTAAAGTGAGCCTGGTGACTTACATTCAGTAAACTTGAAGTATCTTGAGCTATTCGAAAAGTAGAAAATATAAAATATATAAATATAAAAATATGCTCTAAAATATTTTCTAAATATGCTATTTCTGAGGATGCAAGTTTTGTTTCATATTTGAAAATATAAACTATATATTTGCCACTTGCAGTCAGAGTATTGTGTTTCAAGCTACCCTCAGTGCTCAAGGGCAGGGTAGATGCAATGAAAACCCTTTGAATTACTTTTGATAGTCAGGACCGCAAAACTTTTGCGTACCTTTTGCCATGCAAACTATTTTATTTTTTGGCCTCACTGCGAAACTTCGCTCAGACTTCGCTCATAGCCAAGGCGAAGGCGATAATGACGAGGGCAGAGGGGCGCCAAGAGTGGGAAAGTGCGAATAGTGCAGTGCTGCAAGGCACGACCAGGGATTTATTTGGCGCTCGCAGCTATTTATCTTAAGCGCGCTCGCGCCCCAAAGAATTCAGCATAAGTACTGAGCTGCCAGCACTTACCCACCCACACACACACACATATATATATATATATATACTGCTGCACTTGTGGTGTGGAGTGCACTTTCCACTTTCATTTGACGCTCGCTTGTTGACTGCCGCTTTCCCCGTCTTGCCGCTCGCCATCCCTCCCTTAAGACAGCATCTCCCCTTACTTTATTTGCGTTTAGCGTACGCAAGTCTCACATTACACACACATACCACAACAATAGGTTTCAACAAAGCTAGACTGACTGCAAGATACACTGTAAGTTTCAGAGGCTTCTTCTACGTGAATATTAAATATTCAATCTCAGTTGCTTATAGAAATATAATAATGTGTATATAAATATATTATATATGGTGTTCCCATATGCGTATATACTACTTTTATGGAAGACTCTACATTTCATCATTAAAAGAGGAAATCAAGGAAATTATTTATAGCCTTTAGCAATATGATTTACTTAAAATTTAATACTGATTTATGATATTTGGTATATACAGATAATAATATTAGTGTATGCAGTCGTTGCACACAGTATTACACTGCGAATATACCCAATTCGTAACCCTCTTTTGCAATGGATTCAGTAGACAACAAGAGCAACAATAAGACAGCACTTACCATTGTCATTTGGGGGCAGGAGCATATGGTTAGTCGTTTTTGTCGCTGACTCATGTCCATGCACTAAAAATTCCAGTTCAGCAGCAATTCCAACATGTTATACTCTACGCTTGGGGCGTTATGGCTATGTCATGCAGTTGACAGCCGCAGCTGCAGTGAGAACAGCTTTATCTCAATATGAAAGGCATGGGAAGAGACGGGCGCGAGAGAGGGAGAGAGACTTGACAGTGGTTTACACTGGTCTAAAATTACAAAAGTCATAAAGAGAAGTGCGCTTTTTAAGCTCAAGCTAAGTCAACGAAAGGGAGAAGCGCCAAAGAGATATAATAAAGAGAATATCAGTTTACAGATGAGCTAAAGCAAACATTGTGAAAGCAGATATGGGTTTGTACTATATACTTGAAGTATTTAGTTGATACCCACAATATGTACTTAATATAATTCAGTTTTATGTACAAGCTATTTATAATTAAGGTTGCTTTAAGCGTTATAATTTAGTGAGCCATGAGGAAACATCATATATTAGACACAATACATTTTGCTCTCAAGCTCAATATTAAATATATTCTTTATTTATTTATTTATTTATTTTATTTATTTTATTTATTTTATTTATTTTATTTATTTTATTTATTTTATTTATTTTATTTATTTTATTTATTTTATTTATTTTATTTATTTTATTTATTTTAGTTTATTTATTTTAAGCGTTATAATTTAGTGAGCCATGAGGAAACATTATATATTAGACACAATACATTTCGCTCTCAAGCTCAATATTAAATATATTGTTTATTTATTTATTTATTTAATTAATTTATTTTATTTATTTTATTTATGGGACTTATTTTATTTATTTTATTTGCTTTATTTATTTTATTTATTTTATTTATATTATTTATTTTATTTATTTTATTTATTTTATTTATTTTATTTGTTTTATTTATTTTATTTATTTATTTATTTTATTTATTTTATTTATTTTATTTATTTTATTTATTTTATTTATTTTATTTATTTTATTTATTTTACTTATTTTATTTATTTTACTTATTTTATTTATTTTATTTATTTTATTTATTTTACTTATTTTATTTATTTTACTTATTTTATTTATTTTATTTATATTATTTATTTTACTTATATTATTTATTTTATTTATTTTATTTATATTATTTACTTTATTTATTTTATTTATATTATTTATTTTACTTATTTTATTTATTTTACTTATGTTATTTATTTTATTTATTTAATTTATTTTATTTATATTATTTATTTTATTTTATTTATTTTTATTTTTATTTTTATTTTTACTTTAATTTTTATTTTTATTTTTATTTTTATTTTTATTTTTATTAAGCAATGTATATTTCGATGCTTTCCTGAATCCGTTCTTATGAACTTTCAAATCCGAATACATGTTCAGATGTTGAAATCGAATTGCAGTTTCCAGTTTATACTATATTTTAGAGTTTAGTTATAGGAGCTAGAGCTACTATTTCGTATGCTATGCAAGTATCAGCAATATTTTACTCTTGCTCCATTAGTTTACTAAAACTTTTTAGATTTATGAATTACCGAGTAAACGATGCTTTTGAATATTATATATTAGCCAAAGAATCTTGATAGCACGCGAAGAACAACCTCGAAAGTTAGTCAAAGTAGCAATTTCGCATTCAAAACAGAAAGGAGCGCAAGTTTTGTCATAGGGTTTGCGTTGGTAGGACAACTCGAAGCGAGATACAGCGTATTTTCAAGTCCTGCCATGTTGACTGAGGCTCCCTTGTCTTCGTTCCGGCTGTGGCTCTGTTGACCCTGCAGCATTGTGCTCTTGCCAGCTGCCTGCTCCAGTTGCAGCCCCTTCACATGAGGCCCATGTCCGGCGGCTTAGCGTCCAAAACTTATGCATCAAGACCCATTTTTTGTTTCATTTGTATTTGACACTTGCTTTTTGTTTTGTGCGTCCAGTTTTTGTCATGTTTGTTGATTGTAAAAGTTACTGAAGCGCTTTTTAACAGTTTTCGTGACAGTTTTGTTGTGGCAACAGTTGCCCGGCTGACACGAACATACCGTCCTGGCTATGGCCGGCAGGGTGTTTGGCCTGCAAAGGCGATTATAAAGAATCTGCCTCCAACAAAATGCAATTTGATGGCAATTTAACTGTCACGACACATGGAATTTAATCGATGTTGGATTATTCAACAGCACGTAGTCCGTTCGAGTGATCAATAAATTGCAATTGCAATTTCAATCGCAATTGCAATTGTAATTGCTATTGAGTAAGCGCTCGATGGATTGCCCACTTATGATATCTCCATCCTGCGGTCGCATTATAAGCCACCAGCTGTGATATCCTCGTAGCTTACCCACTGCAGTCACATCGCATGTGCCTGGCAAATAAGTAAGCATGCGAAACACACACACTATGATGTATATGGCTATATGCGCTGCATGCAATAAAATGGCTGACATAATACCCTTTCATTAAAATGCCATAAGCTGAGCTGCTTAGCTCGAAATGATGAAGGTCATTAGGAAGCGACCACAGGCGACATTTTTGATAGTAACGAATTGCTGACTTGATAGATGCGACAGCTTTTTATTAGCATTTTAATGACTTGTGTAAAAAGAACGTTATTCCATTCATTAGATTAGAATGAAAGCCATTGCCATTGCCAACCAGTCTTAAATGTTTATAAATTCCTTGTATGCAATGCATATGCTGAATATATTATTTCGTTCTTCAATTAGTCACTTTTATTTTAGTATTTTATAAATGCAAATAAAAACTTAACTAAACTTGAAAAAAAATACTATTTTCATTCCTTTTTTAAAGTTCTTTTTCCCTTCCCCATTTGAGCAAATTTATTCTAATGAGTTAAAAAAAGTAGAATAACTACAAAAGTCGTTTCTAAAGTTTTATTTTGTCAGTCTAATTACAATTAACCTAATGTTCTCTTTAAATGAAAAGCATAACTAAATACTAAGATATCTTAAAGTCAGTCAAAGGCTTTTGTTTCGTGCGCCAGAACTTTTGTTGGCGAAAATGCAATTGAATTGTGGAGCGTAATGAGTTTTTGTGGTTTGTTTATTAAGTCGCTTTTGTAGTTTGTCTAAATGGGCATTGGTTTTATATACTTTGCGGCTCAGTTGGAGCTTAAATGAAAAGCATTAAGGTCTTGCGAGCACTCGCCTGTTCCAGTAATCCCCAACGTAATCTTTTATATTTGCACTCAAATAGCCAATGCCAAGTTCAAATTCCAAGCATCGATTCGGCTAATAAATAAAGAGCACACGAACCTGTCTACTTTAATGTTTTGCTAAGATTTACATGCTGACATATTAATAGGGCGAGTTATAAATATCTGAATTTCTATTGTGCTTATTGTAATTTACGATGGTTTAAGCATTCAACATGTGCCTCATTTATTTTATTTGCCTTTAAACATTTAAGTATTATAAACTAGCGGTTTCTTTCATGTGAATAAAGAATTCAATTATGCATTTCATTTTTTTTTTTTTTTGGTTATTTTAATATATTTTGCTTATTTAATTGAATCATTGTTTGCACTTAATTTTCAATTATGCAGTAAAAAATGTTCGCATGTATTTTAATTAATGAGCTGCCCATTAAATAAATAATGCATTTTAATTGAAATTTGCAGAACACATTGCCACGACTGCATACATCTCTGTTTTCTTTTTTTCTGTTTAATGGACTCCGGAAACAAAATTGTCTTCATCTCTCTGCCGTAGTCCCCGTGCGCCTACCCGATTCGAAACTGGGCATGCACTCACATCCGTCAATCAGACTTGTATATATGGACTGTACCGCAAATGCCCAAAAATCAATTCAATAATCATTTTACCTAGACACGGGCACGTCCATCCAGTCAAACCCAACCCACAGCCCCCAGAGCCCTCATTTCTTTTCGTTTGTTTGTTGGCTTAATGTAAAATATTGCGCATACGCCGCGCTGTACATTAAAAGCTTTATGCCAGCCAAAATTTGGTTTTTATTTATAGTAGTTTACTTATATTTTGTTTTTTTTTTTTTTGCTGCTCGTTCTGTTGCATGGATAATTTTGCGAGTTGCTTTGTTATGGGCTCGGACGGACTGGCGGCTAAATAAAGTCTGCTGACAATTTGCTGTTTTTATGGTTATTATTTGTATAACAGTTCTTTAACAACTTATGTTTAACAATAAAGAAGAAATATTGAACAAATTTATTGAAATATGTAATGCTTATACACTTCGAGGAATATAAATATAAATATAAATATAAATATAAATATAAATATAAATATAAATATAAATATAAATATAAATATAAATATAAATATAAATATAAATATAAATATAAATATAAATATAAATATAAATATAAATATAAATATAAATATAAATATAAATATAAATATAAATATAAATATAAATATAAATATAAATATAAATATAAATATAAATATAAATATAAATATAAATATAAATATAAATATAAATATAAATATAAATATAAATATAAATATAAATATAAATATAAATATAAATATAAATATAAATATAAATATAAATATAAATATAAATATAAATATAAATATAAATATAAATATAAATATAAATATAAATATAAATATAAATATAAATATAAATATAAATATAAATATAAATATAAATATAAATATAAATATAAATATAAATATAAATATAAATATAAATATAAATATAAATATAAATATAAATATAAATATAAATATAAATATAAATATAAATATAAATATAAATATAAATATAAATATAAATATAAATATAAATATAAATATAAATATAAATATAAATATAAATATAAATATAAATATAAATATAAATATAAATATAAATATAAATATAAATATAAATATAAATATAAATATAAATATAAATATAAATATTTTTCAGAATTATTTTCAAGTGTACTCTATAAAATTAATTTCCCAGTTGGGTGTAAGCCATATATTTTTGTAACTGACAACCGAATGGGTCAGCCATTAGAGCTTTATATCTTCAATCGACCTTTTAATGGTGTATATCTCCATCTATGGGTCATCGCCACTTGAAATAGAGCTCAGTGGCCCAGTCGTTCGCCTCATCATGTCCGCATTACAGACGCTCTATTTATCGACTGGTGTGCTCTTTTGTTTATTGATCATCAGAGAGCATCAGCATTAGAATTTCGTTTCTATTCTTTTTTCGTTTCAGCTATTTAAACATGGCCTGTTTATTGTTGTAAAATATTTGTAGAATTTTCGTTGTCGATTTTTACATTATTCAGCGTCTGTTGTTTATTTTGATTTGCCTGCAATTTATTTCATGTCTTGGTCTTGACTTTTACAAGGTGAAAATGCTTTTTGAAAATATTTTGTGTGTGCACCATAAATTAAAAAAAAAAAATAATAAGCAAACAAAAAATAAATTGGAAATAAAAAATCGACGACAAAATGACAGGAACTTGTCTCCTTGGCTGTCTGCGCTGTCTTTATTGGTTCATTTGCTTTGGCTGACTTTGACTATAATTTAGCTTTTTATGCGTTGCTCTTGAATGGCAACATGGCTCTGCTTTTTGGGCCAGTTAACTAAGCTATGGCTAGGGCTAGGGCCAGGGCGGCGAAATAGACCCGCTTGGCGTCTGGGCAAACATGTCAAGCATTTTGTTTGCTTCACTGGCAGTTGGGCGCCGCTCTTTATGGCCCATTGAGGACGGGTGAGGGGGCATGGTTTTCGACGCCCAGTACTCAAAGTCTTGTGCCATAAAAACGGCGTCAGAAATGAAGCAGCCGTTGGGCCGCACACAGAACCTACAATTAACACTGAAAGCCAGAGCAGAATCCACGGGGATGCGAAACGAAAAAAGGCGAAATGAAAACAACCAAAAAACCACTCAAATAATAGCTAAACAAATACTATATAATTCATATCGCATTTTTAATGCTCTTTTGCAAATATTGACGTACGCTTGCGGCACATTTGAATTGAAAACAATAAACGAAGCAATTAATAGCTTTTGTTTATGTATTTCTACTGTTTGATTTATTCGTAAAAAAAGAAAATGTGTATCGATTAATTTCGTTTTTAAATAGAATTTGAAGCCAATAAATCCACGAAGAAACCGGTGAATATAATATTTGAATTATATAGAATTATGAAATGCATTTTTAAAATAAATATTGTATTTATAGATCTAATCAAAATTCAAGTTCAAGTTACTACTGTAAATAAAATTGTGTCTGTGTGGGCTGAAAGAAAAAACAAATAAATTGTAGAACGAAAATATGAAAGCCTGCGTAAGCATAAATATTTAGATAGAAATAACTTGAGAGGAAATATTCAAAAAACTGATTTTTTATAAGGCTGTTAAGCGAAGCGTAATGTTTTCAAAAATCTGACTGCACTTTTCCATATCAGAATTGCGCCCATTTCAATTTAAAATATAATCAAAATAGGGTATAAGTTTTTAGAGATTATTAAATTAGAGAATAGTTAAATCATTGAAAAATCGTTTGTAAGCACTCAACTGTAACTAAGCTAGAATTATGAAATGTGGCTTAAGTGCTCAGTATTAAATTTAGCCGAAAAAAGGCTAACTTGTGCAGCACTCGTTGTTTTGAGCTGGCATGCTGTCGCTCGTTGGCTGTCTTCGGCGAATCGAGTGCCGGTAGCAATGAGCAGCTAAATTTGGTATTTGCGCCTAACTTACGATACGGCCATCGCAATGTAAATGGAAACCTCAAAAGCTCACTGAACTTGGCGACTCAGAGCGCCGCAGAGCAGCAGGCAGCAGAGCCGCAAACTCTGCCATATACCAACGACAATTTATGTGGCAACTGCTGCTGTTGTTGCTGCTGTCAGTTGGGAGTCGCTTGGAGGCACGCATTTATTATTTTTCTTAATTAAATCTTCAGTTCGTTTATTCTGGGCGGCCTTGAACATGGATTTATATCATTTATACAGCCCCTGGATGCATTCAATGCAATCCAATTGCATGGCAGACGACATGCTGTTGAGACCGCGGTCCTGCCCCTGAGAGCGGCTGCAACATTGAAACCCATTTCAGCTTAGCCGGGCGACGTCAACGCGAACGCCACTAATTAAGCCTAATGGCGCATGAAACATGCATTAAAACTAATGTGCAATCCTTGCACTCCTGCCCACTCCACATCCTCTCTCCCCAAGCTAGCGAAACATCCGTTCCTTCAATTCAACTGGGAGCCCAACCGAGCCGAGTTGAGCCGAGCCGAGTCACTGTTAATGGTCTCTGCCTAATTTTATGGTGCACAATACAAACATACATATCTATATATATGTATATGTATAAATGTATATATATTTGTCTAACATTGCGTGCTATGCCCTGGATGTTACCGTTTACATATATATATTTATATATACATGTAGATTTCTATCCAGTCTTAATTAAAGCAGTTGTGTTTAGCGCAAGTTAGAGCAGCGTGGAACTGCAGGAAATATAATTAACTATTCCTATGAATAGTAAATGATGAAGGATAAATTTCATAGCCGCGCAGTTCAATGAAATATGAATAAATAACAGCTTGAAATTTAAATTCTTGGCTTCTATTTTAGAGAATATTATTTCCATTATCTAAATAAATTAAACTATTTAAATAACTTCTACAGCGTAATTTCCATCTACGGTGTAGTCCGTGGAGGCCAATTTTTGCTGGAAGTACTCGATTCTTAGTTTCCTTAAGAGGGTACGTAGCTCGGTTCCACAAAATTCGGTCCCAAGGATCTAGAGTTCAAATTGCTCTTCTTCGGAGACACCTTTTTCTTCTGATTAGTTCTTTGGGTTCCCTCGTGAGAACAGTGCCATAGGGTCAGGATTGCTAAAATATTAGGCAATAACATTCTCATAATGCTTATATGGGGTTTGATTTTAATTTGTATGCCTTAAATGTGTTGTTAAAGTACAATTTGATGTATTGGTTCTACACTGAATAAAAAAAATTGTATTATTATCTAACAAAGATATATTATATTATTACATCTAATTACATTTAGATACCTGTACAAATTTTGAATACAGAACTTTAAGATAATATTTATAAAAAAGTATTTAAAAATCTCTTGATATATATTGTAATATATTCATTTTCAGTAAGCATATCTTTTGGTTAAAATGCGATAGGAATAGAGCAACAAATTTAAACAGAGATCATCTTAACTGAACTCATCTTAGATTCATCTTGGATTCATCTTGGGTGAAACCTTTTTTTATACTTATTCACTAAGTGAATTACTCGGTTTTATACCCTGAACCCATTGAAAATGGGAAATCAGGGTATAATGGTTTCATGAAACTGTATGTAACAGGCAGAAGGAGGCGTGGCAGAGTCCATAAAGTATATATTTTCTTGATCAGCGAGACAAGCAGAGGCGATTTATAAGTATCCGTTTGTCTGTCCGTCCTTCCTCGGGCGCCACCGACTAGAGCTTTCCCACTTGTTATTTTTGAGACTTTGCCGAAATGCTTAAAAGATGAATTTAAGTGGCGTAAATAAATTCAGCTCACGTTGAAGCGAACCCGAGTATTTGATCATTGTCTAATTTTGAATTGAGCTTAATTGGAATAAAAAACGTTCACACAGGCTCCTTAGTTACGCGCTGCTCCAAGCCAATTTCTATTGAATTAGCTATCGATTGATTCATTTCGCCTTAGCCTGGCCGCAAGCAAGTGTGCAGCACATAGATCATTATGACTTGTAGCACACTCGTCTGGACAGAGCAGTGGCAGTAGCCGCAGCAAGGTAACAACTACAACGTGACTTGAGTTCAGTTAAGGCTGATTGCCAGCCCCGCAGGATGCTTGAGCCAAGTCAGAAACTGACAAGCAGCAGTTAGAGGTGGAGCAGAAGCACCAGCCAGGCGCCCACTAATGAAACATTATGGCTGTCGTAACCCGGCCACGCCGCACAAATCCACTAAAAACGTTTACGGCTTACGTGCAACATGGTTGACTGCCTGGCTGCCTGCACCACTAAACTCGGCAGCGACATAAGTGGCACGTAGCAGTGGCTGCGGCAATGGCAGAGCCAGTGGCAGAGCCAGCGGCAGAACCAGCGCCAGAGGCAGCGGCAGCGGCAGCTGCCACAAAAGTGTCCTGGCAAATTGCTCGCTGCAACACGTTCTGTGGCCGAGTAGCTGCAATTGATTTTTGCACTTGACGGTTCAACAAATACACGAATTTTTCGACAGCTTCAGCTTCATCTATAAATATATATATATGTATATAAATATATATATATTTTTTAATATGTATGCTAGTTATAAACAATTCATGTGCTTTGTCGCTTCATTGAAGCAATAAATTTAAATTTCTGCAAAATGCCATGAAACGATATGAAAACATTTGACAATGATATATATGCGTGTGCGAGGCGCTCGAGAGCCTTCGTCTGTCAAGCGGAAGCAGCTTACGCACGGTTGCATTACAACCGGAAGTCAGCCGGAGGGTGAGAGCTGGAGGGCGGCAGGCCGCCCGAGCATGGGAGTGTGAGAGTGTGAGAGGCGCACACAACTCGAACGAATGTCAACATGTTGATAACAAAATACAAGCGCACACTTTGCACAAAATGTTTTGTTTAGGGTACACAATGCTGCAATGAAAAGTTTTATAAATATATATGTATTTGATATATATATATATTATATATATATGAGAAAGTTTACCCTGCAAATACTGACGCTTGAATGCTCTTCAATATATTATAAGCTATTGTTGAAACTTTTGTGGTTAGAAACTCGAATGTTAGTAATTAAATTTATAAAATGAATATTTACTCAACAATATAAAGTTTTAATTTATGTATATAAAAATAATTTTAAAAATTTATGTATTATATATTTAATACATAACATTTTTAATTTATTTACATATATAAATATAATTATAAAATTTATGTATTATATATTTAATACATAAAGTTTTTAATTGATGTACATATATTAAAAAATTTATGCATTATATATTGATGAATAAATGTTCATAAATTTTAAAATTTATATTTATATATATATAAATAAAAAAATGTATGTATTATATATTTTTTACTTTATGTATATAAATATAAATTATAAAATGTATGTGGTATATATTAATGATATATAATAAATTTCATAAATTTAATAATTAACATTCGAGTTTCGAACCACAAAAGTGTTCCGAGTTAGGAATTAGAATTTAAGGCTGCATTTATAGACTATAAATATGGCATAGATCATAGATAGAACAGTTCACTACAGTCAGTCGAATTATATCTCTCTCTATCTCTCTCTCTCTCTCTCTTTTTCTCTCTCTCTCTCTTTTTCTCTCTCTCTCTCTCTTTCTCTCCCGTAGAGAACAGTTGTTCGGCCTGGCTTCTGTTCTATAAGGTCAACAGGCAGTCAGTCAGGGAGTCCTGGCTGCAACAAATATGCAATGCATTTTATTTTATTCAGCTCATGTTTTGTGTTTTGCTCGCTGCCCGACAAGTTTTCAATGTGCCGTTGCCTTCAAAAATGATAATCATTTTTGCGAAAACAATAAAAGCGTCGAGGCGCTTGGCTGACCTGCCACAAAACAAAAACTTGTGGAACAATTTGGCTACGCAAAAATTAATGAAATTTATGTTCTTGTTGCTTGTTGTTATATCAAACAGTTTCCATTGTTTTGCGGGGGCGCTTCGTAATGAAAAACTGTTATTTTTTTAATTTATAGCCGCGCAGGAGGGTTTATGCGATGGAAGTCAGAAAGTAAATGCCACGCTTGCCCAACAGCGGGCGAATAAAGGCAAAACTTTTGCATTGTCATATTGTTGTGTTCAAAATGGCGCACAGTGAATCCTGCTTAACATGACTCGCAGCGAACAATAACACTAGCAACGAGAGAGGCTGAGAATGCGAGAAAGATGACTTTGGAAATCCCTAGACATAAAGCATCCTTTGTATGGCTTATGGCACATTGGTTAACAAAGCGCACCAACTGGAGGCGAGCACCGAGTACTTTGAAATGTCATCTGCTAAACAAACTATTGTGCTCAATGCACTTAGCCAACCGTAAAAGGTTAGCTACACATGCAATTAATTGCATTAGATGAGTAGATGAATTGATTGTTGAGGGGGAAGCGACCAAAATGCTAGGAGTGATAGGGCACAATATTTAAAGGCTTTAATCTACTGTGTATATTCTTGACTAACATTTATTTTATTATTTTTAATAATTTCATTCATTAGATTATAACTACCTCTCTTAATATATACTCACCTATAGATTACTTGAGTGGCCTTCAACATCTCTATTATCCATACCATAAACTAGACTTTAGATTACTTTACTGGCCCTTAGTAGTCCTTAATCACCAACTAATTGTTATGCATTCCTTTTCTGCCCACAGTTTGCTCGTTCTCTCTCTACTTCCATTTCCTCTAGTTCTCTCTTTTCTTGTATTCCTTTGTTTCTTTACACTCTCTGCACACGTATTTTACATAAAATGCCGCTTAGGCGGCAGTGCAAAAAATAAACTTTTCATAACTTAAATTGCAAATGCAATGCTATTAACGCTACACTACTACACACGCACACCCACTCACACACACACACGCACTCGCACAACTTGATCAACTAATTTGCATACAATAAAAGCGCCAGCAATAATAATCCGCTTTGCCCCGCACCCTTGCATGAAACACTCTTGCATACCAAATGCGTTTACTTTTTAAGGTTAACAGCATGCTGGCCACCACACAGCAACACGAAGAACAAGAGCGTGTGACAAACTCGTAATTAGAAAACAACATTGCCAACATTTTGGCGCTGTCCTTCGTTTATGCAAATTGAAGACGCTACACAGCAACAAAAAAGTGTATCTAATTAAAAAGTTATTTAGTAAGCCAAAAGAGTCTCACTGAGCTAATCAACCTCATGTTTTTTTTTTTTTTTTTTTTTTTTTTTTTTTTAAAAATGTGTATATTTTATTTAAACTATTTTTCTATTACCTAATATGGCAACTTAATCTAGTTATATCTAGGGGGAAAAACTATGACAGCTCACATATGTGATTCTTAACTGTTACTTAACTATTACTTAACTATTTATTATTATTATTTAATTATTATTTTAAAGATATAAAAATAAGCTTAAATTAATTAACTAATTTTCCTAGTTGGGAGATCCAGTGGATGGTATCTTTTGAGTCTTCTTCTTCGGATCGGGTTGTTAATTAGCCGTCTGGCTAGTGCATTGGGAACCTCATGTTAAAGCAGAAAAAGAGACGCATATTCATGCAAAAATAAAACGTTGCCTACTTTTTGGGGCAGCCTTTTATGTATGCAAATCAAAGACATCGCATAGTTAATTAGCCAACAGTTAGTAACTAAATTGAATTTAAAATTAGTTTACATATTTTTAAAAGACTCTATTTTCCGGAATTTTCCGCTGTAAAGGAAAATGATGAGAGACGACGAGGAAAAAGAGAGGAACTATTGCATTTAATTTATGAAGAATATAAATCAACATTGTTTTTTACTGTGTAGACGACTTAACCTACATACACTAGCAAAGGACACACTCTTACACTCACACACACACACAATACACGTTTGTATTATGAGGCATGCATTATATAAGCACTAACAATAACAACGACTATATCAGCTGCTGCAAATGTGTGGCACACACACACACACACTCGCACACACACGAAAATTGGCACTAACAACACGCTGGAAAATGCAACAACACAACAACAACACTTGGAGAATTGCGCTCATGTTTGACTTTGATGCAGTGTTTAAAATGTGTTTTCCATTCTCTTTCAATTTAGCGCTCGACCTAAAAGTATGCTGCATCATTAGTGTCAAGCTTTTGGCCAGACTTTCAGCCAGAGTGAGACTGCGAGAGAAAGTCCTAAACTGGGCTGGCGGCTCATTAGGACAACGGCAAAAGCGCATTACGAGGGCCAAACGACAAGTTCCTAAGTCAACTTAGACAACCAGACAAAGCATTCATAATTACGCCCAGCAACATTAACAACATCAAGCAGAATACAGTTGCTGTGCCTAGCAAAGAGTCAAGGCCACGCCCAACGCACCGCCCACCGCCCACCGCCCCCAGGCCCGCTTCGTAGTAAAGCATGAACATAGCCTGGGCCGCAAACAGAAGTAATTTGTGCCACTCACAGCTCTGCAGGATGCCGGCGAGCTGATGCGCTCCAGAAAACCAGCAGCAGCAGCAGCAGAAGAAGCAGACGAAGTCCTTTCAAGGAAGAGAGGAGACAAATTAAGAGCACTTGCAAATTGTTGTCGGGAAATTGATATATTCGATTAGCAATCTACAAAGTTGAGCGAGGACAAAGTCGACGACGACGACGAAGAAGCGCAGGGAAGCAGCAGGAGATAACGGTGGCATTTTCAATTTATCAGTGCACGGCACACCCCACACGCCCATACGCCCATACGCCCACACGCCAATCAGCAGCTGCGTTGGCATTGTGTGAAAACAAGTAGAAGAAAATTTACATCCTGTGCCTCACGCATTAGCCGTTTTAAGCCGAGTCATGCCTGAGCAGGATAATTACGATGATGAGGTAATTTTCATTGTTCAACCAGCAACAATCAGCACACACCCACACACACGCGCACACACACACACGCTGACAAATAAATATGTTTTATGCATAAATATCATTAGGCATAATTAATTTTAAAACAAATATTTAAACACGTGTGCGCATGACCCTCCCCACCCAGTCGTCGGCCTTTGTGAGGTATTTTGGACATACACTTGGAGAAATAAACGAGCATTTCATAAGCCCACAGAGAAATTGGAATTCGGCATGGCAATTGCTTTGGAAAATTTCGTAACTACGATAAAACTACGATAGTTTTCTCATAGTGTACGCACGATCTTATGCCTTCTATGACCTTCAAGCAAAAGCCGTCTTACTACGGTCTTAAACTTACTTTGAGCTAAAGTTCTTCGTTGAAGAGATTTTTTTAGAGGAACAGAGAAAACAACAATGAATATTTAAATAATTAAAATATGAAAAGCTCCATTTAATTTAGATGATGTTTCTATTACAATTGTTTTTTATTTTTTATTTTATTTTATTTTTTTTTTAATTAGTTTTAGGTAGAAGAGACTCTACTGCTTAGGCTTATATAGAAAGTAAACTGAAATGATTAAAAATGCTTTTCAAATTTGGGATTGCTTAACCAGAGGAATTTCGCGTTTTCTTTGTGGTTAAACGTTCAGCATTGAAGAATTTAATTTCAATACGTTCCAGAAAAAGTTTGTAAATACAAAGTTTCTCGGCTTTGAGCTCTGGCCGTGCATTAAATTCTCTAAATTAAAAACCTGTTTATATGCTGAACAAGTTCGCAAAATAAGTGAGTGAAAAAGCTCTTTGGTCTGCTGGAGCAGCACTTCAATATTCAGATTTTAGCTTGACTAAGTGCAACACTTGGCCGAAAAAAGTTGATTCAACAACTCGCAGGGAACACCAAGTTGAGCATCATCTTGCTTTTTAATGCAGATGCTGATGGCTGGGTCAACTTCAGCTGGCACTCTCACGCATCGCTGCACACTTAGCGGCATGCCAAAAGAGGGCGCGCAAGTGGGGGCTGGGCGCAGGGCTGGAGGCCAGAGGCGAACCACTATGCAGCCGGCAGCCATGATAATTGAAATAAATTCCGCATGTAATTCAAATGCAAAGCGCTGACAGGACGCTGACAACAACTGCAAAATTGAATTATCAAAGCGTTGCGTGTGTGCCATTTGCATACAAAAACACAGCAGGCGAACGCAGGAAGGGGTCGACAGCACTCCTTCAGTTCAGTGTTGAACAAGTGCGCAAAGATCAATGACAGTCAGCCATATTTAGGCAAGTTCACAGCAATTAGCTGCGAGTAGAGTTCAAGCTGCCAATTAGTTCAATCATTAATGAATAACGTTCATTTTGAACTCATGAACTTTATGCGCTAACAGCATGCACTAGTTCAGACATGAACGAGTCGTTTGAATAACTTATTCCGCTGTTTGCGAACACATTGTTCTTGACGATTGAACAGAGCAAATCGTTCATAAGCAATTGAACAGTTCAGTGCAGAGTGAACTATAATGCATGCAGTGATAACTGAACCGGTTCTTGGCTCCACACTGGTTCTAGCTCACCCTCCGCTCTGATTGCATAGTGAAAAGTGTCGCCCGCCCCCAGGCACATTCTATTCAATTGGAACAGTGTTGCCATAATCGATTGTCTTCATTAATTATTACGGGCTAATGACTCCGAACAATTGGCACCCAGGCGAATTACAGTTGGATTCGGAGGCCTGCAGGCAGCTGATTAAGAGTTTTGTATATAATTAGCAGATATTGCGCGGCTGAACAGTTTCTAATTAGTTTTGAGCTCAATGCAAAGTTTCAAGAACATATTTGACTAATTTGAAAATAACTGTAAATGAAGTACGCAGCTATATATAAAATATAATATATATATATATATATATATATATATATATATATATATATATATATATATATATATATATATATATTATAATAATACATATATACATATAAAATTATTTCTGTATTCTTTAGTCTTTCTTCTCAACCAGTCTTTAGATGTTTAGGCTGTGCATAGCTCAGCTGTCAATCAATCAGGCTAAATAATCGTAAAAGCTATAATGTACGGTTATTTATTATAAGGAGATGTTATTCTGACACTTCGCTGTCAAACGCCACGTTTAATTTGAACTATCTGTGTTAGCATATTAAATATGTGTTTTATACTTTTTTTGAAGAAAAATTCATGTTGCTTAACGACATTTGTCAGGTGCGACACCTGCTGGAAGAGAGCGAGAGAGAAAAAGCAATCATAGCCATGTAATGGAAGCTTGAGTATGTGTTGACATGGACGCAAATACAGAGAGCTAGGCACACACAGAGGTGTGCACATACTCACACAAGCACGGACTCACACACACAACGGGACAGATTAAAGATGCGCGTGGCAGTTATAGCGAACGCTATGCCTTTATGGCCTTGAGCTAAACTGTTGTTGACAACGGCAGCCGTTGAGGGCGGTGCGAAGCGGGACACAGACAATGGTACTAGCGCACCGGAAAGCCAGACACAGACGACAACGTTGACAGAGTTGCCTAATGCGACCACCTTCCCTCCTTGGTGCGCATCAGCCTTTCCAATTGCAACACTAGGATGCTAGGATGTGTCTGCGTATCCTTTGCAATCGTGCCCTGTGGGTCTGTTTATGGATTTCATGTTTGTCAGGAAGGCAGCAAGCCATAAAGATTGGCTTGTAATGTCGCCCAGTTGCAAAATGCAATATTGTTGGAAGCTTTCAGCATTTACAAGAGAACGTGTACGGTACGCCCAAAAAAGAAGGGAAAATAAACCAAATATTGAAGGACAGCACTTTGATATTTTCTACAATGAATAGAAGCGAGTGCTGCAGTTGAATTGGTGTCTTGATAACAAAGTTGATGAAAAGGGGCTAAATCTTTGAAACATTTCATTTACTATATCAAAAAATTTCAACGAAAGTTTTTAATTAGCATCAAGGGAATTATATATATTATGTACATAAGCCGATTAAGAGTATATATATTTGAGTAATGCAACTGTCAGCACACAAGGTCTGCTTCATTGACTGCTGGATGCGCTTAGCTCCTGAGTAAATTTTACTTTGATCTCGCGAACGTCACTAAGTGTCCTTTGGGCGGTTTAGCCACTCCTCACCCCCCAATTCGTGTCTATTTTTAATGCGCTTAAGTGTATGCAGCGTAAATTTTTCGCTCACAGCTTAATAACTCTGGTAACTAATGCAAATAACTGAAGGCAACTTTGAACTTTTTACACAACAAGAAAAAAGAGGGAGAAAGAAAGAAATCTGCAAAAGTTGGCAATGCTCTCAGCTCAACCGCAAAAGCAGCTAATGCGCTTAGGAGTGGAGTAGACGGAGGAGAGAGTGGCCAGTGGATATATATCCTATAAAGGACGACTAGTTGTTCGTCCCTGTATCTGTTACTGCCCCGGAGCCAGAGAGTCCATTATGGACATTATGTATAAATGCGCTCGTAGTCCACTTTTTTGCTACTCGAGTCCCAGCGTATTGCAGCTAATTTGTGCATAGCAGCAGAACTTTAACTGGGTGCCAAAGTGAATGTTGGCACTTTAAGTTCAGCTTTGCTCGTGACTCAGCTAACAAGGCCACCAGCAAACAACAAGTCTCCCCTAGAGGGATTCAGTCGAAAACGAGCTAATAATCTTGTTGGTTTCATTGTGCTGGGACTGTGAGCACAATCAGAGCAGAGCTAGCTAACAACTCTACTACGGCATTCAGGTGCGGAGCTCCTCTATCAGTCATCAATCAATCTGAGTTAATCAATCAACCAATAAGATTTACATGGGAAATTCTTTTATTAAGATTTCAGCTTAGTGTTAATCAGCACTCTGTCCATCTCCTACAATATTCAGCTACTATCAAAATTCAATTCATATGTATATTATTAATATGTCAATCACAGCTCACTGTTCTCTATGCCCATTGTCAGTCAGCCAGTCGCTCAATCAATTGTCAGTTTCTGCAGTATTTCAATCATCAATCACTTGATTGCCATCAATCAGCTTGGAGAAATAATACAGCATTCTACTACTAGCATAAGACTATGCCTCTGAAGATATCCGCTATAAGACAAGCTTCTCATAAAGTCAGTAAATCAATCAGTTTGTCTGCTAATTAGGATAAACCCATATATATAATATAATTTATATTTAATATCAATCAGGGCACCAAATTATAAATTGTACCTATCAGTCAACCAGCTAATTAGCTTAAAGTCTAAGGCTTTCTTCTTCACAACAAAAACTATTCCTAAAGCAAGTCAATCAATCAATCACCGAGAAGTCTGAATCCTTTCGACTTATAATCAAAGTGTAATATTAGAAGCTCGCTGAATAAAGCCCTTTTGTTAAATTGCTACCAAAGTTGGGTTGTCTTAACTAGAGTTGATTTAACAGCTCTGAATATTGACTTAATCTTTGTTTTGACAGCAGTTGTTGGTTGCCGCAGGACCTTTAGCTCCGCCTAATTGCGGGCCATTAAAAATTTATTGAAATAAATAGCACGCATACGCCCCGTGGCTGCTCAAATTTGAGCTGCGGGCAAAATGGATGACGGCAAATTACTTTTAATTCTTTTAGCGTTAACGGCAACTCATCAAGTTGAGTATTTAAATTTCATTTATGCCCGCTATATTTGCATATTTGCCGAGAAATTCGACTGCAATCATGTTGAGTGCTTTCTTCTGCACATGCGAAAAGAAATTCCTTAAGGTGGCGACTGCCCTGAAACCATAAAGACAAACACCATAAATTCAATTCAATTAAGCGAAGTACCAACCCAGCCCCATAGTCATTAAACATATATATATTTTTCGGAAGTGGCTTGATCTTACCCTCTTCTCTGTTATCAATAGCTTACGTAAATATGGGAAAAGGATAACATAAAATATGAAATCTAATGAGAGTGAGCGCAACGTTTGGTTAAGTTTTCTTTTCTAGGTGCTTTAGCGCTATGCTTTTGGTTATCGGTTCAGTTTGCTGTTCCTTCAGGCAGTCAGAAAATCGAGTGTGTCTGGCTTATAAATATACATGAACCTGTCTGTGCAGCAGCAGTGAAATACCTGTGCAGCACATGTGCAACACCTGTGCCGCTTGTTAATTGTAATGGTGCATCGGATAACATTGAAAAAAGCACGTGAAGGCGTTGCAGAGCGTAAGCGACGAGATGGTCTTAAAGCAGGTAAATTGATTGACAAATCATTGCTCTGCTCACCTGTGAGCGGACCACAAAATATTAACACTTTATAAGTCGATAAATATATATATATATACATTAGTTATTATATGTCAAATGACGATAGATTTCAGATTATTAGCCCAACAATAAAAAATAAATTGAACCGCAATATTTACCAGCTTTTCGCAATGGCTGAAATATTTATTACTATTATCTGCATGCGTCCAACGAGCTTCAATTGAAAGTATCTTTTTTTTTTTTTGTTATATCAACTAAATATTTATTGTTGTTAACATACCGTTACCTTCGTGGCAACTGAATTTAAACTGATATAAAATTAAAAACTAAACTAAACCTAAAGCTATGGATCTAGGAGACTTAATATAGTTAGATTAACAAAAATCAGTACTAATTATTTACATATTATTTTTATAATTATTATTATTAAATTGACAGTATCAAGATTCTTTGATCTGTATTAAAAATCCTTAAGTGTCATTCTTATATCAATAATTTTAATCATTCATTTACGAGCATCCCCAACAAAGATTTGTGGAAAAAAAAAACAATTTAAGTTGACTAAGTTATTAGATAAGAGTTTTAAATGAAAAGCGTCACACTTCGGAGCGATAAACAGTTCAGCATAAAATGTATTCCCCTAAACACCTGGTTCTTCGACCCGCTGTGAGTATCCCCCACTAATCGTAAGGTACTCAAAGAAAAGGCATTCAGCATTATGTGTTATCACGTATCGGAGTACGGCAAGTATTCTCATTTCATTTCACCTCAAAGACGTACCGTATTCGTACTCCTATATTCGTGTAATAGTTCCACCAGGTAATATAACGTATATCTATGGCACTTTTGTTGACAATTAATGGTTAGGCTCATCACGTGCACATTTAAATCAGCTATTTCTTCGGCATATTAATCCTGTACAAATAGGTCTCTAATTTCTGACTGATTTCTTAGGATGGCCTATCCTCTCATTACGCCTTTCCCGTGATTTCATACGTAATTATATTTCTATGCTAGGCAAAAGCTCGGGTTCAGCATAATTAATTAATTATCCTCTAATGGGAATCGGCTGTATGTGTATATGCAGGCGTATGTATGTGTGCATATATGTATATGTTTATGGCTGACATGATTGACTAACCAACTGACATAATGACTAACTGACTGAGTGATTATGCCAACCAATAAAATGGGCAAAAGTCGGTGTCAGCGCGTACGAGCCGCCCCAGCTCGCAAAGTTGTGCCTCAGCAAAGGCAAAAAAACCAACGAAATAGAAAAAATGTTGTTGAAATTTGTTGTAGTTATTGTTTTGTGTCGTTGACTACATTAAGTATGCATTAGGCGTGGGTTTTGCAAAGAATTGGCCGCCGCTCAATTTGTATGCATGCAGGCATAATGGCAGACATCTATATAACCACTTATGCACTGAGAGAAAAGCTTAATTAATTGAGAGCAGAATAAATGGATTCACGCTGCTTTGAATTAACTTCTAAAAGCAAACCTTCTCAATAAACGTTTTTAATTAATATTTATTTAATGTTTACTGGACATTTTTTCGACTTTAACACTTTGATACATATTTGATATTCCTTAAGAAACGTCGAGTGAATATTGACTTGGAGCTTTCTAAAGAAGAACCACTCTGAAGCCTTCTTTATCTAATTTTTGGTATTCGTGGAATCGCTTGAAAAAGGAATTCCGTTTCCAGCTGAAGAAATTGAGACGAAAGTCGTATTTGAGTAAATGTTACTTGACTCCTGCTCTGAGTGTACGTGTGTGCTGGAGTGTTTGTGTGTGTGTGTGTGTGTGTGTGTGCACTGTCTAGCAAGTTTAGGCTGCTTATAAATTAGTCAGGCAGTTATTTTGCGTACTGATTCAACAGCCTTGAATATTCTGTGGCTTTCCTCATGCTTGGTGAATCATAAGTTGAGGATGGCCTGGCCTAAAAGGTTGGCTTTCAGTTACATCCCTTTTGGCAGTTTCTAATTACTTCCTATTTTTTTGGCCACAAATAATTTTGGGACTCTAATGTGCAGCACGTGGCTTTAATTGCGATATTTTTGTTCAATACCCTTAACTAAGGGCATTAGCGAGCATGGGGGCATGGGGATCGGTGCGGGGTTAGTCGTATGCCTAAGCCATAAACTGAAGATGTTCCTTTTACAAATTTACTCAAATAGATTACTTACTCGAACTGGACTGTTATTAATAAGTTTCAACTCCCTTTTCCAGTTGGTCTCTAGCAACCCGAATCAACGCAACTGGCGTGGCATTCTCATCGCGCTGCTAGTGATTATCATTGTGCTAGCCCTGATTGTAACCTCGGTGGTAAGTCTCAACCTAATGGTAAATAGTTCCTGTGTAAATCTTATGTTCCTTGAGTGTGGGTCAATTGTACGTTGCAATACAATGGAAATGCTCCCTAAAAATCGGTGTTGTAACTTTTGTGTATAAAATAAAAACATGTTTCAAATGAAATTAATACGAATGCAATATTTATTAACACACACTCTTACACAGCTGTAAAAACACACAAACATGAAACCACAATTTCCACATGGTCCATTGCAACTGTATTTTGTTTTCTGGTCACACTGTACAAATGAAAAACATGTCGAACTCACGTCGGATGCTACCGACCTCGTAATACTCTGTTCACAGCTATCGATCTATGAAGTTTCAAGCTTTGAGACTGAGAAGTGAGCACGAATACGCTCGCTTGCAGTTTGTGAACAGAGTATTATGACAATTGAAAACCTCAAATGTTATTTGTGTAAATACGTTTCGCTCATTTTTGTCTTCTTCTTTGTTTGTTTACTTTTTTTTTCCTTACAACCTGGCTGCGTGATATTTGTGCACCTCTTTGAAATTCCTTTTCCATTTTCCCATTGTTTCCGTTTTGTGTTGTCGATGTTGTTCTCTCGTTCGTTGTTGTGATGTGTTGTCCTACTGCGCATATAGAAAACAACATATAAAATTTCTGCATTTATCAAAAAAGGTGCTGCTCACGCCCCCCGATGAGGGACCGCGCGTTAAGGGGCAACGCATCAAGCTGCAGGACATTGTCGACGGACTCTACGTGCCACAGCGTGCAAATGGCAGCTGGATCGATGGTAAGTTTCACTGATAACACGAGTGTTTTCTTAATCTCTAATTTGTTGATTTTAACTTCACTGTAAGTCGAGTAGAAAACATGCTCATAGCTTATAGATGTCCTTCAGAATAAATTGATTTCGATTAAAAGTTATCTGCCAAGCATTTTCTAACCACCTTCGAAAACCTCAATGTCTTGTGAAAGATTTAGCTCTACAATATGTATAACTATTTAAATCTAAATTAATTAATTTTGGTTAACTGAGCGTTAGGTATTCATTCCTTAATTGCTGCTTGTCAGAAAAAATAATTTTATCATTTAATGCAACAAAATCAATATATATTTTGATTAAAATTAATTAAAATAAAATATGCATATTCATTAAAACGTAATCATACCTGGAAGTCAATTAACGTGAAATTGATATGAGTGAAATAAAATAAAAATTATTTTTTATTAAATTATTGAATTTAAAAATTCGTTACGAGCCGCACGTCTGTTCATCACGCTGACCGGTGAGCCTCCTTTCTGCACTCACATTTTGAGACCTGCTTCACTCCGCCTTATTGGTCTGATCCTGTGCATTGCAGGTCTGCAGGTGGCCTACCCCAAGACCTCTCTAGGCTGTGTCTAGAGCTAACATTACCTACTCTTATATTGCTCTAACTTATTCCTGGCTATTCGACTAATGGATTCGCGGAAACCCAATTGAGATCTCGAGATCTGGGATCTCTACTGTCGCTGTAGGTTTGAATTCAGCTCCAGTAGTTGACAGTTTGTCGGTTACCCTCAGTTTATCTACCAATCCATGATCGGGATTTGCTTACGTTTGCCTTCTCGACCCGTTAATAAAATTAAATTTATTTAAACAAAACATAATCAAAATAAATATGAAATAATTTCTATATTCTATAATTTCTATATATAATTAAATTAATTATATATATTTATATATATATATACACTGGACATTCTGAAGCAATACCTAAATCTCAATTTACGATATTCGCCTTTCCTTTTTCGTTTCGCAGCTGAGGAGTTTTTGTATCAGGATCAGTTGGGTCGCATCTGCCTGCTGAATGCAACCAATCGCACGGAACGCGTTCTCATGTCTAATGTGACATTTGTAAGTACATTTTGATCCCTTGCCCCAGCCTGCGCTATGGGCCTGCAGTGCATGCTTATTGCTTATCTGGGGCTGAATAAATATTTGCAGCATGTTATTTACGATTGGGGTGTGGGTGGCAGGGGGCGTGGCTACTGCTATCTCAAGTGTACACACTTGACTTGGCAGCCAAACAGTTGGCAGCCACTGTTAACTGATACACACACGTACATACACAGAGAGAGAGAGAGAGAGAGAGAGAGAGAGACACAAATACAAGCACACATAGACAGACGATAGCGAACGCAGCAAAGTAGGCAAAAACAAATGAGCCAAGTTATCGCTACGCCATAACGATAAAAGCCAAACGATTCTTATGGCAATGCTTGGGTAAACATGAGGCCGGAAATATATATACATATATATATATATGTGTATTTCAAGGGTCGGGGTAGCTATTCGGCTGAAGCGATTTTCTAATGAATAATGCGCGTTCTCAAATTGAAAAACAAACAAATAAGGAAACATAAATGTTTTATGGATACACGCCAAAGGCGCCCAAAGGAGTGGAGCCAACTTTTGACAGCTGCGAAGAAAGCGCAACCATTTGCTAGCTCCCTCCAAGCAACAACTGCAGCAACAAGTGCCACCAAGTGCCAACTGGCAACTGGCAACTGGCAACTGGCAAACGGAAACTGCAACATGCAAAGCAAACACAATCGCTTGTGTCAACACTTGGCAAATAATTAATGAGCAGCGAGTAGAAAGGAATCAGTCAGCCGAAATAGATGCTAGCTGAGACTTAACGTAGCCATTGCTGCCTACACTCAGCGAAGGACTGAAAGAAACCTTCAATTCGCTTTTGATTACAAGGAGTAAACGATTGATAAATGGTGCTCAATAACTGCATAGGTACTCCATCGGTACAGGCAACTATTCCAGGCTACGCTCTGTAAAATGTTGATGTTTAGGTTGGACTAGCTGTATAGACGCTATGGACTTAGCAACCTTATGTGTATATGCTTACAACTTCTTTATCTTATACTCAAGACTTTGATTGATAAATAAAATATTATATATTTAAGATCAGTCTGAGCTGCTTAGCATTTGCTAACAAAAACAGAATACAGTTGCAACAGTTTTCAGGAATTCTAATATTAACTTGATATGTTTCTTCAAGTGCAGGCAAACAGTAGAATATGTAAACTTTCGGTTGTCATTTTAGGAAAAGCCACTTAAGGCTGCACTGAGTAACAACTCAATTAACATTGGGCTCAAAATGAATTAAAATGAAACTAAATATTTATTCAAGTAAATATTAGATAGCGTTTCGCTAAGATAAAAATGGATTGCAAAAATTGTATTTGCTTATTTAGACTAAATCAACTTATCAAAAATAAAATAAGTTTAAGTAATAATATGAAGTATATTATAATGATGCAATTTGACAGTTTGATATATTATGGGATAAACAATTTTTAAAGCTAGATTTTTAAAATAGGAAAAGCATTTTCTTTGAATAAAAAGAACATATTATATGAAAGCCATCACATCATTTTCAGCTCTAAAACTTTCTGAACAAGTTGTCTTGGCTTTGGCGATAAAAACTGAGACAAATTGTGTGCATGATTTGAATAAAGCATTCAAGTTACTTTAATTCATCTTCCTCGTCAGCAAAGCAAGTAGACTGAAGTGACTCGCAAGATTGTGCGTATACTCTGTGCATACTTAAACTTAGTCGTGAAACTGATGCAGAGTCCCACTTTAGGCACTTAGGCGTTATCTGGCGTACTTCAGCGATTAATTAACAAATCTAAATTAGAAATGTGTACAGCTGAATTGTAAGCATTGGCAAAACACGCGCTGTGCAAACAATTAAAAATTTTTAATTAAAATTACGCATACGCAGCGTTTGCCTTATGTAAACGCCGCATTGTTATGGCAGCTGCTTAACAGCTACCACACGCAGCTACTTGAGCGCAGAATTCATTTGAAATCAACTTCTAGCATTCATAAGAGCCGTCTTCATGGCAGCCATTCTGAATTAATAATAGCTGCTACTAATTTAGAGTATATTCTCTATGTACACAGAAAACCCTGGCGCCCTTCACATTTAGCATATCAGCGGATAAGCGCTACCTCCTCCTGGCCCAGAACGTGGCCAAGCTGTTTCGGCACTCGTATTTGGCACAATATACGCTCTACGACATTCACACGAGGTAAGTAAGCAACTTCCGCCTCTCTTTGCGAGTCTCACAAACGCGTGCTCCTATTGCAGCGAGGCCATCAAGTTGCGCCACAACTCACAGCAGGAGGAATGGCCCTACATGCACTATGCGAGATTTGCAAGCTCTGGAAATGCTTTGATCTGGGTGCACAACTACGATATTTACTATCGCCAAGAGGTGCGTGCCTCACACGCCTATCGTGTCACTCACGATGCGGTACCGGGTATCGTCTACAACGGCATACCCGATTGGCTATACGAAGGTAAGTTTACACTGAAAGTCAGTCATTTATGAGCTCTATGCTCGAGGGAACACTAACGATTCGTTTTATTAAACGAGGCTGAGAAGTTCCAATTGTTCATGAGCTGCATGATTAATTAATAGGGATACATTTCCAAGGCATGAACTGAACTAGTGAACTAAATTATCGGTATTCCTTATTCCTTGAAAATCGTAAATTAATTAATTTATTCAGCTTTTGTATAGAAAATTACTTCAAGGAAAGTTTAGCTACTCTTTTAAATAGTTATAGCTAATGAGATTTATATATCACTAATACAGTTTTTAAATATATTGAGGAACTCTTTGCTTTCCGCTATTCATTTCCTTCATAATTAAACATTTCTTGATATATATTTTCGTTTAAAGAACATTCAGTATACGCTCATGGGTTAAGAGAGCATCCACCATATATAGCTAACATTACAAATCGGAAATATATGTGTCTAGTCATTATTCTTAATATATATTGCGCACATAGCGGAAATTAGGCGCTATAGGCCAACTATCATGCAATGGAGAAACAGCACATTCGAGACACTCTGATACAGCGTCGTTATTCATAAAATTTCTCCCCGTTCTTAGAGGAAATTCTGCATACAAATAATGCCATTTGGTTGTCGGATGAGGGGCATCTGGTGCTCTACGCCAGCTTCAACGATACACACGTGCAGGAGCAGCACTTTGCATGGTATGGCACCACTTCCACAGGCGCCGCAGGTGGCGCTGCGACAAGCGGCACGAGTCATGGCAGTGGCAATGCAAATGGCGGCGGTGGTGGCGGCGGCTCAGCTGGTGGCACTAATCCGCACGCCAACTTGTATCCGGAAATTAGATCCTTACGGTAAGTTGTGTCATGTCCCAGGCAATATTACTTTTCGATTAGGTGTTAATGATGTGCTCGTGACTGTCATTAGCCCTAAATAGTGCTCGGGAAAACGAATGCTTAAAATTCATGAGGTGCAGATAGTTTTTGGGACACCCTATCGCAGCGGGGCTAACCCAAATGGGCCCAGCTATGCAGGAAGGTGTTAAGACGCTGTGTACGTGTAGCGACATTCCTATACACTGTGAAAAAGAGGGTATATTGTTAGAATACAAATTCAACTATAACATGAAATAGAAAATGACTATAATTCTCTGTTTACACAGCCCAAACGAGCATATTAGCTTGTCAGTCTGAGTGACTGAAGTTATGTATATGAATACTATGAATACTTTATGATTAAAATATTCATATGAAATATTGAAGTAGATATTCTAAAGGTAATCGATATCACTAATTTGAGGGACAATTAAAAAAATAAATAAATAATTAAACTTATGCTTAATTTTAAGCCTCCTTTGTTGTCCCAGTTTGATTGTTACTCTTACTTTCTCTTGGGCTATGGAGAGCAGAGTAACACATAGTCGTGGCACTCGCCTGCTCAACTGGACATTAAAATTAGTTGGCGGCAAGTGTAAGGCCCTTGGCACTTGGCCACGTTAGTCCTTTCACAATACGAAAGGGAGCTGCTGTCATTTTCGATTTGATAAATTGCCAAATGCACAAAAGGTTTGCTCGAATTCCCTGCCCCGCCGCTCGGGCTTACGGAGCTGACAAAATTGCCAACTAACCTGTTGTGCTTAGTGTTATATCATCGTTTGGGAATTATTTATGCAAATGCGTGTGCGTACGGATAAGAGTAGATGCCATCAGTGGTAATTGAATATGCTGAGGCTATAAGCGTTAAACCTTAGCTCAAGTGTAAAACCAAATTGTAAATTGAGCTGTCGCACATTGAAGCGAGATAAGAATCGCTGCGACACCTTTAACAATTGAAATATATCCCAACCAAAATGAATTGCACATTTATTTTAGCTATTTGCGGGCTTAGGTGGGAATATGCAGAGCTACGATTTCATTGGGAATTTAGGAAGCTTAGAAAAAGTTGGACATCAACGATTTATGGTAAGAATGAACGCTGAATGTGGAAGCTACAAAGTGGAGTTTCCGGAACACACCTCATTAACATTAATATTACAGTAAATAAATTGTAATGAATTGAAATCTTCATTACCCGACTGGCTGAATTCAGCACAAAAGAAATCATAGGAGTAACATTTTCTTCTAATAAATCGATGATGACTGACTGACTGACTGACGTAGAAGGAAATCCTTTGGTCAAAGAGAGCAGTATTTGATCAAAGTTTAAGACTCACTAATGACAAGCATTACGAACCAGAAACATAACCTTTAGCAAAAGCTAAGACCAGCTTTCGTACCATTTATGTAATGACTTTTAGAACTCTTTGATTCTTTATATGTTCCGCTCTTAATATTAATAATAATAACCCCCTGACTTTCATTGTTGTTGCAGCTATCCCAAGCCGGGCACACAGAATCCCACAGTTACCTTGCGGGTGGCTGACCTATCGGATCCACAGAAGATACACATTACGGATCTAACACCTCCGAAAATACTACAGAATGAGTGCGTATGGACCGCCCTTGGGAATTACTACACGCCTAATCTCCTATGTTCTTCTGCTCCTCTAATCCTACAGGGATCACTACTTCAGCAGCGCCAGCTGGGTGAGTGCCAAGGAGATCGCCGTGGTGTGGCTAAATCGACCGCAGAACATATCTGTGGTTAGCGTTTGCAGGAGTCCCTCCTTCGTGTGCAGTGAGGTAGGTTGTATTTGACCTAATTAAGCGTGTCTCTGCTCATAGCCGGTTTGTGTGTGTGTGTGTGTGTATCCTTGTGTGCAGACGCATCGTGTGAGCGGCGATGGACGCGGCTGGGTGGACACCGTCTCGGTGCCATTGTTTGCGGCAAATGCGAGCCTCTATGTGGCCATATCACCGCTGCGCGACGGCTCGTTTGGTAAGTGAGCCATATGTCAATCCGGCTTTTGTTTTGCGCTCGACTCACAATCAACTCTTCCGCCTCCCTCCTCTAACGTTCCCAATCGCAATCGGACAGGCTATTTCCGGCACATCGTGCACGTGGACATTGACAATAATCGGGTGCTGCCCCTCACCCACGGCCCCTACGAGGTGAATCGACTTCTGCACTGGGATCAACTCGATAATTGGATGTAAGTAGCTAACGGAAGCAGCAATTCAACATTCCCACTCAAAACTGAATCCCGAATGGCGATTACCGCTGTCGAACGACAAATTTAAGTAGCACACAAACTGACTTTAATGTACGGAACGTGAATGGATTCATAAAAACTGACAGCTATTAAGGAAGCGCACAAACTTGGACATCAATTGTAACGAGAGCAAAGCTCTTACAGATAATTGATTCGAACTAGGGATGAATTGGCATACAAAGTGCAGCCCATTAAAATGATGATTTCATTCACGTGATTTCAGTTAAATTATGGAAATGTTTTCATATTTTCCTTGAGGTTCCTAGCTCTCTAATATATATCTATGTAGATATACCTGTAAGCAGGTATCAAGGCTAACCCTAATACATCCCTCTTTAAAAAAAAAATTTAATAGTTTTTTTTTAATTTCTTAAGATATTTCTTAATAGAGGCAGAAATCTTTAATCTTTAAAGTGGAATTTTCACAGATGGATAATTGCAGGTGTTGGGGCTTTTACTACTCCCCTATAAAGATTTATTAGAGCTTCCTTGTTCAACTTTAAGTTAAAGATCATCTGCTTTTTGAGCAATAAATTCAGTTTAGGTTAAATTATTGAAAAATACCCTAATACCCCAACCGAATTTTGCTTCATAGCTATTTTTTAGGCACACCCGAGCGTTTGCCCTCGCAGCAGCATTTGTATCGAGTCTCAGCTTTGCCCGCGCGCCAGGGCCAGGCTCTGCAGGCACCGGACTGTCTGACGTGTCCGGCGTTAATGCACAACAGCGAAGGCTATGACGAGGGTCACACCAAATCGCCGCCAAAGCTTGTAACCGCATGGGACGATGACTGGGAGGACTCTGAGGAGACGGAGTCGCTGCCACCGCCTCCAGCAATGCCTGTGGAGCAGCAACAGCGACAGCCGCATGCACATGGAGCCTTGCCCCCTCCACCCAGCGACTGTCTGTACCACGAGGCGCAGTTTCCGCTAACGCTGCGGGCACGCTTTGTGCTCTTGGAATGCCTGGGCCCCGTAGTGCCCAGCTCAATAATATATGGTTTAAAGTTGGCACCTGGACCCAAGGCTAAAAAGCAGACCCAGCCGCAGGGCGAGAAGCAGCTGCCCACAGATGCTCCAGTCGAAGAAATTATTGAACCCAAGTCGCAGTTTCTCGAACTCCTTGTCACCGTACAGAATAATACGAGGCTCAAGGAGAAAATGGCAAAGGTCGCGCTACCGCAGGTAAAAACCTTTCCCGTCATGATCTCTGGGGGCTATCATGCCCAAGTTCGACTCCATTTGCCGCCCGTGTTGCGCGAGGATGAGATCACACGTTATCCCACCATATTGCACGTTTACTCGGGGCCAGGCACCCAGCTGGTCACGGATCGCTGGCACGTAGATTGGAACACCTATTTGGCGGGCAGCAAGGATTACATTGTCATCGAGATCGATGGACGCGGCTCGTCGGGTCAGGGCTATCAGCTGCTCCATGAGGTCTACAAGCGCTTGGGCAGCGTTGAGGTCTCCGACCAGCTGGAAGTTAGCGAATATCTGCGAGACAACCTTCACTTTATCGATGCTCGGCGCATGGGCGTCTGGGGCTGGAGCTACGGCGGCTACACGGCTGCTCTCGCTTTAGCTGGACAACAGTCGATCTTTCAATGCGGCATAAGCGTCTCGCCGGTGACCAATTGGAAACTATATGGTGAGCCTACTCTGGCCGCACTATTTAACCATGTATAATCGTACTCCTCTCGGTTTTTCGTTCATAGATTCCACCTATGCGGAGCGTTACTTGAGCTTTCCAAATGTGACCGACAACTACAAAGGCTACGAGGAGAGCGATCTGTCCAAATACGTTGACAATCTGCGCGAGCGACAATTCCTGCTCGTGCACGGCACTGCGGATGACAATGTGCACGTCCAGCAGTCGATGGTTCTTGCCCGAGCTCTCACCAGCAAAGGTGTTCTCTACAAGCAACAAATTTATCCGGACGAGGGGCACAGCTTGTCGGGCGTGAAGCGTCATCTCTATCGTTCGATGACCGCTTTCTTTGAGGACTGCTTCAAGAAGCTGGTGAGTCTGCAACTGAGATCCTGCAACCTGAAAAATAGGTTCTGCTTTATATATATACATATTCTACCACTTTCCTACCATAACTCTCTATTTCTCCTGCTCTCCACCACCTCAACCACAATAATTACAAACTGCCTTCAAAACTCACCTCATCCTTTCATTTCACATGATCGATTGCCGTCGATCTCTCTCTCTCGCGCGTAGCTCGACCAACAACAGCAAAATCAAACAGATTCCATGGATTTCCTGGACTTTCATAGTTTCTATGGCGGTTAAACAATTGATCCTTTGCCTAGGTACAGTCGCCGTTGTTATCAATCGTCGTCGTTGTTATTTTTGTCGTAGACTTCTCTCTGTTTCAATGTCTCTTGTTGAGCGTTTTGCGGGAACTACCTATAAAAAAGCAAAACATATACCTACAAAATTCAACGATTAAAGTTATTATTTGGTTTGATTAAGTTTCTGCTACATGATTATGCTTAAATGGAAATTCTATCATTTGTTTGACTCTTAAATCTATTATGAGCATGATATATTGTTAGTTCTTACTTTCAAGCTATCAATGTGAACTTATATTATTGTTTCATGAATAAAATATTTTAGAAACTTAAAAAGTAAACATTAAATATAAAAATCTTGCAAACTTAAATAAGGACAAATATAATTAAATGCATACACTTAAAGAAAAAATTTAATTGTATCCAAGTATTGAAGACGTTAATATTAGCTAAGCTTATTTAATTACAACTTATATGACAAGCAGCCCATACTTTAGATGAGAAGCAGCATATGCTTTGATTTAGCTCTGTGCTCTGTATATGTAGTATATCCGTCTGTCCGGAACCCCTATTTACTCAACATTTGATTAAAATTCTTAAGTATATATTACGAGTGTTTCAAATTAAATACATATATAAATAATCGTGACAATTTGGGGCTATATCGTCTCCCCGTCTGCAGGGTAGTTCCTAGTCGGGCAATTTCGACTATTACTTTCTTAGTTGCTTTTTTCTTGAGTGTATGCACATATGAGTTTTGTTTTTGAGTGCCGCTATCTTGTCTTTTTTGCCTTAGTTTCTCTTTTGCTATTTTCCTGCCATTTGGTTTACAGTACGCAAGTTTTGTCTATATCCACTTTCGTATTATTTTTTTCGTCTTCATTTTCGTGCATTTGTGATGAAACAAACAAATATGCTGGTTATTGTGTATGTGTATGTGAGTGTGCGTGTGTGCGTGTGTGCGTCTTTATGTGTGTAGGTATGCGTGCGAATATGTATATGGGGCTTGTTCGTTATTGGAAGCATTTCAATGTGATTCTTTTACTCTTTATTTTTTCCTTGGGTGTAAAAACACAGCCACTCACACACACTCACACACACACACACACAGAGAGACACACACTTGCTATTTTACCTGAATGTTGCTTATGCTTTGATTGTGTCTTTAATTTACATAATATCTTTGCCCGTATCAAATGAATTCAAATTCAATTCGAAACTAACTCGTAAAATTTCATTTTCCATGTAAACGCGCCAACAGGTGCCGCCCGAGACGAAGGCTGGACTGGGCGGAGGCGGAGCCGAAATGCAACAGCAATAAAAAGCACCAACAACACGAGCAACAGCAATAAAAATTTTTGATAACAGCAGCGCGAAGCATTAAACGAGAGCGAAACGTGCGAGAAAAACGTTTGCGTAAATTACATAAAATGTAATTTATAATAAAAACCACACACACACACACACACACACAAACATTTACAGAAATACCTACGAACACTTCGTTTCGAAGTTTATATGCGAAACTTTTCGCATATAAGACGCTCGAAGCGTTGCCAGATCTTGGAAATTGGCAACTGCAGATCATTCGATACATAAATGCAACTCTGTCTGCAGAAAGTTGCACACACACAAACAGAAATATGCAGATGCGTAGTCACGCCATTGTCTAGCAACAAAAGCAACAGAGAAAGTGAATAGGCATTTTATGCAAAGTAATAGTCAGCAATAAAAATTAAAATAAATACCAAGTGAACGTGCAAAAGAAATAACCGAAAGAAAAAAAATCAAAATGGTTGTGAAAACAATATATCCACACGTACACACGCATACACGCACACACACACACATACACACACAATAAGTGTGCGCTATAAAAAACTTATAAGGGCAACAGAGAAAACAACGCAGGAGTGCCGCACATTTCATTTTATTTATTGAATTTTTTATGCATTTGCTGCACAAATTTCCAACGGGATTTCGCCCGAAAATGAAATGAAACCAAATTCATATATGTATACACATATATATATGTATACACAGATATACATATTTATATAGTAGAGCAAAGGTCGCCTGCCAGGTGGCTCAACCAAATGTCAGCCGGTCGGGGGGTCACGGGCTGAATGTTGTGTAGGAAATTATGTTCATAAATCAATTTTGTAAACATTTGAAAAAGCAATTTAAATGACATTTTCTGATAACGGAGCGCACCCAAAATGTTTTCCAATGATGGCCGCATAAATCTCACGTGGAATTTATGAGCTGCAAGCACATTTTGCAGTTATTAAATTCCCTTCGTTCCCCCCGCATTTTGCTGAAGTAATCTAAAAACCTATTTCGGTTTTCAGCTGAGTGCTAAACACACTAAAAAAAACAACAATTATTTGAAATTCGAGTCGGCAGACTCGACCACCTATTTATAGTCTGATCTAATTGCTCAAATTATATTCCATTTGCTCAGAAAGCCCTTCTGCTGACCCCCCACTGACCTTCTCACAGTAATGCTTGGCGTAAAAAACGAACAGCAATAAATAAGACATGGAATACGCGATATTCACAAATGCGCTTAAAATTTAAATGGAAAACCATAAATATAAAAGAAAAATGATAATTTTTGCTCTGCGAGAAATCAATTTAATTGAATAGTGAATTAATTATGAAATGAAATGGCCAAATTGAATTATAATTTTATTGAAATTAAGCAACAATACTGTTTGCATGTAAGTAGCGCAATAACCTTATATACACTTAAAATTTAATATTTAATAATTGATAATTGATAATTGATATATAATAGTTATATTAATTCAGTTCAGTGTTGATTGCGTCACACCGAAGGCAACCATAAAAGTACATTTCTAAATGAGCGTAGTGAGTGTAGAGCTAAGCAGAGGAAAGCGGAAACTCAATAGATTTAAGTCAAATACCAAAGTAAACACACTTAACGTAATCAAATTAAACCAAAAACCAAAAACCAAAACAAAAGGTCAAAAATAGCTGCGATAAACGTAAAAAACTAAATTCGAACGCGACGCGCAGAGAAAGTTGACAAAAAAACAAAAAATTTGTCAACAAACCATATGACAACGCAACGCAATGCTGCTGCAAGTCCTGCGGACGGCCGCTAAGAGATAGACATGTGTGCGAGAGGGATTAATTTAATTAGATTTTCATTTTGTTTTTGTTTTTGTTGCTGTTGTCTGTACGCCACAGCTCAGCTCAGCCAGTTAATTAGCAGTTGCAGTTGGGGGGCTAATTATGATGGCAAAAATATGGTGTTGAAGCAGGTGAACGACGCAATGCCAACTATTTGTATACCCTAACTGAGGCACTATCCATAGCAAGCAAGAGATTATATATCAATCTCTTGAGAATATGAATTTTGTTTACCACAAATAATAATTTAACAATAATTAATTTACGAATCAGTTTCAACTTGAGAGGCTTAACTTTTAATAAATAAAATTTATAATTTATGCATATTTATTACAGCGAAAATATATATTTACATATATTTTGATTACATTTTATTATTTTTTTTAGCAATAAGTTCATTTAATCATCTCGTACTTTGTGTCTCTGTTCCAATAATTACTAATATATTAATTACTAATATATGTGGTTACCTTAAAATTTTCGTAAAAAAAATCAATAATGATTTTTGTTATATATATAGTTTTTATATAGTTTTTTGCTCGTTTCACAGTTAATTTCAAACAATTCTCAAATAAATTCTATATTCAAAACTCTAAGAAAAATGTTAGCAAATTCTTTTTAGATTTGATCTCAATTCTTTAATTTTCCGCAACAAAACTCTGAGCAGCTCTCAAATTCACGTCAATTTTATGATATGATGGAAACATCTTATACCCAAGTCAGATATACCCCTTCATAATTGCAAAGTGGAATGAAAAAGTTAGTTAGTTATTTTTGTAGTTTGTATCTCAACTTTAATTTTGCGCCTTTTCCCGCAACTAATTTTGCGTCCGCGAAAACAAGCTACAGAAAAAGCTACAGTTGAGTGCGTCGCCTATATGTGTGTTGGTGTGTCTGTGTGTGTTACATTTGTGGAAGCTTTACAAGGACAGCATAAATTTATATACGGCTGACACCTAATGTGCGGCTTAGCTGGTTTTTTTAGATTTTACATTTGCCCCAACTTTTGCCTGTTTTGCCAGGTGCAATTAACGTGTGCCCCACACACTCACACACACGCACGCATACACCTGGACAGCTACGCCCAGAGGCGTGGACGTTTGCGTGGGCTTTTGAAAAGGTCGTCACAGCTGTGGGCAGCATAAAAAGGGCAGCTGCCTTTGAAACACGGCTCTTCTCTATGCTTGTTGACACAAAAAGGTGTTTGCTTAAAGTAGATGACAAAAAGCGAGCCAAACGGAGGCAAGAGGCTGTCCAGCTGGAACGCCGAAATATGCACATACAGGTGGTCCGTCGGCTACTGTGGAAGGTATGAGTCCTTTGGAGGGCAAAAAAGCAATTTTTTCTGCTAATCTTTAGAGTTGGGCACTTGAAAGGCCGCCATACACAGCTCCCTCACCCACTTACAGGTGGTCCTCAATGTACTATGGGAAAAAGTACCTAATGTAATTAAAAATGTGTAAAGCCACAAAGCTGTTCAACAATTTTTTTCTGAAGCATTTCATTTAGTACCCATTGCATTGTTCTAGTCGTGTATTCATTTATTATGTACTTTTATGTATGTATATGTATTTTCTTTTGTAATTTTATTTGCATTTTATCAATGCGCATTTTTGTCGGGAATATTTGCTTAATTGCCCACTGTGGTCACTGCGCTGCTCTCGTGGCTAATCTAGCCTTGGGACATGGCAGCACTGCAATTGCCGCGCGATGTCATTTGGCTGCGCGCTCAAATGTAAGCTATAGAAATTTAAATTGCTCTACCGTTTTAAGCGCTTTCTATGTAGTGTACTAAGGACCAATTACCAAAAGAATTCTCAAAATACGAGTACTAAACAAATATTAAAATATATATATAGAGAAAAGCGTAGTGAACAAATTACAATTTCGCAATGTGCAATATATATATATATATATATACATATATATGTATACCATATACTGAAGCGTATATAATATGGATAAATATATATATTGAATATTGACTTAAATACAATTTAGTAATTATACAAAATTTATATATGCGTAAGCATAAAATATATATATATACGATTCGTAGTCTAGATCGTTTAGTGGATCAAGCGTTGGCATTATTCGAGTTTAAAATCATAGTAAATATATATATACATATATACAAAAAGAAAGTGAAAACCATTTTATAAGCTTAAGAGGAAATTAATTAGATTGTTAGCTCAACGGTATGTAAAATATATATAATAACTGTAATATATATGCGCTCTATATAACTATGAACAGAAAATAACTATACTTTGATATATGATAAATATATTTTATAAACAACTTTTACTCTTAAACAATAACGTTTTAATACTCTGTCTTCAGCCTTAACAATTTCAAATGAAAACAAACACAAAAACCAAAAACTGAGAGTTACCTAAAAAGATAAAGAAACTCTATCTGTGGGGTCTCAGATCGTTTCAATCTAAGCCTAAGTGTAAACCAACGAAAATACAAAACTATGCACTCGTTAATTATGTTTAGTGTAAATAAGCTTTAAAATGGTTACTTAACTTCAATTTTTTTTGTTATTAGAGAATTTAGCGAACAAAACAAAACCTACTCATGTGATCCAACAATTTCTTCTCTTCCATGAAGCTAGAAACCAGCAAAATATGAAAGCAAAACAATTAACTAAATTAATATAAATTTAAACTAATTATGTAATACATTGACTTAATTAGCTGAGATGTTCAATAATTTCGCCAGGCATTTAGCAAAATTAAAATATATTAAATTACCAAAAAAACAAAAAATAAATATATATATACATACAATAAACCAAAGCATGAAAGCCAAGTAAAAGCAAGGAAATTTTATTAAACCAAGACTTTTAGTAATTGATTTCAGATCAACGATTAAGTTGAGTTCTTTTCAGTTAGGCTGCTCATATAACAAACTGGAATATCAAGCAATCGCACTTACCTCATTTAAAAATCAATCTATAATTAAATATTCAGGAAGTGAATGTAAAAGGCAGAAGAAGGCACATAAAGTCTATGCATTCTTGAGCAGGTTGTGAGTTAGGTCGGTTTGCTACATCTGTCTGTCGGTCTGTCCTTACGCAAGACACAATCTATCGACTTATACCAAGTTTAGCAAAAAAGTGTTATTGAATTAGTAGACGCTTCTCTGCTCTGAAAATAATTCTTTAACATGCGCATCTGGAACGAAAAGGAAAACACGAACTTAAGGGTATGTCCTAGTCGGGCACTGATGTCTAGAGTACTCTTATTAGTTTTGCACTTCATTTAAGAAAGATCTGTTGTAGGATGAGAACATCCGCTTTTCCGAGGGGTCTCTAGAATTCATATATGAATCCTCTAAGAGAGTTAAAATATAGGCACCTCTAGCTTTGTTGAACTGCTCAAACTTAAACTACAGTCGAGGGGTTCTTATTGTCGTGCACTCTTAAGAGCTCATGTTAAGATGTCTGTCTGACTCATATTCGATAACGCACGCATTAACTAAGCAAGTGCTCAACTCCTAGATTTAAGTTTGATCTTATGAACTGTGCACACTTTTAGTGCTCATTTTTAATAAATATTTGTATATGTTGTAGCATCATTTATATTGTTGTTGGTTGACATTGCTTTAGCGCAGTTTCGTTTACACACAGATCCCGAATACGACTGAACTGCCTGTGTCAGCTTCTGTAGCTGTCGCCTTTCAAAACGGGACTTTCTCGTAATACAAAGCAACATCGGCAACTTCTTGGAATTATGATTCTTAAGAGAATTCCCTAGTGCTACTCTCATACATATTACCAGCACGAGCTGACACAGTGCCAGCATAACTTCCAACTAATTACACTCCGACATATATTTATTTTCATTTAACGTGAGGACGAACTAGACAAGTTAAATTTTAACTTTTCTAAGAGTAGAGCATACAAATTTATCCTCACTGGAATAAGTATTCTACAATCTTAGGGCTAAGACAAACAAACTTCAGGTAGGTCGTCGTGAACGTCCTCTGCATATATGTAAGAGGAGAATGTATATGGCGTGTTATATATATGTACATAATTTAAAAGTCAACAAAAATTATAGATCGACAATTGATGACATCTCTTTCGGATAACCTCCGACACGTCCTATGAATAGACTCCAAAATTTAACAAATTTAAAAAATTTAATAAATATTATCATTGAATTGAAGCACAAGTGAAGCACTCAACTCTTGCTTTATTATTAAAATAATATAAATCCAATTACCACTGATTCGTAGTCAAATTTATATTTTGTGCTGAGTTTGTGATTTCTTCCTTATTTATTCATGGCTTCAGAACTTCTCTGCCTAAGGCAGACGCATTCCTGGCCTGTTTCGCTTAGTGTACTTATAAATCAAATTCCCACCTCTGAGGACCAAATTAGAAATGAAATATGGCGGCCGGCGTTCCAGAATGTGCAATGCCAGCATGTCTGCCCAAATCGAATAGCATGAAAAACCCCAACGACTGCAAAATCTGCATAAAACATGTTACCAATTGCAGTCCAACGCTGACCGCGCTCTCAGCTGTCCTCCGTCCTGCTGCCTCCTGTCCTCCGCTCTCTTCATGGCCGGCGAGGCGGCACGCAAATGGCCACAAAATGTTTGCCTGGCATGCAAGGCACCTGCACCCCTCCCCGCTGCTGCTTCGCTGCCATAAGCCAGAGGCGTTGTAGGAGGGTGGCCTAGAGTAGACCAAACTTTTGACTTAATTGGCCAATTGTTTCGGGTGGCTCGCACAAAAAGTGTTGCATATTTCACGGCGCAAGGCGTCTCAAATTTTTCGAATAGTAATCATTTCATAATAGCAAGCAACTGGCGCCCGTTTAGAGGGGCGTATCTGCAGCTAATTGCCAAATCAATGACGCACACCTTAATTTTCGTTCGCTCTTCGGGGGCGTTTGCGAATGCACACACCTGAGCAGGTCCGGTGCCAGCAATTAGGCGTCAAACTGTTGGCCACTTAAGTGAAGGCGAAACTGGCGATGGCACTCGACTAACTTTAAGAACAAGCAGAGAGCCTTGAAGGTGGATAATAGACTTCCTGCGAGCTGAAGGTTATTTATTAAAGTAACTTACTATTTTATGCCTGATAAATGAGGTAAACGAAGGTATATTTTATATAAGATCAATAGATCAAATAATAATATAAATATATCAACTTTTAACTAGCTTTAATACTACTTGCAACAAATCCAAGTATAGATTAATATAGAGCTAGTCCTAGTCAGTTAGTTAATCTCTGACTCAGTCCAGCGCACCCTTAGCTTCACGCTAAGCCTAATCCGTAAAGTAACTCAACACGAGATTGCCGTATCTTAATTTATGCCATATATGTTAATTTAGTCTTGTACTCTTACAAGATTTAATTTATTTTATTGGGATTTCTTAAGGTTTTTAACACACGCGACTCTTTGAATTTGTTTAAAGAAAGCAATGAATCGTTGCAAAACGTGTACACGACTTGGACATGGCAGCAGGCGGGCTGCCCGCTCTCTTATCGTGCTGTGGCTCATTCAAAGCCTTAGAAGTAAGAGTGATGCAGTCGGCACTGCATAATACTCGTTCACGGACTAAAGAGAGTGGAATAAGTTTTGGTTAATCTTTTGAGGAAGTCTACAGTAACCTGCAAGAGGCATATATGCGAAGTCTGTAAAAAATAGAGGTCAACAGTGTCTTAGCCATTGACTTTTAGGTTTCAAGCTGTATTATTATATATTATATATATATATATATATATTTTTTTTTTTTATTTATCATCTTCCATCAATCTCCTGAAGTATCTTCAGAACTTAGCTAAGAATCAAAAACTGAGGAAGATACGGCATGCGTTCGACTCACAGTATTATCTATTCAGAAGACATGGTCTGTTCGAATCCTACCCAGATTTAGACATCTGTTAGTTTTCTTGGCCTTTCGAATTTGCCTATTTTGTCTTCAATGTTGGCTCTCAATTTGGTTTTTTTCGCTTATAATTCTGAGCACCCGAGCTATGCTTGGCTGTGGCCTGATGCCAATCAATGAGCGGAGGCCCGCACGAAGGGGTGCTAGGGGGTGTTCGCTTAGTTAAATTTGGCGATATTTTTCTGTCGCGGGCTTAATGCTTTTTATAAAGACGGTCAGGAGCATACACAGCGTATATAAATAATTTACATTTCGCATGGTCACGCACAAATCATATGAGGGGGGAGCTGCACAGACAAAAACTGACAAAGCGGAGTCTGACGCCAGCCAGCCCCCCGAGCCCGGGCCGCCCCAGCCGTTTTTCATGATTGGGTCTGGGAATCGGAAGGTTTGGGTCTGGGCTCGGGTCTGGCACTGCATGATGCGTACAAAAGTGACAGTTAAACATGGAAACACACTCAAAATGTTAATTGATATGCAAGGCATAGAGGGCGTGGCGTGGCAGCAGGCGTTGGGGCATACAATAAAACTTTTGCTGCCTTTTTAGGGACAATGAAACTGTTGGTCATGACAGTGAAATTCCCTGTCACAGCTATCGATGCCGAGCTCGATGTCGTCGACATTTATTTGTGATCAATATGTTCTATGTATAAAACTTAAAGTATATGGGACGGATGGCAGATGGCGAATGGCACAAGCAAAAGTTAGGCGAATGAATTTGTATTATTCATTGGCACATATTAGTCGCGCAACTAAGTGCTAAACAAAATACAGTTCTAGATAAAGTAGTCTGTCATTGAATAATATTTATTCCTTAAAATTCGTTTATTGAGGCTCAAATTGGAGCTTCAAGTCGATTGTTTTAAATATTTATTTATTTACGTTTGATACACGTTTAATACAAATTCAAATAGTTGTATTTTGCATAATAATTTAAATATTTAGTAATTGATTAAATTCAAATAAACTAATGTTCATTTTATTAAGCAAACGGTCACCCTTCACACACGCAACAAGCAGTTAACTCAACTTCTGTTTCTTATTCCACTGCTTTCTACTGCTTTCATTTATTAGGAGAGCAGGTATTTTCTCATTCAAAGTAAACGGTCACACTGTGCGTAATCAACGGGCACTTCTTTGTAACAGCTGTTATCTTGTTGTTCTATTGCTGCTCAGGTGTTTTGCGGTCTTTTCTCGCCTGATCAATGAGAATGAACATCGATGAGCTAAATGATGACTGTCTCTGCATTATCTTGGAGTACCTGCCGCTACCCGATCAAATCGCCATGGCGCGAAGCTCGCTGCGCTACGAGCAGCTGCTGGGCGACATTGTGTGGAGGAAAGCACGCTATCGCGAAGTCTCCGTATCAGATGATATGTTGAAGCCGCTAAACAAAGAAGATTACATGTTCTTCTTCGAGGTGACAAGTGCACATATGGAGAAGCTGTACATCTGGAATGTACACGAAAAGGCCTTCGACTCTTACCTGGGGAGGCACTTGCTGCGACCCGAGCTCGCCTTCTATTTATGCCTGAAGCTCACAAATCTGCGCGAGCTGTGCGTCACGGATGACTACATGAACAACAGCATGATACAAATCGTGAGCAAAAGTTGTCCCCATCTGCACAGCCTGAGTGTATCGAGCGCCTACATAACGGGCCAGTTTATGGTCGAGCTGCACAATCTGAAGACGCTTGTGGCGAGAGAGTGCTCCATCGAGACGTCGCACCTGGCTGAGGTGCTGACCCAGCTGCAGTTGACCACACTCGACGTCACCGCCAATAGATACAATATAGAGCAAACAATACTGCAAGCTCCGGCAGCTAGGCTGTTACGTTTGCAGCGTCTGGGCATCTCGGATGCACAGGACTTCGGCTTTCGCATCGGCGAACAGCTGCCGGCGCTCAAGGAGCTGGTCGTCAGTTATCATGGCGTTAAGGCGGAAGATTTGCGAGATATGTTGGACACCACACGGCAGTTGGTTGAGTCCTCCGACTCCAAATTTCCAAAACGCCTGCAATCCATCATGTGCAACGTGGTTGATGTGGAGGTAGCTCTCGAGCAGATCACAGGACTGGAAACTCGAAGTCCGCGTGCCTCACCCCAATTTTGTGAGCTTCTAAAAATCATTTACAAATGCAAATAGGGCACAGAATGCTTCTGCTTTGAAGTTATTTTTAAAGCCTTGCGGTTAGATATTCTAATTTTGGCAAGCGAACCAAGTACAGTGCGGACTTGCTTCAGTGAACCTTATCTGGTTACAACGATCTCTGTTATCAGAGATTTTACAAAGGACAGCTAAACATACATTCAAAGAAACTTTTCCAAATTTTTACAAATTTTCCTTAACTATATGAAAACCTCAAAACATTTCTATTGATAAAATCGTTTGACGATTTTCCCTTGAGATTCCAAGTTAAAGTGCAATTATTCCTTATACTAAAGTCAAAAGTGTTCTTCGGGATGGATTTGAGTTATAAAACGAAATGACAAAGAGCCATGATAAATATTTTAATAATCTTTTAACAAATCCTTAAAATGTTATTTATGAATTAGAACTAAGCTATTAAAACAAAGTTGTTAATTTACCAAAAAAAAGCTTTGAAATCGGGTTCGTTGTAGGCAGGGTAAGCCTCATAATGTATATATATATATATATATATATATAACGATCCGAGGCGATATAGTCTTGCCGTCCGTCCGAGTGAACGCAGGAGTCTCGTAAGCAACATAACATTTTAACCATGAACCATTATTATGCAGTCACGTGCGCCAGACGTACCTTCTTCGTCCCACAATTGTAAAATTTCCCTAATATGCGCTTTTTCAAAAGCTCATTAATATTTTCGTTGCTTTCTTATTGCAACCAATAAGTTGGTCCACATTAAGTCTATTGCTAAGTTAATAGGAAATAATAGTTCTCATAGTATTTATGGGCTAGTGTCTCTTTGCGGCTGAAGATGCTTTGTTTACGTTCGAAACTGAGGAATACTTATTTAAAATTGATTTCCCTATTGAATGAGTACTCTTAGTGCAGTTGTGGGGTATTTTACCTTCGTAACGCTGAAGATATTTCGTTTATTTTGAACGAATAGTTTACAGTCAAAGATTAATGTATAAAAATTAGATTGTTTGCTTAATAATATCCATTTGTTATTTGGGTTAGCGACATTTGAAAGTAAGAAAATGTTCTTCATTGGCTGAAGCAAAACAAAATTTCAAAGTTGTATGATGAGTGGACTCAAATATGAGAACATTACGCCGGAGAAGATGCCGGTAACAAGGACGGCAGCGGCAAACATGCCGGCGGTTATTTGATATTTGGCATGCACCGTGCCTGGAGCATACATCATGCCCAGGGAACTCAAGTAGCCCGAGCTGTAGGACATAATTATCGCAATCAACCAGTACACCCATTCATTTGTTATATAAACAGGCAGAGTTCTAACAATATCCTTCGGTGCATAGTTGCAGAACAGTAGAAGGGGTATGAACACAACTCGTAGCACAACCGGGACTACCAGATACTTGGGCTTGGGCCACTGTATCCAAGAGGTGGTCAAGCTGCCCAGCATGGCGAACACATTGAAGGTGAGGAAACAGGTGACCAACGTGAAGTATTTGCTGCCGATGAAAAAATCATCGGAGCCCTTAATGTCCGAATGGACAGCGGGAAACACGGACAGCGTTACAAAGAAAGTGAAAAATACGTTAAAAAGCTGTGGCGAAGCCTTCTTAAATATTTGCCAGTAAGGAACATTTAATTGAGATCTCGAGTCCGACTTCTTCTCGTTGTTTAACATTTCGTAGTGCCGATAGAATTTTGTTAGGGGCAGCGCAAAATAGGTGTCAAAACAGAAAAGTAAAATCAAAATTGCAGTTACAAAATAGTAAATGGCCGATGTACGCATCGAGCTGAAGAACGTGGCACACAGCATTGACATAATTGTGGCAAAGCAACCGCTGATATTAGACCCCAGCACAACTGCGCCCGTATACTTGGGAGGCAGCGCTGCAACAAGTCCGTAAATGGTGCTCTGGTAGATTCCGTTACACTGCAAGAAGAAAGCAAATTGCATATTAGTTACTTCATTCAAGCTACATTACAGAATTGTATAACAAGAGATAAATAAACAGAGAGAGAGAGAGAGAGAGAGAGAGATAGAGATTCTGCAGAAATGTATACATGCATTTGTTTACTTAATCAGCTGGCCAATGAGAAGTGGGCCGAAGTGTTTAACACAAACAAATTGATGCAATAAGTGATCAGCATGTTAAGTTCGGATTTACTCGTGAATATATAATTGTGGCTGGAATTTGAACAGCTTTTAGCTGTGTTGAGCAAGAAAAATGCAGCATAGGGTGCAACAATCGGAAACAAGTATAAAAACTTGTCACCGACTTCATAAAGCATAACACAGAGAATAACGGAGAATAAGACTATATGAGAGAGAAGAAATTAGAGAATAAGCATACAGAGTGGCATAGACGAGTTTCGTATAGAAATCGACCAGCATCGAACGAGCGCTCGCAGAGCACTGATTTTGCTGTCATAAATCGGCCAAAATTCAGGTCACAATAATAGACATTTTCGCTTGATTTATGAAGCATAACTTCAAGTCCATACAAACTATACGCCCCCAATATAAGACGAACATGTATACCTAACAGATATAGGTGGATATATTTTAACCTTACATTGACATTGACAGAACTTATTACATGTCATAAGTAGTCACATAACAGGTCATTATAAAGTAACCCTAAAAAGGTAATCTATAGTTGCTAGGGAATTAGCAGTCGAGTGTAGCTCAGTTTTGGTGTTTGATAAATATACAAGAACTATTGAAGGCTGAGAAGAGCAGCTCTGAACAAGTTTCATGCTGTCTCCTATGCGGGCGCTATCAACTAGAGAACTGTTTTTTATAATTTGACTTTCAGTTTAGTTCACAGCTATACTGACAAGAGTTTAATGAATGAATTATTATTAATTATATAGTTAACTCTGTAAGATTTAAAAGTTGTATTGCTGTAAGTTATTCACATTTCAGTGACAAAGCTTTGAGTTCATTATTTTTCAGTACTTACCATGTTTATAAGCACAATTGAGGTCATCGTTGCCCAAAAAAATATGCCGGGCCACTAAAAATAGATATAGATTAGATATATAGATATTTAAGGAATTGTTATGTATGCATGTGTATTTATTGTGTGAGAACCACGTGCGTACCTCGAATGAGTCCAACATCGCAAGTATTACGGTTATTATAAGGATAACGATTTCGAATAAGATGCTATAAACAATGCGGGTTGTTAGATCACCGCCGAAATTAATGAATATATTTATCCAATTGAAGAGAACATTGGGAATTTGCGATGCGAAGCCCATATTCTGCATGAAGTTGCCCCGATAGTTGACTTCAGTTTTAATCGTGTAATTTTCGCCCAGCTTGAAGTCCTCGAAATATGATTTCGCCGTTATGAACATATTCCAAGGCATTAGCGTGCCCAATCCATGTAGTATGAAGATGAAAAAGACCAGCTTGTATTTGTCAACTGGGGGCGGCAGATGCGAAACAATTTTCGACACTATCGAACCTTTTCCTTTAGGATCCGATTTCATCTGTGACTCCCACGAGGGATTCAGTGTCACCGGCGATTTGCCGCTGATGAAAGGCGTTTCTTCGCGTTTGCTTGCTACCATTTTGATTTGTTTATTTTTGTCTGTCTTCTTTATGGTTGATTGGTTCGAAATTCAGGCGCGGCTCCAATTAACTGTTAATTAGCAGTTGCTGGGTCGACAACAGGTTATACGAGTACTCCACCGACGTCTAGATGGGCGAAGTCCGGCGCCTGTTACGTCTGCCTCTGATGTAAGGCAAGAAAAGGCACTTTTTAACGAATAGATTAAAATTGAAAGCGATTATTTATGAAATCTCTGTCACAGATTACAATTATTTATAAACGCATGTTGATAATCGCGTGGCTTGCCCAACCACAAAGATAACTCGCATTAGTTTCCAGGGTTACCACCTTTTCCCAAACCGTCGATAACTGACGGGATTCAAAATATTAAGCTTGGCTTTAAAAAACACAAATAACTTCAAATGTAGTTCTATTTCTATTCCTTTTCTTAATAAAATTTCACATAATCGGGTAAATAATCAATAATACTAGGTTTATCCGACGAATACGAGTGTTTTTTTTTTTATGGGCCGGAAACATTTGAATTACTCTAATCTTGTTTTAATTTAACACAATTTATTTGTATTCAAATAACAACAAATTATGAGGTATTTTACAATAATAATTAATAGGAGCTGTAATAGGTACAAAACAATATTTGAAAACGACGACCACTAACCACTTCAGCCCTGCGACTTATCGAGTTATTCGATTGATTACTGCTATCGAGAACTACTGGGGCACTTTTTTGTAATAAGCAGCGTGCTTACCTGTTGTGTTTGCATTTATTACATAGACTTAGCAGCAATGACGATAATTCAGCTGGGCGATTATATTGTCATACAGAGGCAAAAGTATACGAAATTGCAAAAATTTGGAAGTCTCGATGCTACAGCGACCTTAGGCAAGGAACATTTGGAGTTGAAATCTCTGCTGGATCAGCCGTACGGCTCCACATTTAAGATGTGTGTCAAAGAGTCCAAGGCGGGCAAACGCGGCGCTCAGCGACAGCACAGTCTTGAGCTTTGCAGCGAAAATGAACTGCGAAGTATTAGAGACGTGCTCAATATTTCTAGCAGTGGAGCTGACAACCGGGATATTAGCGACAATGGCGAGGCACAAGCTCTGAAATCATCAGTAAGTGGAGTGGGGCAGCAAATGATGCATCATAGATCATTTATAGTTGAGTTTTACTCCCACAGGATATCGAGCAGATGCGTGAGGCATGCAACGAGTCAAGTAAGATCATTGAGAAGCTAGTGGAAAACTCAAAAACGTTTCATGCCCGCACCGAGTACTCGCAGGACAAATATCTGCTGAAGAAGGAGAAAAAGTATTTTGAGTTTGTACAAATTCGGCAGCCCACCATACGTCTAATGGTCGACATATTCCACCGGCAGGATGCGGATAAAATAATGGGCATACGTGTGGACACGCTTTCCCAAATTATATCCTACTCGGGCATATCTGGTTTTGGGAGCTATTTGTTGTACGAAAGCGGCACGAATGGTCTCCTTCCAGCAGCCATGCTTAACTCTATGGGCGCTAACACAGAGGCAACACTGGTCCACATGCATCCAGGCAATGTGCCGCAGAAGCAGGCTATACTTGCTCTGAAATTACCCCTCGAGCAGCAACAACGTTGCATCTCCGTTAATTTGTATTCGGTGCTGCGTGAATTCTATCAAGGCGACAAGCCAGAGACAACGGACTTCTCGGAGCAGGCAGTGAAGGCTGAGGTGAATGCAGAAGAGCAGAGCGAAGATACTGAGCCCAGTAGCAAAAAAGTTAAATTGGATGAGTCGCCCAACTGTAAGCTATCTTTAATTGTCAAATTTTCCACCAAACAGCATCTACTTTAACCTAATGCGCTGCTTTCGTCTATAGTTTTAAGCAATCTATCAAACGATGCTGCTGAATAGCTGATTATCAGATCTTCAATCAAACAGAGTCTTTTGCTTTTTTATTCGAATACCTTTTGTTCTCTTAAAGTTGTAAGCTATCTAACTGCTTAAATTATTGATTCTTGTTACTTAAATGAATATCTTCTCTCTCTCTCTCTCTCCCCCTTTTCTTCAAAAGCAAATAGAGCGCCTCAGCGCTGGCAGCTAGAGAATAAACGCGCTGCCGCTTTGATGAACGACAAATTCGACAGTCTAGTAATGGCTGCAAAGGAGCATCCTTCGAGTATATTGCAAGCATTGTTGCCACTGGTAAAGCCTTCGCGACCCATTGTCATCTTCAGCACGTGCAAGGAGCTGCTCCATGAAACGTACATGGAGTTGAAGGCAACAGGGAAAGTGACAAATTTACATCTAACCTCCAACTGGATGCGCACGTATCAAATACTTCCCAATCGCACCCATCCGGAGGTCAACATGAGCGGTAACAGTGGTTACCTGTTGACGGGTTACACGCTAAAATTGCAGGAGAACGCATGAAGCACGAATGCGGGGTAGATAATGAAAGAGCTGGACTGGGAATAGATGGATTCATAGATCCTATGTATAACTATAAGTAGTTAATAAGCACAACACAATCCTAAAATTATTGCCTTTCTCTTGAAAAATCCTCTCTAGAATCCTTACTTATTCTTGTTTGCCTTAGATAAATGAATATCTAAAAACTTACTTTGTAAACCCATTTATTTATCTTTATGAACAACAAATATGATTGTATATTTAACTGAAAATAGAGATAATTCCTATAAAATTTGAACATTTAAAACATATTCTCGACTTTCTTATGGTTTAAACGAATGTGAAATTACAAGCATGAAAAATAAACAAACACAACGTAATCGTTGGCAAATATAATGTATAAGTAACTCTAAAGAGGAGATACAAAAAATAAAAAATAAAATATACAGTTATATGTCAGACACCACATATCTACATTCACAAGCGAAATGTTAACAAATTGAGCATAACACCTGTACGTACCTAACAAGTATTTTCATCTATAACTCAATCACCCAATCAAATCTTTCCAACAGAATCACCCAAGCAAAACTGACCAACATCAACATTGTTACATACTTTTCATTTAAATGAAAACCTAAAAATTAACAAGTACCGAAAACGGAATACTCTTTCGAAAACATTCCAAGGTATACATAGATGTGAGTCAGTTGAAAATATAATTTGTTTAAAAAAAATGTTTGTCCTAAATGGACCAACATTTTACAGAATATGTGGAGGACATGCCCCTTAAAGACTATATGGATGTGGTCTCGAATCCATTTTCAGTTTTGTCAGCTTTTCTTTAATTTATTTATTTTTTTGTATTATTTATTTATTTGTGTAATAAAATATTATTTTTTATGTATTGAAAATATCTACAAATAATTACAGAGTGTTAGAAATTATCATATATAAATCTATATATATATATATAAAACGAAATGTTAAACTTTTATAGAGTCGAGTATCTCGTAGAGACTGCTTGTTTCTTGCTTGTTTATAGTCGAAATATGAAATCTGTAATAGTGCTGAAAATAGAATTCCATTTGTTAAACGAAATCGAACAATGCAAGCCGAAATGCACTGCAAAAAAATATACAAATAGAGACTTTTTTTAAAATTTCTATTTTTAAATTCATACTCGCGTTTTATTTTATTTCTTCACATTATTCTGATATTGCATCTGGTATGATGAACAGCTTCACGCGGCTGCCGAAAGGCCTGAATTCATGCCGTTGTCCGTTAAGTATTTTATTTAAGGAAATCAAATTACGGATTGCGCATTTTTACCTAATAGATGTCTCATCTAAGTTCCACCCCTAGCCATACAACATGACCCATCCATGTGTTTTATCACTAACCAATGGTTAGTGGTTGTATGGTTAGTAACATAACTTAATGCATTTGTTGTACTTTTAAATAAAAGATACTGAATGCGTAAAAATAAAAATACCAATAAAATTTCGTAGTGGAGTGGTATCGATACTCTTTAATTGTGTTGCGAGTGTACTTATCGGCATCTTAATACTGCTTATATTAAAGAGAAATCACAAAAATTTTAGCTTCGAACCGCTAAAAATGGAATTCTCATAAAAACTTCGCTAAAAATCACGTCCTAACGTTTTCTTTCTACTGTATTCTGTATTTAGTCTTTTTTATTATTTATTTCGAACTCATTGTGCGGTCACATTGTTATATCTGTTTGTACAACAAAGAAAGAAAATAAAATGCGTAGAGGAGTGGGTTCTCCACCTGTTGACTCGGCTTCATACTCGAACTTGGTAAACAAACAAACTCAAAATATCAACATTCATGTTATATATGTTTATAGAGTAAATTTTTGCACGCACCCAGCCATTCGGAAAGCTAGCTTGAAACGTACACACTCCCACAACCATAATACCACAATAGATATCATACAGGAATGGTTTCTCTTGGTATTGCAGGTCGGATTCATTTTCATATTCAACCTTATTGTCGGAACTGGAGCGCTAACTCTCCCAGGAGTATTTGCCAAAGCAGGATGGTGCCTCAGCCTGGTTGTGCTCATAGTTTTAGCTCTTGTAAGCTACATCACAGTAACATTCGTTATCGAAGCTATGGCTGGCGCGAACGCGATAAAGAACTGGCAGAGTCTTCAGGCTTTACGTTACAGGCGCAGTTCAAATGAGGAAGACGATAATGAAGTTTTTCCGAATGCAGAAAGCGAAACGGTTCCCCTAACAATTCAAAATGTGGAATTCCACTACTATCAACTGACTCAAAAGTTCGAGTTGGGTGAAATGGCAACGATATTCTTTAATGATTGCGGCCAGATATTGTTTTACCTTTGCTTTATCATTTATCTGTATGGAGACTTGAGCATATATTCTGCAGCGGTATCCAGGAGTTTGCGTGATGTACTATGGTAAGTTATGCCTATATACTTTTAAAGTACAATACGCCAAATTCTAGACTATCACAGATTTCTTATTCAAACAGAACGCTTAACACTCATATCACCACAATGCACGCCCTATTGTCCCTTTAATACTTTACACCTACTTGAACATCTCCCAGAATGTGCACTGCCATTACCCAAACCGCGCTTACATTCATGATTAATAATTAATTTAATCTCATCCTTGTCATCCACTCAACCCGCTCCAGCCATTCTCATACACACATTTTTCCCTATTTTCTATTTCTATTGACCCTTACACTATTATACAGATATTTAACTGACTGAATGCGTCTTTTTCATTCCAGCGAACATGATCACTCGAACAATTCGGACGTCTCGATTGGAGAATCAAGCTCGATGCGTTTGCTTGGCGATTTGAAAGGCAATGAAAACCGCGCGTGCTGGAAGGAACATACGATATCACGGCTGATGATGTACAGGATCATCTTGATTGGATTCACCATGATTTTTGGACCTCTCGTTGTATTTAGCATTCAGAAAACAAAGTATTTGCAAATGCTTACAGTCGTTTTCCGATGGTTGGGTAAGATGGACACTTAACACAATTAATATTATTAATTGTAACTTACCATTTATTTCTTTTTAATCATCTCAGCGTTCACTCTAATGATATGCATTGCCCTAAAAATGCTAGCCATTGATGGGGCAAGAGGACACCCAGTTGCCGTAAACTTTTACGGAATCCCATCGCTGTTTGGCGCATGTGTCTACTCGCTAATGTGTCACCATTCGTTGCCCAGTTTATTGGCCCCGATTAAAAACAAGTCAATGGTTACCAAAATTCTTTCATACGATTACATATTAATTTGTACGTTTTACATTGTGCTCGCGATCACAGGAATTTTCGCGTTCGAGCACGTTGAGGATCTTTACACATTGAACTTTCTACCATATCAAGATACAAATGATAGTTTTTTATCGACTTTATTCATAGGCATTGACTATTTCCTGTCCTTGTTCCCTGTATTTACGCTATCCACAACTTATCCCCTTATCGCTATTACACTTAAAAACAATCTTCAAACTTTGTTTCTGGACATGTCCCGATATAACTCATATAACATATTCATACGAGCTCTGTTCCCTATCTTGGCTATTCTTCTACCATTTTGTCTCACATATTTCACCGAAAACCTATCTACTCTAGTGGCATTCACAGGGAGCTATGCTGGAGTCGGTATACAATATGTCATACCTGTTGGCTTGGTCTATTTCTCTCGATTAACATGTTCCGAACTTCTGGGAAGTGGGGTCGTGAATCAATTTCAAAGTCCGTTTCAGTCAAATATGTGGCTAGTACTGGTGTTAGCTTGGTCAGTATTATCCGTATTACTAGTATCTATTAATTTGTTCAGCTAATACTATACAGATGCAGGAATACACACACTCGACATACAAAATATAAGTTTTAGTATTATCAAATATCGGCTGTGAAATTTGCTTTTAAATAAACCACTAACTTTGATTGACGAATTGAAAATTTGACATCGCCAGTTAATAGAAATCATTGAAAGACTCTTTTGAAACACTTCACTGTATATTAAAATGTATATTGATGCTTGCCACGAGGCATTCCATTGGTAAATACCGTCATACTCAAAGTAATTTCCACATCTTACATTGTTGCTCTGTAATGTGTTGTAAATAGGATAATCTGATAAACTAAAAAGCATAATCGTACAGGGATCACATTTTAAATTTTAAAATTATATATTAACAACCAGTCTTTCGGTTCAAATTATAACTAACGTTGGAAATTGTTCAAATATTTCGAATTGTGTGCTGTATTATAATCATTTGATAATGCTTTAAAACTGTATACAAATAATTTATTATATTGCGCTCTTAACATCCATTGTTATGTAGTTCATCTGATATATTTATCAACACGAATATATAAATAAACTCACTCAAAATAACTGTTGCTTTTTTTTTTTTTGGGCTCACTTTGAATTTGCTCAGGTGCCATAGGCCTGAAGAGCGTGACTGCGGATAACAGAGCAATGCCATCTGTTCAATGAATTGTGTTTGCTTGCTCATACAGATCCATACAGACCAATGCCTTTGTTCTGTTTCCTTAGCGCTCAAACACATATGCAGAGAATAATGCACACGCCCATGCTGGCATTCTTAATGGCACTCTATTAAAAAAAATGCAATCTCAATTGCACTTGTGTTGTTGTACATGTGCTAGCTTCTATTTGATTTGTGAATATTCCATTATTAGTACTAATATAATAGCTGAGTTCCCCGAATTGTCCATGTGGTGGTGATCCATGTGGTGGTGATCGACCACGCTGGCCGTGGGTTATGTTTCAGCTTTATTTTACCATTGTGATAGTGTTGTATGGTATGGACTGTATGGTCTCTGTGCTCAATTATGTAGGTTTTAAATTATTACGATTATAATTATTGAAACTTTAACTACAGTAATTGCAAATACTCGGTTAGGAACCTGTATAGGTTTGGAAATTAATTAACTGTCTTTTATCCCCCGTATAAGAGATAGAAATCATTCAAAATCAACAGAAGCTTCTTTAAAATATTTTTTAACTCAAGCTTTTGCCTCAACAGCTCTATTATTGTCAGAAATTTTGTTGTTATTAATAAAAACATATAAATTATGAAATTAATAGATCAGTTTATTCTGACTATTATCTTTACTGAAAATAATGTCGCAACTAAAAGCAACCGTTAAAAGATTTACATACTTCAAAATAGGGCTAGGCGCCAATTCATGCCTACAATGAGATCTCAACCGGGCTCTATAAGAAGACCCAAGAGATCCATCTCTTCCATCAATTAGAAATAAGTCTACTTTAAATATAAGTTGAAATTAGTATTAATTTGACATAGGCAAGTTATTAGACTTGCTTTGATTCGAAATTGTCATTGCGATGTGGAATAATACGAATGCTCTCTCTGTGGAAAGAGAGTCTTATATTCTTGTAATTGACTTAGGCACTTGTAGGTCTTCATAGAGTTAAGAGTGCTTCTAGATAAGCGTTGTTGTTGATAGCGAATACAGTTGATCCTAACTCTGGAGTAAGGAAATATAGATTGTGAGGCAGCGATGTGTTCGCCAGCTTTAGCCCCTATCAGTGAGCTGCGATTGATTATTTCCTCAAAAGCTCTTGAGTTACAGCTAATAATGATCCTTTCTAGCAATGATGCATCAGGTCACATTGGCAACCGAGCTGGAGCCCGAGTATAGACAAGTAATGGACTAGTTACTTGTTGGTTACGTCCGTCCAGTCCGCTGGGTTCGGCTTGGAGCGCTGCCTCTGCTATTGCATCTTGCAGTCTTCGCTGCGTACTCCACATCTTCTGCAGTGCGTAGTTCTATTTCCAGATGCAGAGAGGAGGGGCACTCATTCTTTGTTATCTGCTTTTATAAAACTTTGCGGATATTGTAGCATACTTTCGGGCGATAATTTCTGAAAATATCAACGGGAACTATAAGGATACACAACCGATAACTCTACATATCTCATCACATGGGACTAGTAATATTGAGTGCTCTAGGGTAATCAAGTTATCCACAACTTGCAAGCTATATTATAATGAAAACCTATATTATATTAAATATAAATATGATATCCGATAGCTCAGGCAAGCAATGCAAATATTCTATACGCAATTCCATTCATCAGTTTATTTTCTCTCTGATAATATCATGCAATGTTCTATGAATACCTTTTCGGTCTTCTATGTTTTCGAAGTATTTTAGTAGATCAGTTCAACATAATTGTGCAAGTGTGAGTCTGTCCAGGTGTCCATGTGTGAGTATGTGCAGGTGTGCCCATGTAAGGGCAGTGGGTGTGGGCAGATTTGAGCAGGTATGCAAATGTGTACTTAAGTAGATACAGCGCCCCATATTTGTTAAGTGATTCGCAATAGATCTTCAGACAGGGGGCACGTTCTTGAGCACAAAATAGTGTCCGCACTCGCAGCGCTTGGGTGCGCCCTTCTCGAGCCACATCCACTTGGCACAGCGATCTCCGAGACAGACGCAGCCGACGATGCGGCCATCGAAGGCGGAAGGCACCTCCGTCGGTTCGTTCTCCCTGCCGGCACCACGCTTCATGGGCTTCTTCATAGCCCACGGATCGTGGCAGCCTGCCTTACGCAGCAACAGTTCGCGCTTAAAGATGCCCGTGGCCAGCTCCAGGTCATCCGTCAGCTCTGTTCCAATCGAGAGGATCCATTAGGGGTAGCTGCAGCACCATACCTGGCTTACTTACGCTTATTATTATTGACCGGCGTGGTGGAAATACCACGATTTGCCCCGCCTACGGATCCTCCTCCGAAGTCCTTGAGTCCAATAGCTCCTAGCATTCGCTGCCAGCCAAGCTCACGGAGCATAGCGCCCAGCTTACGCTCGCCGCGCTGCGTGAGCTGCGACACGAGACGCTTCGAAGCGAGCGGAGATTTCAGAAGTCGCGAGATGAACGACGACATTCTTGCTTTATATACATATGTATTTAAGTGTATATATTTATAATTTTTTTTTTACGTTTTTGAAAATGTATATGTATATATACGCTTGAGTCTCAATGTAACATTCGCTTCCCGTGCGAAGTAAATATTGAATGAGCTACCAGCTACCAGTGGAGCTGAGGTTTCAGAAAATCATTCGCCTACTTCGATAGAATTCAACATTTAGTTACAATTCTCAACTGATTTGAGGGAAGAGCAAGCTCGCCGATTCTTAAGTCATACAAGTTGTAAAACTAAGTCTTTAACATCTAGGACTTATCCAAGTATAATCACACGCCATTCATAAAAAGTCGACATCTACAGATTGAAGACACACGATCCGCAGTTGTAGAACTCTTAAAGTAGTTGGCAGGTTTAATATTTGTTTAAATGTAATTTATTTAAACGTTTTTACACGTGTCGATTGCAATCAGAGTGTCCAACCAAAAAGTAAATAAAAGCTTCATCCAGACGCGGCGCTTGTTGCATTTGGTTTCGATTTTTCTTTCAATTTGGGTGTTTTTGGATTGATGTTTGTTTTTATTTGGAAAGCTTTTTTGTTGACTTTTAGCTTAATAGTTGTTTTTATGTGTGTGTTGTTTTTTGTTATTAATTGGTTTATTTAATTAATTAATAATAACTTTAAACAGCTGCCTTCTCCACCAACTTGAACCAGTGGCCGCACTCACAACGCTTCTGGTTGCCCTTCTGCAGCCACATCCACTGCACATAGGTCTGATCCTCTTCGCCTGAAAGTTAAGAGAGAATAGATTACTTTCTCCAGGTAGGGTGTGAAGTCTACTCACAGATGCAGCCAACAATACGCGCATCGAAAGCCGATGGAATCAGGTTGGGGTTCTCCTTAGTGCCAGCACCGCGCTTGAACACCTTCATGTCAAAAGGATTATCGTTGCCGGCCGCCTTCAGCAGCAGTTCACGCTTCTCAATACCCGTGGCGTGCTCCAAGGGGTCGTTCATCACTACGAGAAAAGGTGAAGAGTTAGTTGAGTTTCCTAATAGGAGAGCCCGCATTATATTGCCTTATGCCCAGAAGTTACTCATGCAATATGTAAGAAATTTCACATTACACTAAAATCATTATAGTCAGCTAACACTGTAGCATTTCCTACATCGAGCTACCATTTCCTATTCCATCTATTACCCTTCACTGGAGCGCCATAAGTAGTAGTCTCTGTATAATGTCTTACATATGACTCATATAGTATATATAAAACGGTGTTGTAGCTTCGGTCACCGGTAATATTTTGTGCCTTACAGCGCGTCTTTAGCAGTATTTACATTTGGTTCCCATATCAAAGACGGTTCACCTTCGATCAGTCAATGTTTGCTTGTTAGAAACCCCTTCACTCCGCCCCTGGTCGCATTAACCGCTTGCTGAATCAGCTGTCTGCGCACATTGATTATATAAAAGCTCGCATAGAAAGCCTTAACTCCTTCAACATTCACACATGCACATACACTACTGTCAATTATCACTGTATTAGTATGCTAGCGATAAGTAAGCGAGGTGCGAATTACGATTTTTGCGTTTTCCTTCGCCTTGGCATAAAGTGCATAGAAAAATAACACATTTGCACAAGGCGCAGCGATTACATAACCTCCAGCATACATTGACACAGTTCTTGGTCATTAGCAAGGTGGATAAGAGCTGGTGGCACACGCAGCAGTCTTTGCATTGCCTTTGATTTAGATCCCTATTATGTAATATGGATGATGAAGGCGATGCCCAGCGTTGGTAGCGTTTCCCTGCCACACGGACAAGGCGAACATGTCTGCTTTGCGCCTTTTTGCTACTTACTTTTGCAGGTACGCACGGAGTGGTATGTCACATTTTGGCGTGCTGCGGCACGAAGCGCCATGCGTCCACAGATTGATGCCATTATTGTTCGTTAAGCAAAGATTTGTGGTCTTGGAAAGCGTTGAACAGCCGAATTCTTTCGTAATTTTTCACAGCGAGACTCAGGGCAGGTGTTGATTTGTGAGTGGTATACTCTAGTTCGCAACTGGTTCGATGATCGGCTCAATTTCAGGGCACTATCGAACCAGCGTTGAGCAATTTTGCGCACAGCTGCGCAGTGCTGCCAGATGTTTCGATATACAAGATATGCCGCCAAAGCGGCTGACAAAGCGCAGTTTATTGAATAAAACACTGAAAGTTTTATAATTTGTGTGTTTAAAGTGTATGAAAAAAACTATGGTTTATTATAATATCTACTATATTATAAAAGTAATTTCTTCACAGCTAACAGCTGTGCAGTTTCTTGGAACTGTTGTGTCAAATATTGCTTAGCAACCAAAAAGCGTTGAATAAATAATTTTATGAAAGTTGAATTTATGTAAAAAAAACTAAAAAAATGTCTAATAAGCCAACAATTTGCTTCGATATATCCAAAAATGAACGATTTCAAATAACAGACAATTACAAAATGTTGCATCGCAAGCTAAAGGCGAATTGGAATGTGGAACAGTAAGGGGAATAAATTTGATTGTTCAGATATATGCATATGTATATATATTTATATTAAAATATTTTACTTATAGAAATGATCTTGAGTTAAACAACGAGGTTTTGGCACGCGCAAAGCTTTTCGTGTTAGCAGGACCGCAGGATCGCTTCACCGAGGAGGAGTTTGATGTGCTCAAGGATTACGTGGAGGAATTGGGTGGCAGTTTGTTGGTGCTGCTCGGCGAAGGGGGTGAACAGGAGTTCAATACGAATGTCAACTTCTTTTTGGAGCAATACGGCATCTATATCAACAGCGACAATGTCGTGCGTCCGCATTACTACAAGAACTTCCACCCCAAAGAGTGCATCGTGGGTGGCGGCATCGTCTGCGAGTCGATGTGGCGACAGCTGCTCAAGCGGGACATTGAGAAGGTGGACTACGATTTCAGTGATGAGAAGTACAAGATACACTTTCAATATCCCTATGGAGCTACTCTGAATGTCTCGGAGCCGGCGAACGTGCTGCTGACCACGGGGCCCGTCGTCTATCCCTTCAATCGTCCTTTGGCTGGCTACTATTGCAATGCCAAGGGTGGCAAGATACTGGCCCTGGGCTCCGGATATATATGGCACGACAAGTATTTGCAGGATAAAACCAACGATGCCATGCTGGAGTATCTGCTCCAACTGCTGGCCACCGAAGAGATAAGCTATACGCACTTGGATTTCAATGACGTCGAGGTGCGTACGTCTTACCAGCGCGGTATATACGTTGATAGAGATTAATGTAATAGACAGCAGATGGCATACGCCAATGATCACCATTTATGCATACCATATATATGGGATTCTTTGATTAAATTCTTGTATTATGCAGTATTTTAATTATGATCTCTCCTGTCGTTATTCTATTAATGTTTTCCTTTACATTGTCCACAGCTGAACGACAACAAACACTTCACGGACTTGGCCTTTCTGGCCGATATGCCTAAGGCCTGTTTGATCGACTCCATAGGCACGGAGATGCCCGCGGACTTCAAGGAAATGTTCGACATGTCGCTCTGCTCGCTGAGCAATCGGCTGCTGAAGGATGTGATCGATACCTATTCGCAGTTGCATGTGAACTACGAGCCATTGCGCATAATTAAGCCACAATTTGAAATACCTTTGCCGGCGCTGCAGTTGGCCACGTTTCCGCCTATCTTCAGTGAGCCGCCGGCACCGCCTCTCGAGCTGTTCGATCTGGACGAGACCTTCAGTCCGGCTCGTTCGCAACTAGCGCAGATAACCGGACAGTGCCTGCAGGCGCTGCGCGCCAAAGAGCCGCCGCGGCGAGCGCCCAATCAGCGCGAGCTGGAGAACTATGTGAAGGAGTGCGCCCGCATCACGGCCATCATCAGGGAGCAGCAGGAGATGCCTGCCCGCGAAATACTCAACATTGTGGCCCGCCAGATCAGCAGCTATGCCCCCTATGCTGAGGACTAAATCCCCAACAGGTGATCCAATTACTTTAATGAGCAAACACTGCGCATTCCATGCAACCCATCTCGCTGTATTCATACGCTTGAGGAGGGCATTGTGGGTGTGCCGTGCTACCTGTAACAGCGACGAGCAGAAGTCTTGTCTCGCATCATAACTGAATCCAATTTTGGCAATGCTTGTCTATATTAAAATTAATTAGCTTATAAGATACAAAATAATAATATATAAGTCAAAAGAGGAGTTAAAATATAGATTACTATATTATATATTAATATAATAATACTAATATAAAAATATATCATATAATAATATAATATAATAATCATATAAGAGTGTCGGATATATTGTAATCATATAACAGTATCGCAGTATATATATATATATATATATATATATATATATTTATATTTCTATTTATATTGAATGAAGAGATTTGTAAAGTTTTAGTTCTAGTTCTAGTTCTTATGATATAAATATATAGATTTTTGCTTGTGTATTCAGACTAAAAAGTCAACAATCAGCTCTTATTGACACGGTTACTATTATATATGCCCGAATAGTAAAATCTGCATATATCTAAGATCTTATTGGTATATTAATGTAGTGATAAAAATCTGTTTCGATAGAGGCTTCAATCTTCGGTTCGATTCGAACACAGTTTAATTACTTTTTCTCCGACTTACTCCATCCATATATATCTATACCCGCAGAGTATTTAATATTCGAATCGAAACGTTGTCACTTTTGCATTCTTTATTTAATTTGCTTTTTGTCGAAATCAGCGAAAATTGTGCTTTTTAGCTGAGGAGTTTTTTTTAGTCAAATTGTAAACCAAGTCCATTTTATGTAAACATGTTGGCGACTCGTATTCAAACATGGCCGGCGTTCTCCCTACACTCTACGCCCTACACTCTGCAGCCTGTGCGCTGTCCCCAGCGCCCCTGCCTTGCCGCCTCCACAGTTTGTTCGAAAAGTTTGCTTCAATTACGCAGAAGGTGCAGAACGTTTTTGGTCCGTAATACAAAACCTGTGGGAAGTAAAGCTATATACTTACCAAAATCCACAATATATTTATAGCCAAAAATGATTGTTTACTGCACTTCATTATTTTTATTAATATTTCCCACAAATGCAACGGAGGGGGAGATTGGAGTGGGGCCCTGTATTCCCCATGGGTGCCTCGTGGTTCAGTTGTTAGTTGGCAACAATTTGTTTCTCCTCTTCGAGAGGGGCGCTAATTGTGTCGTAGGGGATCGCCTAGGGGTGTGTGTGTGCGCGTTAAGTGTGTGAAACCGCTAGTTAATGCGTGTCACAACAAATGCCTGTCATCAATCGCCGCTCGTCGATGCTCCAGGGAGCCGCCACATAAAAGTGCAGCGCAACTGCTCGCTAGAAAATATCCTGTTAACAAAAAACTCTGCAACTGGCGCTTGTAAATTTCATTCTAGTCTTTAGCGTGCATGAAGGAACTGTCAAAAAACAGAGAATTCTCTGGAGCTTTCGCGGCTCTCGGGCAGCTGCAGCTGACACCAATTCGTGTCCTTTTTTTGTATAAAAAAAATAAATAGATCTTTAATATATTTGTTTATTATGTAGTTAGAGCTCAGTTTTTTATTTAATTTTAGTTTTAATCCTTTAAAAATAGGATGGATTGGATAGATAAGAGCATAATTATTTATTGGGGAAAATTCGGGCTGTCTTTACTCTAAGATTTCAAAAAGCCGCTACATATTAAATTGCTTCATATAATCTTTACCATAAGAGACCCCAGCAGCCCAAAAGATATGAGAGTCATTATGTATGCTATAAAATGGACAAAGTTCCAAGAACAGAATCATTATTTTATATAAAAAATTTAAACTTTCATAACTATATATAGAATCTCTACAAATAACAGCTATCCTCTGTTAAATGTGTTCTGTTTTTTTTCATTGTCATTGTGATCTTCATCATTATGATTATTATTGCCAATATTATTACTTCTCTCATTATTATTTTTTATTTCATTCCTAAACGAATTTTAATTTTATATAGAGTTTAATTTATGCATACTTAATACGAGTTATCAATATTTGAGAGCCGTATAAGTTAAATTTTACTTAAATCAGGTTTTTTACGCATTTACTATCCCAACCGTCACAGCCGACATCTATCCAAAGCCGATAGCTCTGCGATCTGATGACCATTTGATGCTCCTTCGGCGTTCCGTTTGCTGCTCTTTGGGCTACAAATTTTCTTATATACAAATATAGATTATTCCGTGGATCTTCTGTATGTTTAGCCTAACAGACTCCATTATATTCGTAATACTATTTGGCTTGTCAATCAATCAATATTGGATGTTCCCACTGGCGTTTTCTTGATTCATTCCATAGTCCATGGCTCCCATTTGGTGGCCATTTTGTTGACCGCTAAATGCTGTTGTTGTTGTAGACGAGTAAAAGTCTTATATACGTATGTGTGGGTGGGATAGGAGGAGCAGAGGGAAGGGGGGGGGGGGGCTTTGGTTCGCAATAAGCTGCAAGTAAAAAGTATGAAGAGGTTATGTTGAAATACGATCTGAGCCAAGTAGGAAGTTACCTTGAGTGCATTTCTACATATTGACAGTGACAATGCTGTCCACGACAACGTTGTTGTTGTTGTAGTTGGTTGTTGGTGGTTCATTCATGGTTTCAGTGCAGCAAACAGGTTCACAGGCTCAACAGAAGCCGCACAAGTTTTCCGACCATTCGCTGTCGCTTCTTTCACTTTAAACACAAATAAATGAAAGCAAAGTAAAGAGAGGGGGACAGAGAGAGAGAGAGAGAGAGAGAGGGAAAATGGAAATTCATTTGCCAATGTCTGAACAGCTGTGTTTGTTGCACTTCCGCTTCGGCCCGGTCGCTGGCCACGTCCCTTCTCCGTCGTGCAAATATCATCGTAAAAGTCAAGAGGTTTGTTTGACTCTTGGTCGGCATCCTTTTGGCAGCTGTGATTGCCGACTGTCTGGCGAGTTGATCTCCCCTTGTAAACTACACAGTTACTAACAAAAGTTATCGCACACTAGCGCACATTTGTCACCTGTGCGCTGAAAATTCGGGGAAAACCCTCATGAAAAGCGTGCCCCGATGCGGGTCGCGGACGAACATCATTTTAATTAAATTACACCACCAAAACGTGCGACATCACAATAATTTTCATTGTCAAAAATTGGGCAGCATAAAAACCACACGTCTGCCTCGTATATCCAACAGATACAACAGCAACAACAACAGCTATCACGACGCCCAACAACAGCAACGCGCTGCAGCTATTGTGGGAGCCAAAGAGCCAGAGGAAGACACATACACACACACACACACACACACAAAGGGAATGTAACAATCAATTAACAGGTAAGCGGCCTAAGGCATCCAACATAAATATTCCAGTTAACCCTTAGGTGTTCATTGTGCTATTATAAAGACCTGAGTGTTAGGCCTAATCTGAATAGGCCCTATAAGCCATAAAGTTGATCAGCCATAAATAACTGTCGCATTATTCGGAATATGAACTTCGTTGAAGCGAACTACTGAACTTGGATAGTAATCAGGTAGTAATCTAATCAGATTAGATGGTTCAGGTATTCAATAGATCATAAAATAACTGTTTGGTGGATTGTTCCTAATATGGGGTTGTTCCAGTATTAATGAATATTAGGTTCTATTAAGTCGTTCATCTGCAGATCCGTTAGCATTAATCATTAATGATCTGCGGATGGCATCTCATCAATAACTTATGACTTTTGACTCATCAACTAGAGCTACGCTCTGTTAGCTTCAGAAATTCTGGAATCTGGAATCTGGAATCTGGAATCAGAGATCAAAACTTCACACTTACTAAAGAGTTGGGTTTTTAAAGCGACTCGATTAGCTGTCTTTATTAAAATCCACTCATCGGCTGGCTTATTCACTGGACACAGAGCAGTTGTCCGGGTTCTACGCAATTGCACTGCCATGAGTCACGCGTTAGCAACGATAAATTCTTCAGGTGGAAAAATACGCCTTGATTATGCAGCTCGTAACGTGACATGACAATTTAAAATGGTTAGTTATAAGAGCAGTTAGTGTCAGTCGGATATATACCTAATGATAAGTCACTAGCCACTAGAGTGTATAATGAAAGCTGAGGTCGTTAGACAAATTCGTTGGGTAGAGGCATCAATATCTTAGAGAGATGAGAACTTTAAGGCTACGGCTAGCTCATTATGTTCTATAGAGTCTATTATTATGTTCCATAATCTATTTTCCGATAAGACTCTGGATTTAAAATTTTTAATGTAGTTGAAGGAATATATTTTTTGAGCTTTGATTTATTTACACTGTTTGGAAAATTATCATTAAATTAAATATATTTCAGATACTCCATTCTATATGCTAGTACTCATGCTTAACCCACATACAAGGGTTAAACATTGAGCCATTGACCCAAGACTTTCTGTCTCTCTCTCTCTCTCTCTCTCTCTCTCTCTCTCTCTCTCTCTCTCTTGGCACGCTTCATTGTCAACTTTAGTCGATGTTGTTGCAGTTGTCTTGGGCACAGTGTTGAACCATTATTGAAATAGAAAGCTTGTCTAGTTTATTGGCTTTTGGTGATTGTTATTAATTTGTCATAAGGCCACAACACGCTCTAATGATGCATGTAAATGCAAAACAAACGAGCGACCCAGCCCAGCCCAGCCCAGCCCAGTCCTGACCAGATTCAGCTGCAGGTCCAACGAGCAGCGAGCAGCTTTGGCCGTTTGAAAAATAAATTTCAAAGCGCGTGTACAATTTAAAATGAAATAAAATCAGAGTGTTGCAGCTTTCGAAATTTTATGAGCATGTTGCGCTTATTAGCTGCTCTGCGAGAAATGGCGACAGGCCAGCAGCAGCAACAACAACAACAAAAGCGACAACAACAAGCTTGACACGCATTTCCACGGCTAATTTTTCACGCACGCTCCAAAGCCCGTTTGCCCCCCTTTCGAGGCACAGCCAACGACAGCGAGCGACAGCTCCTGGCCAGGCTCCAGCCTGGCATGCCCTCTCAAATAATTGGCAAACGGGGTATACTCTAGATCGTGGCACAGTTTGTAATGTGTGTAAAAAATCTTGTTTTACTTTTGCTTATATTTATTTATTAATAAATTAATTAATTTATTAAATTCAAGTATCAACTCTCTGCAATCTACAGTGCCAGGTTTCTAATATAAGTATAGAAATAATACTATAGGAAAATATATACCATAAACTGCAAGTACATGACTGTAAGGCGGCCGCATGACATGGGTGCTAATGGCGATGTATAACGAGAGGGGTAAATAGATGAGTTTGGGCTAAAGGTGTGGTGGACGTTGCAGCTCTGCTGGGAAAACCGTGTCAACTATAAGGCTGGAAATAATATATTGATTAAAGAAATACTTGTATTTGCTTTTTCGCTTTTAAAACCAATATTATATCAACATTAAACGTTACCAGTTCGTAAACAAATGGCTCAGAGAACTTCTTCATTCCATAGATATACTCAATGTCTCATCTTCATCATATAGAACGTTCTTCAAATATTTTCATAAATGCTACAGAAAATATTTATATCATGAATATGTAATTATTAGGCTGTTTCAGACAGAACTTATCTTACATTCACATAGATATAGAGAATATCTAAATTAAATTGTGCATTTGAAGAACTTATCATCCAAAAGACTTATAGTCATTAAAACACAATAAATTTGTTTTAAATTATATATGTAGATTTTAAATAGAAAGCCTGTTATATTTAAACCAAATATTTATACTCTATGCCATAGTTTTTTCCCAACTAATACAGTTAAGAAAGCCTTAATGAAATAATCTAGGTACAATAAATATTTATTTGATTCGATATTTCATATGTATAAGGAAATTGAATTTCCGAAATTCCTTAACTCTTTTTAGGGAAACTTTGTCTATCTATAGCTCGAATATTTTTCTGGGTGTTGTGTACCATGTCTCCGTACCGACAGCTTAAAAAAGTTGGCATATATATTTATTTTACTCAATATTTCATATATTGCATAAGTAAATTTCCTAACTCTTTTTAGGGGAACTTCCCCATCTATGTATATCTCGAATACTTTTCTGGGTGTTGTTAACCATGTCTACGTATAGACAGCTTAAATAAGTTGACATATATATATTTTTTTTATTCGATATTTCAGTCATATTGTATAAGGAAATTCCCTAACTCTTTTTAGGGGAACTTCTCCATCTATATCTCGAATACTTTTCTGGGTGTTCTTAACCATGTCTCCGTTTCGACAGCTTTACTTAATTGGTGCATTGTGTGTTTCGCTTTAATCTTATCGACTAAGAAAGTCACTATCCACAGTGTATTAGTGCATTCGTTAAGTTCCCGTTTCGTTATTTTGTCGCCTTTGTTGTTGCTTTTGTTTTTTTTTTGGCACAACGACACGCACGAGAAATTCCAAGAGATAAGCATCGTGTACGACAAGGTGTATTATGGACCCCAGTCCGATACGCAGTCGAGTGCCATACTGTTGACTCTGTTAAATTGCCAATATTTATGGTTTTGGCCGTTGAGCTTGACTTGTTAAATGGGTGTTCCAGCCAGAGACGGGAGGCTGCAGCCAGCAACCGGCAGTCCAGCAGGAGGCATCCAAAAGCTGGGTAGCTGCTAAAGCGTTTAAATACAAAACGTGTTGGCTCGATAAGCACGCAACCAAATCGTGTCTGATTCGTGTCCGTTTCGTGACTCCAGGTCTCGTGACGTCCCTTCAGTTTTTGACATGTGCATGTCAAAGCTCTTTACTACTGGCCTATAATTAGTAGGTGAACAAACTCACTCACATAGCAATAGTTCACAATTGAACTACAGTTCCCATAAAGCAATTGAACTTCTCTCTCAAATTGAACTAGTTCTGCCAACTGTACTTTCAGCCGCAGCGACGCCATTTTGTTGCTTCTCTTGTGCAGCTATCTCTTTCGCACGGTGTGCAGCAAAGCATTAAAGCAGAAATGCGACATGTCGTCAACGAAGCTATAAAAATGTCAAAACATGCTACAAATAAAGCAGAATTATAAAGAAATCTAGCGAGAAAAAACAAGAGAAGAATTATTAAAATGATATACATATACAAGCAAGACAAAAAGCTTTGTTTGCGTCGCCGTGCAAACCAGTCGGGCAGTCCGCAACTGAGATACACTGCAAAGGGAATGAGTTGTGCGATTCAGTTGGACCATTTGCGGCGAACTAAGAAAAATAGAACTTATGAGCAAAATGGAAATTCTTATAATGAAGTTTCTTCTTATCTAAAGAAATTTCTTTTCGTGTGCTTTAACTTTCCTTTACAGTTGTTAGCCAGACTTAAGTAGAGGAAAGTGAGATAAGCTCTTTCTCTCGCTCTCTCTCTCTCTCTTTATTTATGTTTTTCTACCTCTTTGTCTATGTTGTCCTTCTCTCCTTCTCTCTCTCTCTCTCTCTCTCTCTCTCTCTCTCGTTTCTTCTTCTATCCATGTCTTTGCTTCTCTCTTACTTATTGTGTGTATAACCCTTAGTCCATATTCTTCATATCTTAATCCTTTCCCAGTTACTTCTTGTTTCTCATTCCTTTCCTCATTTTCTATGCCTGCCACTCCCTCTTTTCCTCTCTCTTTCATTTTTTTCTATATCTCTCTAGGTATTTCTTTCTCTTTCTATGTTGTTCTTTCCTCTCTATCTTCCGTCCTGCTTCTCCATCTCCATCTATGTATTACTGTCTCTCCTCTCTAAATCCCCCCTCTATTCCTCATTACTCTCTTAATTTCAGCATTGCTTTATACCTCTCCATATATCTTTATGTTACTCGGTCTCTACTTCTCTTACTATCTCAGTCAAGAGACATCAGGCTTCGCATCAATTTAATATATACCTTATATACCGACAACTATCATAAGGTTCATTAATATATTATATTAATATCAGAAGAAAAACATATGGTTCAGCTATGCTCCGATATATTCTTATTCAGTTCAGATTTTCAATTTCCTGCAGTTTACTCACCTCAAACTTCTCTTCTCTCCACAGAGTATTCGCCTCGCTATCATTTCCCACTCGATGACAATTTTTCTATACAACCCGATAAGAAATTTCTACTTTTTCGCCGTCGCACTAGTAAGGTGCGCATCTTTCATGATAGTTGCTGTTGTTGTTGTTTTTCGTGTTTCCAGGTTGATACGTTTGCTGTTCTTGCGGTTTTTATGGTTTGTATTTTTCGCTGTAGCTGCCTTTTGAGAAAAGGCTTTGCGAATGCTTTTTCAACATTTTCGAAGCGAGATTTGAAATCTTAGATGTGTGAGATGTTTTGAGCCCAAAAATACGAAGCCCTTATCTCTGGCGGCGGCGAGCGACGCGTCGCTCACAATGTCATAAGTCACACCTGATCATTTGTCAGAGCTGTAACGCAGCTAGACACACGCCCACCGATCGGACTGGCGGGGCGGGGCAGGTCTAGTTGTGCCATAAATCAAAGCGCTGCATGTTAAATTTGACGCCACATAAAAATGCAAATCGTATGCATATATAATAAAATATAATTTTTATAACTTAATTAAGCGAGCTCCATTCGCGGCGAGTGTCTAGAGGGGGGCGCAGCACGCTGCGCGCTTTGGCTTGTGGCTCATTTAACTGGCGCCAAGTTTCAAATTGATTTTGGCCAGCTGGTCGACATTTACATGACAAAGACGCCACCGGGCGGCCAGTCGATGTGCCCCGTGATAAGAGCAAGTGCTTATCAAATGACAACCGGCCAGTCCGCCAAGCCGTCAGTCAGCCCGTCAGTCGAGTGAAGGTAGCAGCTCATCGCATCTCATCTCGATTCTCGGAAGGCCCATCAGAGATAGAAGCAGCGCGCGTACGCCTGGCATGCCATATAATAAAATAATCTACCTCTAATTTGGGTGTCGTTTACACGTGCCACAGATCCAAACTCCGACGCTTGGCATCTGGGTCGGGGCAGCTCATTAGGCGGCTGCAATCGCTAAATCTGAAACAAGACTTGGTATGCAATGGTCGTGACTTTGAAATTCCAGTTCAGCTTCAGCTCCAGCTCTTAACGGAATTTGAAAGTCAGGCCATTTTATGGGCAGAAGCTTAGGAATTTTAGGCTGATGAGCCCATACTTTCTCTCCTACGCACGAAAGAGGAAAAGAGACCTGTGTCTGCTCTTTCAAACTCCTTCGAAAATGTCCAGCTCCCAACTCCCAGTTAAGGCTATGTGCTGATGATCAATCAATCAATCAAATTACAGCTAAGCAGTTGTAACTTGAATGCTTAACTCTTTTTCCGACTCAAATTTTGCACCCTCTAATTAAATTCTGTTCAGATCGTATATTTGTCATCAATCAATCAATCAATCAATCAACCATTTAATATCTCTTGGGTAAAAATATAGTTTAGCAATTTCTTTTGTAACTTTAACAGATATCTTAGCTTTTTCTACCTATACTTTTCTATATGCATGCTATTCTTGTATGCATCGATCATCAATCAATCAATCAGTCATTAACAGCTCTCCAATATACTATATATAGTATAAGAAATGGCAGCTAGTAACTTGTGGACCCTTTTCCTAATCATTCTGTGTTATGACAATGGCAATCTCCAAGCTCTTTCTGTGCTTCAACAGCAGATCAATCAATCAATCATTTAATCTCTCCGGCCTCTCCTTTTTCTCACCTTTTTTAGCTGCTGCCAAAACTCTAACTATGCTGATCTTATAGTTTAAGCTATGCATCGACCATCCATCATTCAGTCAGCCAGCGAGTCGATCTCTTTAACAGATAAAGCTTATGGGTGTAGTTTATCAACTCTTCTGACACGGCATCCTAACTTCCAGTTAATCCAGTTATCGCCTAGACATTTGTTTTTCTACTCCATTCTTAAATTTTTAGATGCGTTGTTCTTTTGAGCATATTAGTTGGGCACATGCCATCAATTAGAGGGTTCTCCCGCTATTCAGTGAACGCCTTGACCCCGCGATTTGTCATGGGGCTCCTTTGTGTGGCTGACGTCTCAGACATTTATTTATATTCATGTGTGTAATTTGCTATTTTCTTATATTTTACTCCCCTTCTTGGTTTTGTTGTTCTTTCTTGAGCGACACTTGACCCTATCAAATAATAACGACTTGTGTACACGACTGGACTGGCCAGGCGCTGGAATTGGTGACTGTCTCGAAATCTGGCGCCGCTTACACCGCCAGCGGCTAAACAAAAAACTGAAGAAGAGAAAACAGAAACATCAGCCAAATACATACACAAAAGTCAATAAACTTGAATGTGATAAGCGAACTGCGGGCGGTATTGCTCGAGCGGGGGGAGCAAATGTGTGTGGGGCTCCTGCCCGAAAGAGTTGGGCCAATTAGTTGAAGACCAGTGCGGGCAGCTGCAGGATAATCGGCTGTGAGTGCAGCTCTCTATTGCAGATAGTCAAGGCTTAGTCAGTGCCTTAGTTTAGCTACACAATTTTCATATACAAATGTAATAACACTGAGACTATCTATTTAGGGGACTAGAATGCTCTATAGAAGTTATATTGGCTTGTAGAACTAGAGTAATAGACTTGGAAACTCAACCTCAAAACTTGACTATATATCGAATATCAATTTATAATTCCTTGTTCAAATGTTTTATATATACTTTTATAATAATTTTTAATATTATAAAAATTTCAAGAGTCAAAAATACATTTAATGAAGGGACCACATTTCATGAATATTCTCAAGACTTATACTACATTTAAGATTTATTTAAAATAATATTATTAATAAGTGTTGAAAATTTTATTGAGGCGCTAGAGCTACGACGCAGACTAACATTCAAAGCAAATTTTGTGGGGTTTACTGCAGTCATTAATTGCTAAAATCTTTTTTTAAAGCTTTAATAGCTCTTTGATAAACTTAAACCGATTTGATGTGAATATAGTAGAATATAGAATTATTCTGCATCTATACTGATTTTTTCCAATTTTGTAAATCTGTTTATAAGTTTATAATTTTAATCGATATTTTATAAACAATATAATATAATATATATAAGATATATATAAGATATATTAATATTTGAGATTTATTTTTGTTTTTATTATTATAAGTTAATAAAACTTTGCGCTTTCTACCTTATATTATCCTCCAATTGACTCCAAAATCTTCTGTTTAAAGAGCGATGAGTCTTTTGAATCGAATTTTTCCAAAATAAAATAAGTTTTGAGTAAATACCTCAGACACTAATAGAAGCAATCTCTATATGACTGCACAACTGTGTGTTTATCGATAACGTATGCCTGCCTAATCGATAATGTCAAGTCCGATGTTTCTCTTCTAATCTCAGCGTCGATTAAGAACTATGTCTTCAGTTACCTTTACCTACCAAAGAGGATTAGCTCGAGCTACCCTCAGAATTTGTGTGTTTTTGTTTAGGCGAGAAGCCAGGATGGTTTTTGTCGAGGGTTGCTTGATTAACTGTGCCTCTTTCTTGGCCATATTTTTGATAGGTTACTCCACAAGTGCGGACCCTCTTCGTTTCGTTGTTCTCTTTTATTACATTTTAACTAGCTGAACCTTTGGCCTCAGCTGAAACGACGCGTTGACTCATCTCAGTGTTTACTGTGTGTGAGCCATCGCCAGCTGGGTTTCCTTTTCTGTTTCCCCCTGACTTACTGTCAACTGGCGCTACAGCAAGCCGTTTGGCATAAATTATAAACGCACGGCGCCCAGCTCGGCCCGGCCAATGTAAGCGGAGTGCCATCCACGGAGTCTGTGTCCCCTGTATCCCAACTCCATCACCAACACCAACAGCAACTCCAGTTCCAGTTCCAGCTTCGGCTTCAGCTCAGCCTCTGCACCAACTTCAACTTATTCCAGCGATTTTTAACGCGCTCAGCGGGTGCCCATTGTCCGCGGCAGTTAAACAAGACGCTTTTCAGCTCGTAAAACACGGCTCTGGACTTAGCTGGGTGTTTTAATGCGTGTTCGATGTCAGCAAGGGCATATTGGCTTGTGGTCTTGGAAGTAAAGTCTTTCAGTTTGAAGTCTATTCTCTACTAGGAATCAATTGTTTAATATGAAATTAAAGTTTAATTATAATTGATCTAGCTAAAATTTATTTTGCTACGAGAGAGCAATCGATAAATAAATCGATGTGAAATATCGATAACATATTAATCAGTCTCAGCTCTATTTGAACTTCGAATGGGTATTAGGTATTTGTTGCTACCCCAATTCAAGGCTTATATTAGTGTATATACTTGTTCAAATAGTGCAGAAGGCATATTGGCTTTCTATAAAGTACCTCAACAATGAGAAATACTGATTAGATCACATAAAAACTATTTGAAATTACTTAAGCAGGTGCCTATTATCTCCCTCTTAAAATATTAATTTGATATTAAAATTCCTCAAACGTTTACTCCCTATTTTACAGTCTATATATGACTATTGATTTGATGCACTCCTTGAACTCTGAGCGAGCATTGGGCAGTCGGGTACGCTCCACGCTGCTTCCATATTTGTTTGCTTTCTTTGTTATTTTGGTTAATAAAGTTATTGATTTGTGTTTAAGTGGCGTGGGTGAAACGCTTGGCCGGCAATGCTGTGGGTCCCCCTTTAGCGTCCTACGAGGAAAGGTGCCCCAGACCCAAAGCCAAACCTCGACAACAACAACAATAAGATGAAGAAATTAATGTGCCACATTTGTGGGCAATCTCTCTCGCATTTATCAGTTTATTTGTTTTATTAAATGCTGAGCTGCACTTTCGTAGAGGGCTTAAGGCTGACGCCTGTCAATTGCGACATGAGCAAGTCACGTAGGAAGGCCCCAAGCAACAGCCGCAGCCACCCAAACCGACCTCCGCCCGATTTGGGGCGTGGGCGGGCGGCGCGTTTAAGTAGCTTAAACAGACGCGGTGGTCCGAGGCATAACTTTGTCTAATGACTCGGAAATCCGTCACTAATAATAAAAGCCAAGGCTATAAAAGGCAGCGAGCATTTGAGACGTCAGTGCTCGATTCTCGTTCTCCACCTCTGTCGCTCTCTGTCTCTCTCTGTTGCAGCAGTTGCCGCTGCATTGCAGAGGAGGCAGTCAGGGGCCCGGCTCAGCCCGACATTGAGCACGTGTGTCTCATAATCCTATTACCGCGAGAGCAGTTGTCGATTGTCGTTTCTCGATTTTATGAATGAACAACAACACTCGCTGCCAGCGCGGCACAGTCTGTGCAAAAAGTGTGCGACTTATGAGCTTCAATTAATCAGTTCAGGCCACTTGGGGGCATGGAAATATCCTGCAAGTGGGAAACGAGTCTGCACCGAAATTTGAATATAGCTTAAACGGAGCAATTGAAGTAAGAGCTTGAAGTAAATGTTTGATTAAAGTGATATATATATAAATGTTATAGTACTTGTATTTTTTTAAATCGAGACTTAAGTTTAGGATTTAATTTAACAATCCAAATTTGATGTAAAGTATTTCTTGAAATTTTAAACAAGCTTAACAGAATTTTTCAAAATATTTCTAGTCTAAAAATGTTTTTTTTTTTTATGAAAGCTTAAATTAAGTAAATGGTAATCAAAAACATAAAAAAATTAAAAAGAAATATTACCCATATATATTATATATTAATGAAGTTTAACTTAACTATTTATAAATTTTAAATTTTTGCCTCAAAAAAAAAAAAAAAAAAAAAAAAAATAAATAAAAAAAATTAAGTAAACACTGCAATTTAATTGAAATCAATTTTATCTAAAGAACTAGAACATGAATTGATATCAAATTAAAGTAAACTTATTGTAAAATTCTGTATGTAATGTAAAGTAAGTAAGTAAACGAGCTTCATCAAAGATCTATTTCACATATAACATTTATTAATAAATTTAAAAATTAAATTCAAAAATTAAAATTAAATAAAAACTGGAATTTAATTGTCAATTTTATCTCAAGAACTAGTTCTAAGTAAACTATAACATTTCACATATAACAAGTTTGTTAGCTCGTAATATATAGAATTTCAAACCTTCCATCATTTCATTCCAATTATTTCCCCTAAAAATCTCTTAACATTGCGAACTTTTATATGGCTTTATTGATTTCATATAATCTGAATATATCAAAACTCAGCTAGAGCATTTAAACCTGGAGTTCTGCTCGGTTTGAGCTGGGTGCAAGAACTAGTTCGCAGTCGTTGTTCAGAGCAATCGCATTAGCTGAACCCACTTTAAAGGGTTTTCAATTGGAACTTTAAATCAATTCGATTAACGCCTGCCAGGAGCTGGGCACGCCCACAACAAAGAAAGAAACACATTGAGCGCAACTCAGTTTTTTGCTCGCTCGCTGGCTCCTTTTCATACGATTTCGCTTCGGGGGTGACCCCACGCATGCGCCTCGCGACGCCCGCGCCGCTGCTGCGGGGGTTGCAGGAGTGGTGCTGTTGTTGTTTTTGTGTTTGCGTTTGTATTGTTTTTTCAAAATGGCTGCTCAAATATTTGATTATCGTCTGGGCCGGAGCTGGCGCTGCTGTTAAGCCTAACTGTTACTGTCGCAATTCATTGAATTTGCAGGGCTAATTAAACACGTTAACAACTGTCGCGATGCGTTGAAGCGTGCAGGGATAACTTTTTGCCATTTGGGACGCCAGACGCCAGCAAAAAGAGCAAAACCTAAAGAATAAGAAGAACAAGAAGCAGAAAAAACAAAACTTTGCACAGTCTGTTGCCCTGGTTCCGTTTCATCCGTGTGTCAGAGGGCTAAAGACCAGCGGCTTGGTAACTGTCTATATATTGAAACTCCTATCTGCAATATGCCGCATCGTTTGCCTAATGCGAGTGGACAGTTTGCCTGGCGCCCAATCAAGTGTTTTCAAATTGGGTTAAGCGAGTGCCCCAAAAATGTATTAAATCAAGAAGAAGAAGCAGAAGAAGGAGAAGGAACAGCAGCAGCCTCTGCTGCAAGCACCGTTCGTGGAAGCGAAAGGCGCTTCCTGGAAGCCGCATTGAGCGCTGCCCACTCGCTGCACAATTGCAAATGCCGTTAATGCGATGCTAGCAGCGAGCGCAAGCAGCTGTCCTGGCGCCGCCCTAAACCAACAACAATAGCAACTACGACGACGACAGCAACAAAATGCGCTCAACACAATTCACTCAAATGCTCACGTGCGCGAGCGAGAGTGTGCGCATCAAAGGGCAAGCGAGCGAGACAACAACTAGTTTTGAGTGCATTGAAGCTTCATACACTGTTGTTGTTGTTCTTGCTGCTGCTTCTGCTGTTGTTGTTGGCGTTTTCGTTTGGCTCTCGCTGTTCGCCGCATCGCTGTCGTTTGTTGGCTGCGCCGCAGCCGACGCTTTCCAATGGGCGATTGGGCAAATTCAGTTGACACTCAGCTTTATGTGACAATTCGTCGGGCGAGCGGACGACAGCTGAAACAATAAAACGGTAAAAGCTTTGTGCCGACGGCTACGCAACCAGAAAGAAGCAAAGAAAAGGCAATAAAAATAATAATAAATTCGCGGCGTTAAAATTAATTTGGCACAAATTAATTTGCCTAACGGAACTGCTCAATTAGCACTGCAAAAACGTATAATTAAACGACGCGCGTGCAATAAAAATTATTGAAGGAAATTAACAAACGAATTTTGTACACAAATTTGCGACGCTTGTCAACACTCGTTCTCTGTTTTATATGCATTTGATAACACTCATTAAGTCTTGATTAATTGCCCGATTAAGCGATCGTCATGTTTGCGCAGTCGCAGCGAGTTTGATAACGCTGCAACGACAACGACAACGACAACGACAACAAAAACAGCAACACTTGGAATATGTTGTATAATGTGCCGTGTTATCAAAACTTTTCAACACTGGATTACTACAAGGTGAGCTAAGAACTCGACTCGGTTCTTTATTAATTCTCCTCCTTTGCCTGCTCGCTGCTCCCTTCCTTCCCCTCCTGCTCGCAGTCCAATGGGCAACGGATTATGTTTATCTGAGCTCCTCATCTGCTTATGTCACTTACTATAACGATATACCATTTTATAGTTGGGTTTCAGTTGAGCCGAAAGTCGTGCTTTCTGGAACTTTGACTACGATTTAAAGAGTTTTCTGTCTTGAGTCGTTCACTTGTCGAGATATATAATATTTGTATTAATTTCGTAAATAATATTTAATAATTTTTGTTTAAAATTTCAATGTTAATTTATATTCGAAACAAATTAATCCTGATCTAAAACTGAAGATATTGACAATAAGTCAAAATAGTTATATATCTGGTTTTGATAACTAGCCAAAATAGAGAAAGAAAGAAGAAACTAAGATATATTTAATATTTAGTTTAAAATAGTATTCGTTATATATTAAAAAGTTCAATATGAAAATACTAAAATGGGAAATTCCAAGTTATGGTATAATTTCTTTCAGATAGAACATATGTAAAATACAGTTTAGATATCTTAAAGCCTCGTACTTTTATAATATATAATATACATAAAAATATTCAGAGCAGCATTTTCAATTGGCTCAAGTAGAAATACCTGCACAAAGACTGAGTAGATTTATAAATAAGAATGTATAAAATATCAGTTACAAAATCTTCTAGTATTTCGTAACAGAATCTTAATCTTTGGCAATTTGCAGTTCAGTTTCAATTTCCTTTGACCACACATATTGCATAATGCGCAGGAGATCTTAGCCCGGCCACAGCTCTCCAGCTCTTAAGACTTTAACTTTTCAACTTTCCAACTTTTGCTTTAAACCTTCAGGAATCTGGAATTTTGATACGCTTTTCCACATGAACTGCGCGTAATTACAAGCCTTTAAGCCAAAGCCTAGACAGAGTTCTAGATGCGAGAGATAGCCTTCAGTGAGCTGTAAGAAATCAAAAAACAAAATGGGAAAAGGCAGAGCAACTGCAAATCTTTGGCTACCGAACTGAACCCTAAAGAACTGAGCCTTTAAATGCTCTGGCCAGACAAAGGGCCAGAAGACAGTAGTCAAAAGGGAATTTTCGGCTTAAAAAGGGCACACAGCAAAATAAAAGGATCCTGTCGATCGAGTGAATCATCTGACCAGAAATAAAACCACAAAAGGCCATACAAAACGAATACGAATATGAATATATGAATGTGAATGTGAATGTGAATGTGAATACAGATACCAGAAGGCAGTAGGTCAAAACGGAGTTACAGATATGCTGATAGATCAGTGTAGAAATCTTTGCCGCGTTGTTGATTCTTTTTTGATTGACAGTTATTATGTGTAGAGACTGTCTCTCTGCCTCTCTCCCTATCTCTGTTTTTTTTTCTTTCTTTTTGCTTGCTATCCCTGTCACTTGGTTGCCCGGACAGCCAGTCTCATTACTGTTAGCTTGTGCCACACCCCCTGCCGCCTCTAGCTGGCGTAACTTGAGCGGAGTTGTTGGAGCAAAGCAATTTGCGCTGTTGTCGCTGTTGCTGATGTTGTTGTTGGCGTTGCCAGGCGAAACGACCGAAAAGCAAAGAATACACTGCGCAAAACAAACTGACTTTGTAAATACACTGCAATTGAGGATGAAGAAATTTATTAAATTGTTCGTGTTATTTTTATTTTCCAAATTTCATTGAAATATTTTAGCTTTTCAGAAAACTAAAATTATTAAAGAGAGTTTTTCCGAGACAAGCAAAGAGGGAATTATCTTTTCTTGTTTTAGAAACACTCTCTTCTAGTCCAATACAAATTTCATTTACAAACAAAACTTAAATAGATACATTTTTATGAAATCCCTCTACTGAACATCTCTCTCTCTCTCTCTCTCTCTCTCTATTATAATGATATAAGTTTAATGGATAAAATATTCAATTTAGATGAAATCCTTATATGCCTTATCATATATTTAACTCTCATTTTTCCATTCTCTTTATTTCCATTTTAACATATAAGTTTTATTTCAAATCTAAAAGCTTTTTCTTTCGAAATTATTTGCTGTGCATATTTGGAGCAGCAACAAAATGGCGTCCATCGATATGATTTTTTGGGGCGATGCTGGCAACGCTGCCTCTGCCTCTGGGGCTGCCAGCACCGCCATTTTGTTTGTCTATTTGTCAATCTCATAAATGCAAATGCCAAAGCAACGCGAACGACGAGCGCTGCGGGCTGAGCACTCGTCCAGGCTGCTGCTGCTGCTGCTGTTGAAGCCATTAGCAAATAATTTCAGCGAAATTTTTATTCAGCATTGTTGTGCTCAGACACACACACACACACACACACACGCGCGCGCACACACATAGACAGACAAATGCCGTCAGGATAATTTCATTGAAATTTGAGTCGTCAAAAGGAGCAGCAGCAGCAGCAACGAGGCAAAATGTACAAAAGGACGCCCTGCAGATGCCTTGCGCTTTTCGCTTTTCGTTGTTGTGCGCTACGGGCGCGCCATTATAACAACAAACAATACAAACAGCAGCAGGAGCCGAGGAGGGGAGGGGAGGGGCGAAATGAGGAGAGTGGGGGAGCAGGCATATATAGCTATATCTATAGCTGTAGCTCTAGCTGTTGTTGCCCCCGCAGCACTTGAACACTGCGGGTTTTTTAATTATACTCTACAAGCATTACAGTTTATTTAACAATGGGTATGTTGCGGTTGGGCAAGTGTGTGCAGCGGGTAGGAAGGTATATATAACATGATTTATCTGACAACATTCGGATTATGCTAAGACTGTCTCTATAATAATGTAGATAACAGCGATAAAAGAGTTCAAGTTTAAGTTTCAATCTATAAACAGATGTTAGATAACTAACAATGTTTTATAAAATCGATAAATATCGATTTCAGCATATTATGAGCTATATTGTTTATTCGGCGATAATATTCTACTTAATCAACAACAGCAAAGTTTAGTTCAATTTGTTTTACTAAATCGATAATTTGCTGTATATCGATATATAATTTGATCGGCTGTCTGTGACTAATATATGTATCACGCATGCTTCCATTCATAGATGTTGGATCATATGAACACGAGATAGTATTTCCATTACAAATCCACTTCTGTAAAAATCATAAGCAGTACAAACTTTTCGATAAATATCGATATGCAAACTTAGTTTTTGAGAAATAGATGAATGTATGAAGGATTCGTCAGCTTTGGTCAACTTTAGGCTCAGATATTTAGTGTATACCAATAGTACAGGGACAAAGACAGTACAGGGTATCTGCTAGTCAAGAGACAGTAATGAAAGTGCATTCGCTTGTTAATTTTCTATACGTTTGCTGTGCCCTTCGCTGCCCGCACTCTCCATTACAGCCACGCCCCTTTCGCACAGCATTTAAATGTTTGTTTTTTTTTTTTTTTTGAGGCGGTTGGGGGAGGCACGAGGAGAGGGAGAGGAAGAGCGTAATTATGGCAGGCTCGGCTTAATGTCCTGCGACAGTTTTACAGCATAATCTGCAATCTTTGCGCTCTTAAGCCGCTTTTTGTGCCTCGCAGAGGGTCAAGGGTCGGCTTAAATGGCAAATGGTTTCGATGCTCTCTCTCTCTGTCGTGTATTTGCTGGGCGTGGCACAGGAAGTGCAGCCGGAGGCACGAGATGGCATCTGCACTTTGTTCTACCTGTACATAAGCAGCGAGAGAGATGGCAACAGAGGAAGCGACAGAGAGAGAGAGAGAGAGGGGGGGAATCAGAGTTAAACTGCGCGTCTCTCAAATGAACTTGTTTGTTTGTTTACACGGCTCTAACTCTGTTTGTTTTGCCGCATTGAAACTGAATTTCAGCAGTAGCAATAACAAAATGCTTAAGTAAATAAATAATATGTGGAGCCAAAGCTTGGCGAAGACAGTCGTCGCATGGGCACGGGCTGCAACTGCAAAATGTCTGAGGATCAGGTTTACTCTCAATGTCATTTGACGGACTTCAGATCTTTCCAGCTATTTGAAGCCAGTCGAATTCTGCAGGCTTAGGTGTACATCATGAAATATACCCAATCTGCAAGAATATGTCGGTAAACAAATGCTTTGAAGTTTGCAGAAGCTTTGCAGACATATTTTGTAGATGCCAATAGATGCTTTAAAAACACTTATCTTTTGACCAGATATAATAATATATTTGGCTTTTACATCTTTTGGACTATTATCTGTCCTCAATTGGCTATGACTCTATGTTGATTGCTTCTATCGTAGTACTGAAAATATAGTATTTAGTGATCAGTCAATCAATCGAACAGACGGTCTTAACCATCAATCATCTTTTAATTTTGTTTATATGTATATTGATATCATAACCATAAATTCTGGTATTCCAAGCAAAACCTTATGTAATTTTTATTACAAATACTATAAAACTATTTCATCATAAAAATTGATAAAACATGAAAAGACTTTTATTGAGTACTTAGAGCCTAGTCATCAGCATTTGGTGTTATATTTAATATATGCTTGAACAAATATTACAATCACAACTTAAATCTAGTTTCCATGTGAATATCTATTTGAAACTCTACTATTTCCAGCAAATATTTTTAAAATCTAATAATTTTACAAAGTCAAAGTAAACTCACTTAATTTTTTACGAAAATACATAAATATTATCAGGTACATTCAAATTATTTTTGATGTAGTTTCCTAAACTATTTATTTTAGTAATTTGAGCAACACCCTAAAGATATTTCTCTTTCTACTTTTTTAAACCCGTTTTTTTGTAAAATTTATTTTAAAAATCTTTTCTTTTTCAATTTGAATTTTTTTTTTTTTACCCCTTTTTATTACGTGTGGTTTGCTTATCGCATCCCCTACGGGCCACATTGAGCGGCTTATCAGACGTGAGCTGACGTCATGTTTGCTTTAAGAAACCACAAAATATATGCAATGAATTAACATGCGAGTTACTTGGATTACATAAAATGCAACGTGACAGCCACTCAAATGCCACTCAGTCGTCGCCAGGGAGAGCTCCTGTCGCTCATACCCGTACCCATTACTATGAGGACCTGCTTGGAGGCATTTGCTTTGTTCCGCTCATTGTCCTGTTGCTGTGGCACGTAATCCGGTAGAGCTTAGCCCATTTATCCTGTTTTATGTCGCCTGTCAGGCGTGCCAGGCCTTAGAAATGAGAGCAACCTGCCTGGAGGCTGCAGCCGAGAGGTTTGTTTTCGTCAGATTTTGGCCCTAATGCCCGCTAATGATTGCAAATATTTGGCCAGTCGAGGATTTGCGTACCTCTGACTCACCCGGTAGTTTTTCTAAATTTAAAAGACAGCTCCGAAAATAGACCAAATCGAAAATGGAATAGACCATTAGACAAGTCGTGTCGGGGGTCTGCACAAAATCAATTGTCACATTCGACAGCGTATTTTGAGCGGTGCCTATGCGATCTATAGATAGCTGCAATGGCCGCTATTTTTACATACTTTCCTGATCTCCATAAGAAATATTCAAAATAGATCTGGCAGAAAGTGTCAATTGACGCAAAAGCTAGACCAGACACTAATGGGGTTTTCATTGATGAAACTTTTTTCTGAGTGCCGAACACCGCACAGAACTGCGGGAGTACACCGTATATAGAGAAGTACGGCACAGAAGTTTTGGCTTGCATTTCATTGATGAAAACAGGAGTAGAATGAAGATTGGCCAAGATTTACCTGAAACAGGAAAGGATTTCAGTATTACAGACTAAGGACTCCCAACTACTTTTCATTAGTTCAAGAACTGAACAGAGTATATTGGCTTTGTCCGTAAAAGGCAGCTATTGGTTCTTTAGACTTTTGTCTTCAAATATATATACTATATAAAGAGACTCCTTTATTTATTGAAATCACTGATTAGTTTATAGTTTGAGGGTTCGGATCTACAAGTGTTAAATATTATTATGTACAAGTTGGGAACTGCAACGTCCCTATATATTATACTGATTCAAGAACTGCAGAAGTCCAATGTCCGCGCCTTGCTGTCCGTCCGTATGAACTAGCTAGAAACGTTAAATTATGAAGTATATCCTTGTAAGACTTCCATTAAAGTATAATTTTCCCTGCGAAACTGAGATCTGTTTATGTTGAAATTTTAAAATATAATGATTTCCTATCTTCTATTATACTTATATATTATTTTATTAATTTAGAGAGGAGTCTTAATTGCTTTCATAATAGATTCTTGTTTTCCACGTTATAACATATATTTTGGTATTCAGGTACATATACCTTTTATATATATTCCATATAGCGAGAGAACAATGTATAGCTGTCCGCAAGGAACGCATCTATAGCTTTTGATCGACACGCCGCGATACGCAGCTGTCACATCAAAAGCGCGCATATTTACAACGCTCCGATAATTGGTGCTTGGTTAGAGAAGGGGCTGGGCTAGGGAGCAGAAAGGTGTGGAGTATCGAACATTGGGGAGGGGGCTGCCTCTCCGCTTACAGCAATTCTCGTTAAAGCGGAACAACAGAAAAAACTATATACGAGTATATATAAAATGGGAACTAAACAAATGAGCGAAAGTACGACGAAATGAACTTGTCATAATTATTTGACAGTTGGCTTGGTGATGATGATGATGATGATCACGAAGGGCCTGATGATGAGGTTGGAGCTGTTGGCGTTGGCTGTTGGGGATATAATTCCAGTTGCATTCTTGGAAAACATTGTGCGGCACTTTGCTCGCAATTGATGTAAAACATTTTGTTGCCAAGTCAAGAATTTGACAAGCGCATGCCACCCGGCCAAGGGGTATATCTACCCCATTCGCCCCCATATCTACCCCGTATAATGGTTTCGCTGCGGTTCGGCACTTTGATTTCGCTCGACAGTGTCGCGGCGCGGGGCAACGAGGTCAAATGGAGGGCAGATTGTGAAAACAAAACGCATTCGACATTTGCGCCTCATTTCCGGTTCAATCAGGTAGAGTTGCAGTGCGCTGTTCAAGGAACCAGTTCAGGAGTTGGTTTAGTGTGGAGGGAACTGAACTAGATTAGTCGCGGAACTACTAAAGGATAGGGAGTCAGGGGAACTGCTAATGAACGAAACCACGAATCAGAATGAGCAAATGATAGATTTTGAGAACTAATTAATTATTGAACAATATTTGGATAAAAAGAGATAGAGCTGATGGGAGTTAGATATAACGGAACTAGTTAGAGATCGCTGTGAATCTATTAAGATGATAATGATCATAATATATGATAGAGGAAAATATATACTAAGTTGGAACTAGGAACGACTTGATTTTGTGCAGTCTCTTAGCAGCAAAGAGAAGTTCAATTGAACTAATATCTGAAGTGAAGCACGGGGAAGTTGAGCCATCTTCGGGTTTACTTAGGTGTGGCTGATGTCAGTCAAAAGGCGCAGACAGGCTGTCAGGCCAGCTGGTGCTCGAGTGGAGCGGCATGCAACCCTTCCGCCCTACCACCGGTTCTCGCTCCTTAGCTCCCTCCACGCTGCTGCTCCCTGCTTGCAATTAAGCGGCTCGCAAGTTTTTCGAGACAAATTTGTCGGCAATCAGCGTGCGACCTTTGACTTGTCTGCGATCGCATTGCTCGTTAGCAGTCGTGACAGTTTATCTTAAATTCTATTTCTTTTTTCTCTCTATTTTTCATAATAATTTTTACCACGAAATGGCCGACTGCCTGCCCCTAACGTCGTTTTTCCGGACACTCCGCATAAAATATCAAATTTCGTGCTGCACATTTTCCTTCGAGGCTTTGCCCTGGGAAACGGAAAAACTGCATCGCGAGCCGCACAATTGGCAGCCAAAATGCCAGCAACAACAACAAATCATTCACAGCATTCACATTTTGCTGTCCATTGATTGGCGCGGAGGCTGAAAAGGCGAAACTCGATAGTTCTTTGATCGCTCCCTAAAAATCTAAAAAAAAGAAGCCATACATATACAAATATATAAATATGTTATATATGAAATCCGCGCACCTGTTCATGCGCTAAAAACTTGGCCTGGCCTGGAAAACTTGTGCTTGTGCCGGTAACAGTTGGGCTATGAGCACTGTATACTCTGTACGATGGTGAAAAAAGTGTGTGGGTTGCCTTTACAAATCTAAGGTAGAGAACAAGGAATTTTTTTTGGCCTAAAGTATATATATATCTTTCTTCGATAATTATCGATGTTGAAAAAACGAAGATATATATTCCATAATTTTAAATCAACTTTTTATGGAATATATATCTTCGTTTTTCTAACATCGATAATTATCGAAGGAAGGCATTCTTGCGCATTCTACATTGAAAAATTGATAATCAACAACACATACAAGTCAATGTTCTGTATATCTTCCCCTTCTTACAGTATATATTTCTTATTCTTATTGTGTGAAATCTTAATCGATAACTATCGATAATTAATGAGAAAGAATATATATGTCTTATATCAAAGCTATATCAATGTAAATACAGGATATTAATTTGCGCTCTGTCAAATTTCTGTAATATATTAATATCGATAAATAGCGTATTACTATGTATAACGCGATAAATATAGATTAACCAGTCAATTATTTTTTATATTTGTGAGTTGAGATCCCAGGGTATTCGAATATATATTAAGAATATATTTTGAATACTTTGAAGATTTGGAACTCATATTATATGCTCACATCTCTCTTCTTTCCATCTAGTACATATATTGTTAGTATTGTAACTAACATAAAAATCGTATTAAACAATTATAATAATAATTATAATTAGTGTATCTCCAGGTCGTGCACGCTCACTTATTTTTTGCTCTTCTCCTTTTTTTGGCATATTTGTAATGGGATATGCGATGGCCCAACAACGGCCTTGCGATTTAAGTAATTAAGTCTAACGGAAATAATCAACTATTTTCATTTCTATTTCTATTTTATACCTATTTATACACATATATATATTTGTATATATATAGTGTATTCTTGCGGCACAGCCCGAGTTAATGTGGCCAAGGTCTGTGCTGAAACTGATCCAACGAAGCGTTAGGGTTGCCTCGAGAGTCGCGTAATTGATAGCGACGACGACGACCATTTGTGGTATTATATTGCCAATTCGAGTTGGCACAGTTTGTGCTACAGTTTGCTTTCAATAAAGAGAATCACATGTGACGAATCGAACTGCAGAAGTAAAGAATCTATCTATTAGCCACGCCAGGTGTATCTATGCTACGTACTTAAAGTGGGTCCAAAGAGTTCGTGAAGTAATTTAATCCTTGAGCTTCACAGTAGATGTAGGCATATGGAAATAATAAATAGCCCTCGCAGAGAGTATGTACAGTCAGTGCTCGCTAAGGGGAATGCCTTTATGGTCGGGTGCTACCGACTGCGTAATACTCAATTACGATTTGGTAAAGGTAAAGTCTGCAGCAGCTAAATTTAAAACTCTAGCTCCAAAACTTCGAGTAAAAATAGATATGATGATAATTTAAATTGCCTGAACTTTACCCGCCAACTTAGTAAATATTAATATCAATCAACAAATTAACTATTCCTAATACATAAAAGTTGGGCAAGTTTTCTGTATAATTTTTTTTTTTTGAGCCTTTTGATAACTATAAACTAAAACTAGTTTTTCTTTTAGCACTAATTACTATATTATACGTTGATTCCATGTATATTAAATATAATTCGCATTAATTCATTTTCGAAGATTTAAATTTTCCATTTCTCATCCGTCCTTTACCTGACTACTTTTGAGATGTTTTTTTTGGTATATTCTAATATATATACCTCACTGAATTTAGATTACCTCTCCTTGATTAGATTCCCAGAACCATGCATTGTTTGCATTTTCTTATTCATTGTTTAGTTGATTGCATAATTGCAAGTTCCTTTTCGCTTCGTGCTTAGTTAACCGTTGCACATTGATAAACAGAAATAATTTATCAGTTTTTCAAGAAAATATTTCAAAGATTTTTCTCATTATGCGCTCACTGCGAAAAGGGTTAAGATTAGCGTGCGAAGGGTATCGATGGGCCATATCCATATCCAAGGGTGGCTCTCCGCCTCGCCAATAATATTTTTAATTAGCAAACAATGAATCCGATTTGGGACACACATTGATTTTTTACGCAAAAAAAGGAAGATATGTTGGCGCATTGAACCTTGACCGTGACATCTTGAGAATAGGTCAACATTGTTGTTTAATTAGAGGACAATAGCTGTCAATAGCTTGTCGGGATAAGTCACGAGGATACTCACGAGGGGTTGACGCAAAGGTGGGCCAGCTGTGAGAGCGAATGTAGTAATAAAGTTACATAATTGTTAGCTTTACTTCGAACTCATTGATTATGGTAGTTCATCTATCTAGCCGTCGTAGAGCCCTCCTCTATTGAGTCACTAGTTCAGCTAGTTCAAGAGCTTAAGGTCGATCCTGATTGGCTTGCATAGAAAGTTAAATAGCTCAATGGAAGGACTCTTTCAGTTGAACAACTCGCTGATGAACGCTTGTGTAAAACGAACTGATTGGCTAACTGAGCGGAACTAAAGTCGTTCAACGATCACTATCAGAGTTCAGTAGTTCCTTTTTATGACCAGTTCAAGTGAGCCTATTGGTAACAGCAGGATACAACTTGTAGCTGAATATCTATGTACACAAATCTTATCGCAGTCAATCTTAATGACTACTTAAAGCCACCCCGCCCCACGAGAGTGCGCCCCTGGCCCAACAGGGGCTGAAGTGCGATTGAAGCAGCTGTTGGCACTTGGACTTTAATTGAGGCCCAGGGGTGCCATCCATATAAAAACCTCAACATTAATAAGTGTTAATAATTGTGTGTGTTGAGCGTTGAGTGTTGAGTGGGTTTTTGTCGTAGGCTGTTTGTGAACTGACACGCCCCAGCGCCCCCTCCCCAGACAATGGTCGGCTACAATTTCACTTTACTTTCGCGAAAGTCAGAGCGTAACATGGCTAGGATTACCACACAGCATCCACAAGTACCCCCTGGGATGGACTCCGGACTGCGTACGCCGAACCTTGGACCCTTCTGCGCTGGGCCCACAAAAATGATTTGTTGTTGTAACTGGGCAACTTTACAAATTCAATTTGTCAGCGATGCTGAGGGGTTGTTTCTCTGCTGTTTTTTTTACAGTGTGTGCTGGCAAATTAAATTTCATAGGCCTGGCAACAGCTTAACAACAACAACAGCGAGTGAAAACATATGCTGCCTACTTGCGGGCGGTGGCGCCTGTGCTGGTGCTCACTGTACAGTGCACACGCGCAGGGCTGCATTTGATTAGAGCCGCTCGCCCAGGCGTGACTATTTAATTTGCCGCTGCTGTTGTTGTTGTTGCGTGTTTGACACGCGCAAGTCGAGAGCGCATAATTAATTTAATTAGAGAGTCGTTCCCACAGGTAAAACAAGCCGCACGCTCAATGTGCCATCGATATGGAGCCAGACCCGACAAACACCCTGTAATTAAGTTGTTAAAATAAATAGGTTCAAATAAGAATAGTCACCTATTGATCGCGACTTAAGCTACAGTATTTATCGATACATTTAAATAAGAACATATATATATATATATAATATATAATATATAATATATAATATATAATATATAATATATAATATATAATATATAATATATAATATATAATATATAATATATAATATATAATAATTAATATATAATACAGAATACAGAATATATATATAATAATATAAATAGTATTTGAGTTTATGATAAATTAGGGAAGGCTCGGTCCATTTAAAATTTATTAAAATAATTAGTATTACTTATATTTAACGGTACCACGCATATAGCACTGTACTGTAGTACAACTACGTATTCCCCCTCAGTGATTCATGTTTATCTTATGACTCATTCACTTGCTGCACTGCAACTTCATACACATCACTTCATACACATCTCACATATTTCAGCTGTCACACACTTAGCTTAACGAACTACCCGCCTTTGCAATCTTAATACAGGGTATAGCAACCTGCTTGGCTCATCTGCCCCCCGGCGGTGGGCTTTGGCATTATGAGGCGGGCGTGTTCATCGGTTTTGATGCCTATGCCAAGTGACAGCTGACACACTTCGCTCTCCAGCTCTCCAGCTCTCCAGCTCTACGGCTCTCGCGCTCTACGTGGGTGGCAGGTTGTCCGGGCAACTGGGCAGCCGGGTGGCTGCTGTGTCCGTGGCGGCTTTTAATGAAAATTCCTGACCAATGTTTGTGTATTGCTGAGGTCACCATGGCAATGCAGCTCTTAGTGCTCTCAACAACCCCTTCCCTCCACTTCACCTCCCCTACGCTCGCTCTTGCTGGGCCCCCGCCGTAGCTGTTGCAGTTGTCGATTGGCGCGTGCCTCAAACACAAACACGGGTTCCGCATAATTTTCAGCGGAATGAAAGCATAAACGAGGCGTTCCAAAGGCAACCCCGGTGGTCATTCATTGCAGAGAGACTCACAAGTGAGAATCTCAGCTCCCCTTCGGCCCGAGCCCCATCTACGGCGGCCAGTGCTCTCTGATAAAGCGCAAAATGCAATTTCTGGCACGGTTTATTTTCGGTACGACTCAGAGGGTCCGCGCAAATAGTCCAAGTCATTGTTTCCATTTGATTCATAAAAAAACTACTGGCCCATAAAAATCTTTTTATTATTTATGCACTCCCAAGTTCAGCAGCCACAAGATCTGAAACAGAATTTGCTTTTATAGCATATTGGGTTATACGAGTTTATGCTTTGGAATCACACAACAAAAATAGTTTGTTTTCCTACTCTATAGTATATCAAAGACGAAGATTGCAGCTCCATAAAGTATATGAATATTACAAGTGAGAGTCTGAGAAACTCTCTTCTGCTTTTATGTCCACTTCAAACTGTCGTTAGGAATAAAATATAAAATGATCTTCATGAGGCTATTTGTCATGAGAAATTAGACTCTCAGTTCGAAAGTTATATTGATGAAACTACGATTATTATTAAAACTATATTTAACGCACTTGTTGGAATCAACTAATCCCAAGGGCTTATGCGAGTAACATATTTAATTATAGATTTGAAATTATTAATTTAAAGAAATTTTTAATTCGAAATTTGACTACTATATTTTATAATATATATATAGTTTATATAGTTTATATGGAGAATTCTTCTAGATCTTTATTTTAGTCAATAAATTGGTGTACTAACTATATGTAACTGTATGTACAGTAGCATAAAAATAAATGTTATATAGACGATATTATCTACAAAACAATCCTGGTTTTGTGGCAAGTCTATTAAATCTATATTAAATTTTATTTACAAATTTTTTTTTTTTAAATTATTTCTAAACACATAAACCATTTTAAAACAAATATTATTTGCTTTATGTAAATATTTATCATATATATTTCTTTTCTTTTGCCATTCAATATATTGACGTCCATATGATTTAGCTTTGTTCAACTATCCCTCTTATGAGAAATGGTTTAACTCTTCTATCATAAAAAGTAATTATTAATTATGATTATATAATTCATTATGAGCAACAGCTCTACTCTATTTATAGCTACGTCTACTTGAGCTGTGAAATATATTTCAATAATATTTTATTTCATTATATTTTGATCTGCACTAATCGACTGTAAGCTCTGATTACCGTACCATAAATCATCTTCTGTATTTTTATTTCTGTATTTTCTTCTTAATGTTTCGTGTATACAAAGGTATTCGATTTGCCGGAAAAATGATTTTCTATTCGGTCAAAATATTTGCCTCAAATTGTTTTGAATGGAAACTCAATTTATTTATAAGCGATTTCTCGCTAATTATAAATGCAAACATTTATGAAAATCACTTTGTGTTTTTCTTGCGGCTTTTCTTTGCGGCATGCGAAACGTTCAGGAATTAGCCAATTAGGCGATTGCAGTTAGCAAATTCGATTTCCATGGGAAATTGTGCAAACGAAATATCGCAATTTGTTTAGGTTGTTGTTGTTGTTGGTGTTGCTCCGGTTGTTGTTGTTATTGTTATAGCGGAAGTGCATGACACACTTCGTCGAACGTAGCGCACTTTTAACCCAACGATGCGCGCAGGGTTTACTTTTAGTCACTCGACTGCTGACTCGACTCGACTCGATTCGATTCGATTCGATTCGATTCGAGTCGGGCATTAAATATGCCTTAATCGGTTTAGCACGATCGTGAGACAACATGTCGTCAATTATATCTACGCGCGATCATCAGCCGGCGAGAGTCGCACCAAGTGCCTGCTGGCTGCCTGTAAACAAATCTGTGCACAATTTACAATTTCGCTGCATTTGCAGATATTTCGCGTCTTCTGTTCGCTGTGGAAGCTGTGGCCGGCCGGTCGCTCGCTGGCTCTCTTGCATGTTTGCTGAGTCGCGCACATTTGTTTGGAGCCGGACTTGGGGCTGGGGCCGACTCGTTCGTCGTCCGACGTCCGTCGTCCGTTGTGAACGTGCTGATCGTGCGCTCGAGAGCAGGCGAGGATGGCATGCAGCAGGCGGGCAGGGCGCAGGCAGCACAAAGTGTTTAAGATTTACGTTCAGTTTTGATCGGGCTGGACCTCCCCGGTGCTGTATTAATTTAATGCAGCCAGGCAGAGGTGCCTCAGTCTGGGACCTGGGCGCCATTTTGCAGCGTTCAAGCGGGTTCAACACCTGAGCTGCACACCTCTCTCTCTCTCCTTCTCTGTCTCTCTCTCTTTCTCTTTCTTTTCCACTTGGTGGCAAGGCGTTGTTCCACGCATTTTTACAACTTGATCTGAAGTTTGGCTCGGCTCCAGCATCTAGATAAGCGCTCAGCCAGACCAAAAACACAGCCAATTGCTCGTTGTCATTTGTCGTTGTTTGTTTGTTGCTTGTCGTGTTAGCGCGACACTCGCGAAGAACATTGGCGATGCGTCACGGCAAGCCAAGCTTTGGCCTACAATTGGGTCAAGACTTATTTGCTGATACCCGATTATCGCGGAGCGCGCAGGGGCTTTCTTCAAATGTCGTTGTCAGCGCATGCCAAAGGTCTGATTCGCAGAGGCATTTTGAAGCTGATATAGCCATCGTGCCACACGATCCACGCCCCTCACTCCTCGCCTCGCAGGCTTCCTACACTATTACTCTATGCTAATTTCAGAGAAAAAACCGCTGAGGCATGCGCTTCGCGCTACAAATTGCACTAACCACAAAATGCACATAGAACAGCCGAGCCGAGCCGAGTCGAGTCGAGCAGAGCCACAAGGAGCTCTCCGGTCTGGAATGCAACATGTCTGCGCGAAGTGTAAAGTTCGCTATATTCTAGCCGTAAACATATTTTAGACACTGAATAAATTACGAAATATGCCAGACAAGCAAATGCAGTTCATTCAGAAGCACAAAATTATTAAGAATTGAGAGAGGGAATTAAGAGAGAGGGAGATAGTTGGATAGATATTTATCAATAAATAGCTGATTAATAGGACAAATTTCAATTTAAATAAAGACAAGATAAAGATTGCGCAACTAAAATGTGATGAAGTACGCTTGATTTATTTTATTTAAATAACAAACAGTTAAAGCTAAAACATTTATATCCATCTGTATAGCTTAAATACATAAAGAGCAAGAGCTGAAAGTATCAAAAACCTGATAATATAGGAAATTGCTTAGACAATTAACGAATATTATTTAAAAACTAATAACTAAATAAAGGAAAAATAAAAAATTTTAATAATAATAAATAAAAAAAAAAATGAATAAAAATTAAAATTATATATAATAGTTTTTAATTATTTTAAAAGTGAGCTATAATTAAAATGCGAACTTAACAACTTAATATATTTCATCATATTTCTTTATGCTTTACCATACAAACATAATAAACAATTCTACTCAAGCAACAAAAATTTATGAAATCAAAAAAATATATATTGAATTATTGAAAATTGCTTTAAACAATAAACGAATATTATTTAAAAACTAATAACTAAACAAAGGAAAAATAAAAAATTAAAATAATAATAAATAAAAAAAAAAATAAATAAAAATTAAAATTATATATAATAGTTTTTAATTATTTTAAAAGTAAGCTATAATTAAAGCAACAAAAATTTATGAAATCAAAAAATAAAATATTGAATTATTGAAAATTGCATTAGACAATAAACGAATATTATTTAAAAAATAAAATAAAATAAATAAAAATTTAATAATATATTAATAATAATAATAAAGAATTTATTATTATTGTTCATTTATTTTAAAACTTAGCCATAATTAAAATTAAATGCTAACTTAACAACTGAATATATTATATTAATATTTAAATATATTCTGAACAAATTCTATTCAATTTACCAAAAATTGATATGAAATCAAAATCAAATTATAATATCCCATACTATATATATTAAATTATTAAAAATTGCTTTAGACAATAAACGAATATTCTTTAAAATATAATAAAATTGTAAATAAAAAATTATTTATTTATTTTAAAGTTAGTTATAATTTAAATTAAATGCTAACTTAACAACTGAATATATTTCTGAACAAAAATATGAAATCAAAATCAAAGATATATGGAATACTATAATATATACATTGAATTATTCATATTTAATTATTAATATGGATTATTATATAATTATTCATATATGGTTTATTCATACTGAGCCTCGTACAAGTCAATATAACTCTATAAACTATATGTGACATAGGGCTGGCCAGAACAAAGTGCAGAAAAGGTTTTTTGTGGAGTTCAAAGTTCTTCAGTGGCTCGAAGCCTTTAATAGACTCTTAACGGCTTTGTCTTTTGCTTGGCATTCGAAGTATTTATTTAAAAATAATCAATAATTATGCAATAAATATATTGTGTTAGTTTTGAGTGCCTGATTGAATTACCTGATAGGCCACACACTCACACACACTCACATACACACACACATTGTGCTTTGTTTTGGCAGGTGGCGACTCGCGTCCGTGTGGGTGGCCAGCAGGGGCGTAGAGGTGCGAGGGGCTTTATTAGTTAGAATTCCATGGCATATGAATCGATTGATACGTGTGTGCCTGAGTTCTCTGATTTTATTTTATTTATTGTCTCGTTTTGTTGTTGTTATTACTGCCATTGTTATTATGAGCCTGATTTGCTTACGTGTAATTCCATATGGCCGATAAGACAGAGCCGGCCCAACACTCGAAAGTTTACTTAGACGTTTTCACAAAACTAAGCGTTAAATAAATAAAATGGTTTACAAAATGGTTATGAGTGTTTGGTTTTGGAGGCACTTGCCATCAGCTGTTCCAAACAGATTACAGACTAAACTATATATTCATAGACGAGTATCGGGCGAATATGTGGCTAAGGGAATTCAGTTTGAGGGAAAGGCGCGTCTGCAATTACAGCACCTGGCCAATTCACACGAATTACGATACCTAAACTCGATTTGTTTATAAATAGATTATTAAGTTACACAGAATTCGTAGAGCTGTGTAAATCATATTGGCTCACGACTTGGCTTACATAAGTCCACATTGGGCTTATACGTGGACTTCATTTAGTCCGCGTTAGATATTTTAATTGAATTGGTTGATAGCAAAAGGTCTCGACAGGCATTTAAGAGGTTAGTTAAATGTTGATGATGATGAGATAAAAGATTGCAGTTATAAGAGAATATCTTTAGATCGGCAGTTATACAGAGAAGAATATGTATATATCACAAGTGAGTACAGTCAGAAGAAGTTTAAAAAATTATGTTAAAATCATAGAAATAAATACAAATTTAATATAAAATAATAATTATAATAATAAAACGAATTATGCTACATTTTCTCTTACTTCAACATAATTTATTTATAAACTATAACCAAGAAAATCCTAATAAAAAATATATTACATTATGAAAATATTTAAAAATCTGATGCAAACAAATCAAGCTAATACCCGTTCAGACCCACTTTCTGCTATAATAAATCTGGCTTCATTCGTTTTAGCCCTGTAAATTTACGAGTTTAATGCGGCATGTAAATGAATTGGAATCACGTGTTGATCGCTATCAAAATTAGCAAATTTCGGCAGTTTAAAGTGGCCCAGATCTAAAGCGGAATACCTAAGCACCCGCATAACGATATATGAACTGATTCATCACATAAACAATATAATTTACATGCAGATCCCCATTGTGTTGCGGTCTACAAATATATGCGATAGACAGATGGATCTAGTGTGATCCAATTACGCTAATCAGCTTGTTTATGCACTAGATAAAGCATGCGTGGACCTGGGTATGCCTTGCTGATCCGCGTAACTGGGTTTAATTTTACATTAGTTGATTAATTAATGCGCATTAATTAATTTTTTTTAAATGCCAAAAAATATTTGATTGACATAAGCATTTGTTTTGCGCTCCCATTCTTCTCTTCTCTTTTTTTTTGGGTAACAATATTTTTGAATGGAGAGACAATAGATAGATGGGTACGAACCACCCCGTCTGTTTAACTGGGCGGGGCCCAAAGGTGCGCGCACCATTGCAAAGCGTGCGAGCGAGACGGCAGGGTGGTCGTGTCGCATTTCGCACCGCTCTGTTGCACGCGCTCTGAAACTCGTTTCGAGCGTCGTGCGCACTCTCTTGCTCTCTCCCTCTCACTCGCGCGCCCATCGCTGAGATTTTCACTCAGAATCGACAAAACCGAACTCTTCAAGTTCACTCGAACAGTCGGCGAGCCGTTGCCTAGTTCAGTTCACTCGAGCTACTCAAGGCGCACGCAACAGAGCACGCCGAGCGGAAGAAACATACAGATATTAAATAAAAGCATATCTTCCATATACTACGCGCGTGTGTGTATGTGTGCGAGTGTGAGTGTGCGTGACATACGCTTATCAAATGACAACGCATTAAATTTCAAAACAGACTAAATACAAAAAGCTATAAAGGTTCAGCACTTGCCAAATAGTCGTGCAGCAATCCTCGCAAAATGGTCACCCTAATGCCGTATAACTATGCAGCGCCCCGTTGCGGATTAATTGATAAAATGATTGAGCCAAAGGTAATCAATAACACAAATAATAATTATTGTCCACACCAAATCAAGCGCAACACAAAAGAAGCTGTAAAAGTGCTGCGGTTTACGGTTAGTTTCTTCAACCCAAACTCTAAGCTCTTCACAAATCTCGCTTTAACGTCGAGTCTGCGGCTTTTCCGTCGGCTAACATTATTGTTGCTATTGTGGTTTATCTGTGTGGGGCTTCTCCACATTTGGAGACAGTGCGACAAACTCTACTTAAAGTTCGGTTTGCTGGAAGGTCAGAGGAGGATTGATCTGAGTTGAACTGAGGATAATAAGGCAAGAATTAATAAAGTGGAAAAAGAGAAGCACAATCATTGCTTAGAAAAGGGATTGATCGGTATAACATTGAAATATTAAATAAGTTGTGAAGTTAGAAATTTGAGAGAAAGATATTAGACCATGGGAAACACCTCTGCTTGGGAGAGCATAGGCATGAACATAATCTTGTATACCTGATTTGCACTTGTGCATATAGTAAAGCCTGCGATTTATATCAGAGTTTGTGGAGTTTTTTAAAGGAAAAAGTAAAAATATGGGAAAATGGCTTTCTTCAAGTAACGAACATTAAGAGTTATAAGAAAGATTCTGAGACAAAGTAAATATAATATAGTGTTTAATGTAAATATATAAGGCTTTCTTAGTAATAGTCTATAAAATTACTTATATAATGCCAAGGCTGAACAGGCATTTGTACTGAAATGCTTTCTTCGTCCATGTATCGTATAATTATTAAAATAGTTCTAGTATTATTCTATTATTCTCTATTTAAAATACAGTTACTATATAAGAGGTTTATGCTTATGTCTTAACTATCATAGCAGGCAATGTTTTCTCTCTTTATGCATTAGCAATGCACTCAGGATATTCAATAAGGATTTTTCCTATTCGATATTTTAACTTGAAATATTAGCAAATTCCATAAATTAGTTAGTGTGCCGATAATACATTGATATAGGAATTTGCTAATATTTAAATATATAAGGAAAAGGCTCTTTTAGGTATGCCTCTAAGTGACTAAGTTCCCGAGTCCTTCCGTCATATCTGAAGAAACAAATCTCTAAGCGAAAACATCTTAACTTATTAAACAAGAGTTCCATTATTTCATAATTTATAGAGATCCATAATTCATAATATTCCACAACTTATCACAAGGACTCCCTACTATTTAGTTATTTTTAAAAATTTAAAGCAATTTTAATCTTTCACTCACTGCCTGCGATTATCCTCTAATTGAAGCAATTAGTCCCAAAAATTTAAGGAACCCTCAAGGAACATAGCGCAAGGCAGTGAAAACAAGCCCCAGTCCTCCCTTGACTGGGCCCCATTTCGGCTCCAGCTGGCCAAGTCTCCGACTCGTTTGCCAGATTTAATAGAGCCACAGACTAGCCACAAAAGTCGACAAGTTCTTTTATGGGTGACTCTGCGCACTTGGTTAAAACAAAGTCGAGGCAGTGGGCGGGCGGGACATTGGGGCCGAGGGTTTCTGTCGCAGCGTCACGAACCGCTTGGGCCCGTGAGTGGGGCAAACGGGCTTTAAGACGAAATATTAATAGAGCATAAATTACGGCACTGAGGGAGTTGAGCAGCTGAGCAGTTGGCCCATCGACCAGTCGGTGCTGGAGCTGGTGCCTTTTTCTCTTTCTGGGTTTATGACAATTTAAGGAGCACAATAAAACAAACAAAATCGAAAACAAAAACAACAAAATGATGAGGCAAAAGACCAAACGTGTTTGGCGACATTAATCACATTTTAATTAAGTTTAAGCCGTAATCGTAAAAATTAACACGCCATAATTCAACTGCGACAATGCGCTGCATGTAATTTATGTGCCACCAGCAAGAAAGCGAGAAAGAAAGAAAGAATCCCCCTCAGATCCATCTGAGCCACACAGCCACTCAGCCACTCAACCACTGAGCAAGCAGTCAAAATATTGATTATGGCCGCAGCGATTGACACTTGGCGATTGTCGATTGTCCCACGTAATTAACGTGCCAAAGTGTTAAGGCGCATAGGTCGTGGCCCCACAGCCAACGAGGAGAGCAACAACAGCAATGAAAACGAGCAACAGTTGCTGTAAGCGGCCAGAGTGCACGACTAGCCAATACCCTGTACAGTTGATTGGAGGCTGGTTGGCCTTTACTGAGAATTTGTGCTCATATAAAAGAAAAATCCAACGAAATTAAGCTGAATGAAAATATTATAAAAATAATAAATGTGTTAATCGATATTTATCGATACCGATAACATATATAAATAATAATATTTATTTATACAATATATATATTATGTTCACCTGTCGCATTTGCAACCCACGTGCGTGAGCACCCTCTCGCCAGCTATTGTTAATCAGCACAGGGTATATCAGCAACAACAACAACACAACAACAACAATCAAAATACAAATGACAACAACGCGAGGGAGCTACAAATTTTTGTTGTTTATTTCGATGTTTATCGGTTAGGGGCTTAGTAGGGTCCGAGCCACAGAGCCGCAGAGCCCTAGCCAGAGCTCGGGTCCAAGCGAGCGTTGCAGGCGGGCAAGTTAATAAAAAATTTGTCGCCGTCTTCGTTGTCTTTAGTGTGTGTGTGTGTGTATGTGTGTGTGTGTGTGTGTGGTTTGTCTGTTTTAATCTTCTTCTAAAGCAGCAGAGAGACAAAAGATTACGATCACAGGAATTTCGTTAAAGATGCTCAAAACAGGTCTTTATATAGTAACTGCCTCCCGCTCTATCTGTCGCTCTCGCACTCCAACACACACTCTCTCTCGCTCTCTCGTCTCGTGATGGGCAGGCAGCCTCCTTGTCTCTGTGTTAATGTTTACGTTGTCAGCTTGTGCCATAAATTAGTTTAGTAAAAGGTTGCGTTGCATTCGGTTTTGCATTCGTGTCTCTCGGATTCTGTTGCTGGCTGCCCCCAAAAGCGGAGTCAGAACTCAGCATCGTGCAACACGCAAGCCCATCCCCTACCCGTGCCCGTGCCCGTGCCTTCAGCCGCCCCCCTTGAAGAGATATGCAGCTGTGCCGCATCGCGAACGCGTCATTAAACGCTACCGTTGAAAGTCCGTTGGGGATAAATTTGCCAAAATGCAAAAAGTAAACCTCCAAAATATGATGGACACTGCGAGCGGCAAGCGTGCGCTCTTGTGTGGCCCATGGAAGCTGCTCCCAAAAAATAAAGATCGAACTCAAGCGGCTCACGAATGCCCCATCAAAGTCCAAATTCCAGCAGCTTTGCCTGCTGTAGGTAAACCATCAGCATCAGCATCAGCTTGGCAGAGCTAGTGATGCCCCTCATCCGGCTTCCGTTTCGCTTAATAACTTCCTTAATGCATCTAATCAAATCCTTAGGATTTCCAGCACCTGTCACTTTTCTTGTCAATTTAATATCCTTCTGCTTCATTCAAATACTTAAAGTAAATTCTCTATTTAAAAAAAAAAAAAAAAAATTGCTCTATTGACTTTCTTTGGATTTAAGATTGTTGATAATTTCCTTACTAAGGAATGATATTCCTAAGCACATTGGAAATGGGTTATACTGATATGCTAATATATTCTTGATGAAGAGTACATAGGAGCGGAGTCGATCTAGCCATGTCTTTCTGTCCGTTAACTTTTGCCATCTAGTGTTTTAAAATTATATTATATTATATTATTAATTAAATATTAAATCCAACCCAAACATCTAGTGTTTTAATATTATATTATATTATATTAAACCCCAACTGTCTTTAGATGTTCTGGAACTCTGCCCTTTTTGCAACTCTTTCTGGATGCTTTCCTAAACTTCGTTCTGGCAACTTAGGACTTTATTAAGACTTTAAATCTAGGACTCGTATTCTTTAATGCTATTCGAATTGCTTCACTTTTAGCTTTCACTTAGTGATTGCTATTGCATTGGGTTAAAGTATTTTATTGTCTCAAATGTAGCTATTGTTAAAGCTTCTAAATATCCTTATTTTTCGATCTTGAAGAGTGATTATCTTGTTCTTATATACAATATTTTTACTTCCCTAAGATTCCTATTATCTAATTTCTACCCATTTCTAACTCTGTGAATACCCATTTGACTTGATTTCCTTTTTCCTTCCTTGTCCACTTCCATCAGCTTCAGTGCAAGCAAAAGTTATCACTGGAATAGACATCGTTGACGCTTGGCTGTCTTTCGGTCACACCTCTGTATCTGTGGCTTAGAATCTCATATGAATCTATTGTATCTATATTGTATCTATAGTTCTGCACGCGAATACACCCTTTTCGTATAGTTTGCCTTGGGCGCTTGTCATCAGCTCTTGGCTAATGTTAATCCTGGCCCGTCTCAATTAGGTTGACTTCGGCCGCTTCTATCGTTAGCTCGCTGGAGCCATTGGGGGCCACCTGCTGGGCGCACCCTCCGCGGCAATTTGTTGGCCATTCGTCACATGGGCCCCAATTGGGCGATTGGGCAATGGCGCCGTGATTGGGAGCGCTGTCAGCCCATCGGAAACCCGGTCAAAAATATTCCCACGCACGCTAAAGTCGCTGGCGCAGCGAATGCTGAATGCGAATTATGTAAAATGTGCTGTGTTTTCCCCTGTTTTATTTTTATTATTTTTGCCTTTTTTCCCCAATTGTTTTTTGTTTGTCTTGCTGTGCTTGCATTGCGTCGCAAGTGAGTTTTGGGCGACGAAAGTGCCCACCTCAGCGGAACCACCGCAACGACGTGTTGGAGCGAACGGCATTGTTTATAAACAAGAACGAACCGCCCGAGGTTCTTGTATAATAATATAACAATAATACAAAGCCAGCGAAGCACAGCTAATCCTTTTGCCTCTGTTGTATATATATATACATATATATGTATATATATATCTATATATATATATATATATCTTTTATAAATTTTATTTCATTTGCCTCTCTCTCTCTCTTTATAGGTTAAACGTCCCAAAACAGAGCACACGGACACACATGAACGCAATCGGTAAGCTGAACGATATATCAATATGAACTGATTACTGATTGAGTGATTGAATGATTGAGTGATTGAGCTAAAGCCAAGTCAGAATTTAGGTGAAAGCTTCTAACTGCTACTATGGAGCATGAGTGGATAACATTTATGGTTTTATTAGATTAGATAAATATTTCAGTTAACTCAGTTAACTAATTGACAATTCGTCTTCTAAATAAAATTTTATATACATAATAATAAATAAATAAAAAAATAAATTAAATAAATAAATAAATAAAAATAAATAAATAAATAATAAATAATATATAAATAAATAAATAAATAAAAAAAATTAAATAAATAAATAAATATAAATAAATAAATATATACATAAATAAATAAATAAATAAATAAATAAATAGATAAATAAATAAATAAATAAAAACAAAAATAAAAAAAAATAAATAAATAAATAAATAAAACAATAAATAAATAAATAAATAAATAAATAACATAAATAAATAAATAAATAAATAACTAAATAAATAAATAAATAAATAAAAAAAAATATATATATATATATATAAATAAATAAAACAATCAATAAATAAATAAATAAATAAATAACTAAATAAATAAATAAATAAATAAATAAATAAATATATAATAAATAAATAAATAAACAAATAAATAAATAAATAAATAAATAAATAAATAAATAAATAAATAAATAAATAAATAAATAAATAAATAAATAAATAAATAAATAAATAAATAAATAAATAAATAAATAAATAAATAAATAAATAAATAAATAAGTAAATAAAATCAAATAAATAAATAAATAAATATGATATACTGCACCGAACAGTATAGAGACTAGCCCATATAAAAGACATAGATTCATTTCAAGCTGTCGTAATTTAAACAGGCTAACTCTGAGCAAGAAATGCTCTATGTATTGCAATCAGCTCTATATATAAACACTGTTCCAATACCAAATCGTGAGCAGATCCATTGAGTACCTGCTAGTTGCGCTAGCATATGCTGAGGACACTTGTTGCAGCTGTAAGCGTAGACAATTTGTTACAGTTATCTGCCATGCTCCGTCTGAGAGCTGCCTTCACACTTGCCGCTTAACAAGTGTCCACAAAATGCGACAAATTCAATTGCCTTGCCTGTTGCCTGCGACCCTTGAGATGCACATGCGCCGCTCAGAAACTGGGCAAGAATTCAAGGAATTTCTCGCATGCCTGAACTGAGGAATATATATATGTATATATACTTCTATATATATATATGAGGGAGAGTGTCAGAGCACTTAACACTTGGCTGGCAGCGAAAGGGGGCGAGTGCGAGCGGACCATGCCCAACTACTTAAGGGGCTTAAGGCGGCTTAGCTGGCCGCTTTCAGGGCCTATTAAATGCAGCTCCTTGTGTGCCAAGTGCCAGCGAGTGCTGCCAGCCGCTCAGCCACATTTTCCATTTTAAATACAACTTATTTTGTATAAATATTTTGGATTGCCGGCTGCAGCGCACGCGACGTTGCTCTGCTCTGCCCTCGTCTTGAGTCCCCCCTATTTTCGGGTGCTCCAAGTGTTCGGGTGTCGAGTTCCCACCGATCTTGGGCTCTGCATTCTACCTAGCTAGTTGGTAAAATTATTGGACAAATTACGACAAATTTGACACATAAAGAATGAAAAATGACGACGAGAAAAAACATTTTCCCCAAAAAAGGGAAGCATAAAGAAAATCTGAAGTCCACAAGGAAAAGCCTTAGAGTCTGGTGTAAGCCAATGCCTGGGTCTGAGGCGAATTTCATAATAGATTTGGCGATATTATTATTATATATACTATTTATTTTTAAAATAAATATATTATTATATTATTACATAAATATTTCAAATGAAAAACATTTAGTTCAAAATTTATAAATATTATTATTATATGTATTATATTTTATATATTCAGTTTAATACTCAATCAATGCAAAAATACATTATTTTATTATTACATAAATATTTAAAAATATTTAAATTGAAAAACGTTTAGCTCAAAATTTATAGATGTTATTATTATATTATATATTTTTAATTTTATTATTTTTAATTTTATTTTATTATTACATAAATATTTAAAATATTTAAAATGAAAATCATTTAGTTCAAAAATTAGGGATATTAATATTATATATATTATATTTTATATATTCAATTTAATACTCAATCAATGCAAAAATACATTATTTTATTATTACATAAATATTTAAAATATTTAAATTGAAAAACATTTAGCTCAATATTTATAGATGTTATTATTATATTATATATTTTTAATTTAATATTCAATCAATGCAAAAATACATTATTTTATTATTACATAAATATTTAAAAATATTTAAATTGAAAAACATTTAGCTTAAAATTTATGGATGTTAATTATTTTATTGTATTTTTTTTTATTTAATATTCAATCAATGCAAAAAATATTATTATATTATTACATAAATAATTAAAATTATTTAAATTGAAAAACATTTAGTTCAATATTTAAACCTAAATCAAATAAATATTTTAGTTAATAACTATTATCTATTATCCGTTAAAAAGTCCCTTGGGATTACTGCAATCTCACCCTAGGAGCGCTCTTCAAGAGAGTATAAAATATAGTAAATCAAAGGCAGAGCCGTAAAATGTTTCGAGGGAGACTTCTTTACTTATGCACTTGGAGTAGGCGTTCGGGCAACTTGATTTAATTGCTGCAGGGCCGAAGGATTGAGTTACCAAACCAAAACAGAAATTGTGAGATTATTTAAATGATTTGAAACTCTTCATTGCTTTCAATTTGATTTATTTGATTTGTTTCTCCGCTCGAGTTTGGTTTTTATTGAGCTCTCTCTCTATCGGAATTAGTCTACTTAATTTGCTTGGCAATTGGTGGGCTGCAGTCGAAGCTGAAGTCGAAGTGGAAGCCGGAGCAGAGGCAACATTTGTGGCACACATGCTAACGCCTAAACGGGACGCACATGCTGCCATTGGAATGGGCTTGGGACAGCCAACTGGAATGGGAATGGGAACCGGGTATTATTTGGGCGACGAGCCACTCAAGTGGCTGCGCGAAGGCCTTTCAAATGATTTCCTTTTTTCGGATTTCTGTTTAGCGTAGAAAAATATTTATAACACTTGACAAGATTTTCTGAAGAGCGCGCAGGCGACACACTTGACTTTCGTCTTCTTCTTCTTGTTTCTGTGTCGGGGGCTTCCAAGCAGACGACGACAATAACAACGACAACGTGCCGTTAATTTTATGGCTGTTTAAAGATTATTGGAAATTATTTTATGAGTTTACTTAACGAGCAAAACGTTTATGTTTCGCCTTCTCTCTGTTTTGTTTCTGAGTGCGCTCCACTCGGCGGCTGGCTTAGGATTAGGCAGAGGCAAACATTAATGAAACATGCTAGCCTTTGCTCAAAGGAGAGGGAAGAGTGCAGGCTTAGGATAAAGGAAGGCAAGCCCAAAAGGCAGCGTAAGGTGTTCTCACAGCCTCTGCCGAAGCTGAGCTGCGCACTTGTTGCGGCTCTGAAAAATAAAATGTATTGAAGAGAAGTGTTAGGAGATGTCTAAGAGATGCTGAACTATGAAATTATAAGATATCTATACAAAATTGTCATATTTCACTTATATCATTTATATATTCTTCACATTTACCTAGCTGCTTAGCTCTGCTGTGCTTCAGCCTAGAATCAGTAAATTCGAGCTTTCTAACAGCTATAGCTGAAGCCATGCTTCACTCTGTAGTGAGTCAATCAGTCAATTATTGAGTTGATCTTGCTTGGCATTGCTTCGTATAGTCTTAAATTGATAGAAAGTTTACCTCTCTCAATCTTCCAGTTTGATCTATGCTTCAGTCAATCAGCTTTATATGTATATATCAATCTTTCTTTATATAACTATTAATGACTTAAAGACAATTTCCACACAGAATCCACCTCTTAGTCTAACAGGGTCCACTCGAAGAAAGCTCATACATTCAGCTTGGAAAATTACTTTTATTTAGTTCAAGGAACAAAATGTGTGAAAATAATACAAAATTCATAATCAATTCACTTTTGCTCGATATGACCAAAGCCCCGTTGCCTTGACTATGGCCTGAGTCGGTCCAAAAACGAATCACAGGCTGGCCTAATGTGACTTTCAGGTATTATGGCCCACTCGCCCACTCGTGCTTCAAGACTGGTGTATCTTTCAGTTCGGACTTTGCTCTCCAAAATGCCCCAAGGAGAATAATCCATAGGAATAATCCATCTGGTGAATTCGAGAGCCATTGTGATTCATGGTTCACTCGAGCTTTGTGAGACGGTGCTGAGTCCTGTGGAAATGTCCATGGTCTGCCTCCGAAATATTCGTCTGGCCACGGCTTCAAGGCAACCTCCAGGATACTTTCCCGATAGTATTTTGCATTTACCTTGATGCCAGGCTCCATGAGAACGAAGTTAGTTACACCTCGAATGCCGGACCCTGTACAGTTTAAGCTCTTCTCCAGTCTTCAATCAATTATTTCGTTATTCAATCAGTCTTCATCAATCATTTCCATCAATCTTCTCAGCTGCGTTTCGAGAACTTTAACTAACTTTCCCTTCATTTTTACATCTTTTAGTCTCTGCCAAAGCCAACAACAACAACAACAACAACAGCAGCAGCAACAACATCATCAGCAACATCAACAACAACAACAGCAGCAGCAGCAACAGCAACAAAGCCACTCCAACGCCGTGTTGGCCACCAGCAATGGGCCCAGCAGTGCCGGCGCCAGCGTGGGCGTTGGCATTAGCGTGGGCGTGGGCGTGGCGGGTCAATGCAGTCCCCTAGGCATTCTGCCGCCTCAAATCCAGCCGCTGCAGCCAACCATTGGCCACTACGCCAGCAGCAACAACAACAACAGCAACAACAATAGCAACAGCAACAGCAACAGCAACAACAACCCAAATCCAAATCCAAATCCGAGCAGCTGCAGCCTGGCCTCCAGCTTCGCCCAATCGGCCGGCAGCAGCTTCTCCACATATCAGCAGCCCAGCAGCGAGGAGGTGGGCGTGGTGGGCATGTCCCACTGGACGCACGAGGCAGCGCCCGTCAAGTCCGAGTCGCGCAGTCCCAACCAGCTGCACTCGCTGGACAATGGGCAGTCGGCTGCTGCCGCTGCAGCTGCGGCCGCTGCCGCCGCCAATCTCTATGGCTGCGCCGAGAGCAGCGCAGCAGCAGCGGCCGCCGCAGTGAACAGCTCGGCGGCAGCGGCCGCCGCAGCCGCAGTCTACGACAGCAAGCACGACTATTACTACTACAACAGCATGCAGCAGTACACGCCGCCGCCGTTCTACTCCGGCTACGGCACGCCGTATGCGGCGGCCACCACGGCGGCAGCCGCTGCCCGCAGCGCCAAGATGGAGCCGAGTGCAGCGGCCGCCGCGGCAGCAGCGGCGTACCTGACGCCCAGCTATGCGAGCGCCGGCAACGGTGGCCAGGCGAACAACAATGCGCAGCTTTACAGCAATCCGTATGCGGGCTACAACAACTTCGGACAGCAGGACTACGGCGGATACTACAACGAGCAGTACGGCAATTATTACAATCCGGCCAACTATTCGCCGTATGCGGTGAGCTCGCCCAGCTCGAGTGCCAGTCACGGCTTCCACGTGGCCACCGCCTCCTCCAATCTGTCCGAGAGTCCGACGGATACGCACTCCACTACGCCCGTGCACGTGGCCAACCAGTCGCCGCACTCCCCGCTGCCCATCTCGATGTCGCCCAATGCGGGCGTGGGCGTTGGCGTGGGCGTGGTCGGTGGCCCTTCCGCTGCTGTGGCCGCAACGCTCAACTCTAGCGGCGGCAGCAGCGTCGGCTCCACGTCGGCACCCAAGTCGACGCCCACGGGCAAGACGGGTCGGGCGCGCGGCCGCCGCCATCAGCAGCCGAGTCCGACCCGGAGCACCGCCTCGGACACGGGAAACAGCGAGGCCGTGAAGCCGCCGGAGCGCGTCTTCATCTGGGATCTGGATGAGACGCTGATCATCTTCCACACCCTGCTCTCGGGCAGCTATGCGAACCGCTACACCAAAGACCATAGCACACTGATGACCATTGCGTTCCGCATGGAGGAGATGGTGTTCAACATGGCGGACACGCACTTCTTCTTCAACGAGATCGAGGAGTGCGACCAAGTGCACATCGACGACGTCAGCTCCGACGACAATGGGCAGGACTTGAGCAGCTACAACTTCGCCACGGACGGCTTCCACACTGGCACCCCGCCCGGCGCCCCTCCCAACCTCTGCCTGCCCACCGGCGTGCGCGGCGGCGTCGATTGGATGCGCAAGCTGGCCTTCCGCTACCGCAAGATCAAGGACATCTACAACAGCTACAGGGGCAAGTGAGTAGCCGACTGCAGCAGAGCTCCTCTGGGACCACTTACTCATGACTTTCTCCTCTTTCAGTGTGGGCACCCTTTTGGGTCCCGGCAAACGCGACGCCTGGCTGCAGATACGCTCGGAGATCGAGGTGGCCACCGACAACTGGGCCACGCTCTCGCTCAAGTGTCTGAGCATGATCGCCCAGCGCGAGAACTGCATCAATGTGCTGGTCACCTCCACGCAGCTGGCGCCGGCGCTGGCCAAGGTGTTGCTCTTTAACCTGGGCAGCATATTCAACATCGAGAACATCTACAGTGCCCACAAGATCGGTAAGTCCACTGGAAGTAGCCCGCAAGAGGCCCTCGACTCATCTTCCAATGCTCTTTTAGGCCTGGAAACCTGCTATGAGCGCATCGTCACGCGCTTTGGAAGGAAGAGCACCTACGTGGTCATTGGGGATGGTGCCGAGGAGGAGTCCGCTGCCAAGACTATGAACTTCCCCTTCTGGCGCATCTCCGCCCACAGCGATATTCGTGCCCTGTACACGGCCCTCGACATGGGCTTCTTATGAAAGGCTTATGGCGTTTGCAAACGCGCGCAAATCGCTAGCGTGTCGCGTGCGTTTCTCGTGCAGTTTTGAGTACAAAGGAAAAGAAAGAGAAGAAAACCAAGGAAGGCAAAGCAAAGTACTTTTATGAATGCCGTTCAGAATCGCGGTCAAATCGCTAGCGTTTTGCCTGCGTTTCTCGTGCAGTTTTGAGTACAAAAAAGAGAAAAACATGAAGAGAGGGGAAAGGAAAAGTACTTTAATTTATTTATGTATATGTGTGTGAGACAAAACTGTAAACCAGCGCAAAATAATTTAATTATTTTGTTAACAAACCAATTATTCATTAATGCCAAGACTTTTTATTGTATTATATAGATTTTTTAAATTTAATCAACACAGCAATTTTTCAGGCAGCGAAACGGGAAATTGTTTAATTTTATAATTGAATGTATTGTAAATTAATGACTAACTTTGTCCAGACGACAAAATACCCTATAAATAACTATATATATATACGTATCTAGCACATTAGCGTAGACAAACAATGGAGTGGTAGATGGGAAGAGAGTGGAGAGTGGAGAGTGGAGAGGGAGAGAAGTGAGAAGATGGATCAAAAACCGGAGCAAACACAACAAAAATAATAAAAAAGTAGTCTAACGGTTTTTTAGTTTAAAATCAAAGAAAACAACTTAAAATTAAACAACGTAGTATTCAAATTTTAAATAACTATTATAGCTGCATATATTAAAACTATATTTAAAATATAAAAACAAATAAAAGCAACAACGCACTGTATTAAAAAAAAAACAAATGGTATTTTAATCTTTAATTTAAAAGTAATTTAATTGAAATTTGAAGAATTCGAAATATACGCGGGCAGACTGTAGGCTATAGCAGTCAACTTTTGTCTACAGTCATGTGCACTGCTTGAAATGATTTATTGGTTCGACACTCAGCTAACAACTGCTTACAGGCACAGTCACGTACCACTCAGCCCAGGTGAGTGTGAAATATATTTGTTTGCTTGCATATTTATTCATATATATGTAGGTATAGGTGCATAAATGTGAGTGATTTGTTCTGATATGTTTTGACTACATATTAAATAAAGGTTTGAAATTAATCAAATATATATCAAACGCAGAGTAATTGCCAGAACACATATGCAAAGTGTTATACTCTGCCATTTTGTTTCAATGTATTCATAGGAGTAAACACACACATTCACAGTGCAATATACGAATACACACACACAATTGCAATGGCCAAAATACCTGTCAACTGCAACAACTGAGATTTCATACTCATATTCTGAATTGACTCAAAATAAATAAAAGCAAATATGACTTTAACAAGTAAATATTTATATTTGTCGATTTGACTAGGAGTGTGAGCTCATCGGGATTTATTTCACATAATAATGAAATGGAGAATTAAAAGGACCTTTAAGACACGCTACAAGGCAGAAATGCAACTTGCCGAGGCTCTGCCCCGCCCAACTACTAATTGGGGCCTCACAGCTCAATTAGCTTGCCTCGCCCGTGGCCGAGGAGCTCGCTGCGAGGTGTGAAAGCAACAACTCTAAAGAGTTTAATTGAAATCGCTGCAGCCCCAACGCCTGCGACTTTTATCGCTAGGCCTCTGCCTGACGAAATCTCGCGCTGAGTCGTGCGTCCGGCCGAAGAAGTCGTTAACTATGATTTGCAATCTGTGCAAGAGGCGCGTCCACGGCACGGGGGGCTCGCAGCTATAAATGGGGATGCGCTCGTGTTGGATAATGATAAATTTCGCTTGACGCGTTCTGTTGTAAAATTTTATCGCCATCGCTCAAATCAATTTTTATTATTTTATCGTCGACGCCTGCTGAAGGCAGCAAGAAAGCAACAAGAAGACAACATCTCGCATGGGCTGCGTCCATTGAGTCCCATCTCATAACTAGCTGCGCAGGAGTTGGCCGAGCGGGCCCAATCCGCATGCTCATTCGCATTCCATGGAGAGGCCCTTCAAAGTGCCTCCCTCCCAAGCCAGAACAATAGAGCCCAGCGCTAACAATGCACAAATCATTATCAGTAATTATGCATTGTTCGCGGTGCAGGAGGGAGGCAGGGGCAGGCGCAGGAGCCAGGACTGTGGCCAGTTGGCTGTTGCATAAAGGGTTAAAGGCAAACCTTAAGTTTGGCTGGACGCCACTGTGATTGATTGCTCGATTGCAGTTGGCCTTGAACTGCCCTCAATCTATACTTGCCCATCTGTATTTGGTATTTAGGCCTCTCCCAGCAGAACACTATTCGTTTTCTTTGTCTACTAACTTGAGAGTCTTCAGTTTGTGCTTCAGTTATTTGCTTTGATTTTATGTTCATTTTATCCTCAACACTCAGCTTGAGCTCCTTGAATTTTCCTATTTTTGCGCAAACAGTTTGCGCAATTAAATTGTTGCTAATGCAATTTGCAGCTCTCTATAATTTGAGCCAAGGGGAAGCCTAGCCACTTGCTGCACTATTTACCAGGAAATTCACAAATTAACTATTAAGAGAACAACCAGAAAGCTAAAGCAGAGCAGCTAGCAGTATGCATAAATCACTTCGACAGCTCCTGTGCAGGGGCTGCAATTGCAGTGCAATGTGGGAGGACAGGCGGCGTGTGTGCAGCGAGATTTCCTTTTTATCAAGGCATTTGAGCAGCCATTGAAAACAGTATAAGAAAAGCAAATGAATGAGAAGTTAATATTGAGTGAACGAAATACTACTGCATAGTGAGAAATAGAACAAGTGACTAAGCTCTAGTCGGCAGGGGCCCACTAGGAAATTCACTACATCCTGCGCAGAGCAGTTATTCCAATTATTCTACATTCCTCTATATATACATGGTGAACAACACATGTACACACACACATATGTATTCCCTCTTCTGACTGTGGGATATTAATTGTTAAATAACTATTAAAGTTCAAATGATCATATTTATCTATAGGGCATACAGGCGAATACATATAGATTTTAAAGTAATTTTAAATTAAATATTAATTTAAATATTCCCTGAAGATGTAATGAAAAACAACTGAAACTATTCTAGGTGGAAGCAACAGACTAGGAGCAGCTGGAGCGTCGTCTTTGCTCTTAATTAGAATTGAAATTTGTAAAGTGAATAAAATGGTAACACCAAAAAAAAAAAAATAAAATAATTTTAATAAATGATTAAAATTAATAATTTTAATAAATGATTAAAATTAATAATTTTAATAAATAAATAAATTGACAAATTTAAATTATTATTATATATTGTCATAGAAGATTATATAATATCAGTCTTCTTTTTTACCTACATTGTATATATTTAAATTTAACACTAAATGTTTTTAATAGATAAATCGGATTAATACTTAAATGTAAAATTAATTCATAAGAATTTTATTTATTTTTACAGTCAGCTGTTTGAAATTAGCTAAAGCTCAGTTACAAAATCCTTTCATATTTTTAATAATTTTTAAATTTTAAATAATTTAAAAATAAATGTAAGTCTGAACTTCTCTGACTTCATTCAACTGACCCAAACTCAGTTTGAAGTGCTGGCAACTTGTGGAGCGCCCCTCGCTTAAAGGGCACTGCAATGCTCGGCACAGCGCAAGTTGTTGGCGTTGGGTCATAAATTAAGCTGCATTTGGCTATTTTTGTGGTCATTAGGCGCGGCTGCAGTTTGTCTGGTTGCTGTGTTCTCTGCAGCCAGCCTGTCAGCTGGTCAGCCTCCTCTGCTGACTGGGTCCTGTTTCCTTGTGGCTACAGCAACAACATCGACTGAGACAAAATGCAACACAAGTTTTAATGAAGTCTACCTTTAAGTTCCAGTTGAGTTATGCCCGGGCCGACTAGAGAGTTCGTACGGAAATGGCATTATGAGTTATGCCTGTTGCCCACTGCCTGTTGCTCTGCGCCCACTCTCACTCTCTCTCCCACTATCTCCTGCCTCTCCCTCTCCCTCTCGTTCTGAGCGTGTGCTACAGTTCAATTAACATAATTAATGTGCGTGTCTTTCAGGCTAAGAGCGCTTTGATGCCGCTGCTGCTGTTGCTCTTGTGGCCAGGTCTTCTTGCATTTAGGGCCTGCTGTCAACATGTTGCGCATGGCATTACGTTATGCACTGCGAAAATCTGTTGATTGATTCAGCCAGAGATAGAATGGCAAATGAAGACAGTATGCCACTATTTCTTACAGTGTAGCTCATAATATATCCGTTCAATTATTCAACATTTGCAATTTTATTTCCATTCTTATAGTAATGATGATGATTATAATTTATAAGTGAAGTATCCAATTTTATTAAATTATTTGCATTATATATTTACATTGAATTTTTGCTTTATATATTGCCCGTTTCATAGTTTGATGACCTGATTTTTTGCAGTGCACTTTTCGCTTTCATTGCGACCATTTGATTTGGTTTGTTGAGGCCTCACGTTGAGGCCTCTGTTCCAGTGCTTCAGCTTGGCACCTTTACACTACTCGCTTTATGGACAATTAACCAACACTAGACTGTGTATGTATGGCATCTTCAGGCTCTTCTGGGTGTCTAAAACTCTTTCGCTCATTTAACAACCAGTCTAACTGCTTGCGTGCCTAATGATTTGGCCCCAATTACAGAGCAATTGTCTGCCCAGCTCTCTGGCTGGAGCATTTCTGTGTTCTTGGGAGAGCTTCATTTACGCCAATTATGCTGGTTATGACTTCGTTTCAAGGCCAACTTCGTTCGAGTTGGCCTAATCGCACATGACACAACTGTTGCGTAACTCATGAGATGCTTTTCGAGGTTAGTTTTAATGGACATGCTGTAAGCCCATGGAGTAAACAGTTTTTATTGAGTATGAAATACTTATTTCTGTTGGTTAGACTAGAAGTCTCAACTTAGGTTTGCCCGAGAATATTATCTGAGGGATTTTGTTTTGGTATTATTTAACACCTACACTGATTAGAGTTGAGCAGTTTCATTACATTGAATACCTGGTCTAATCCGAATGTTAATTCTGCTGGTAAATATGGAAAGCAGTCGTAGGCTATAGACTATAGTCTGTCACAAAATAAGTAAAGTTCATGTTAGCTATTTGCTTCCATATATATTCCCATTTGGCACTCACGACGCATCATCTAAATGCTCATCTTCATGTTAAGTCGGCTGATAGGTATGCAAGTGCCTTGTAAGCTGCAGACAGCAACTTGTGTCGTCCATTTAACTTTCTCTGCTGCTCCTGCGAGCATCTGCATTGAAGTACTTATACAATTGAAGCTTTTTCCCAAGAAGTTTGTAATACACAGGATCTGCTGCCACCTACTTAGGCAAGTTATTGTGGCACAGGGAAAACTTTGCTGCTGAGAGTTGCTGGCAAGTTTCGATTGAGACAGTTTAGCATTTATTTAGTTAGCATTTGATGACTCTGTTGCAAGCGAGGAAAGTTTTGGCGTGAGTGGCTGAAGCACAAGTGCACTAGAGTCTAGAAGCTGCACTTGAAGGCTGGCAGGCGACAATGGCTGGAGCTGAGGTGTTGACAGGCAGCGAGCCGCGGAGGCATGTGTGTGAAATATGATATGCTCATTAGGGGCTGCCCTCTGCAAATGATCCAGCCCCTCTGCCAGAGCCCCTCTACGGAATTGCCCCGAGGGGCAGCAGTTGGCAAGTCAAGTGCATAAATAAATGCCTGGCGCTCTTGCTCGCTCTCTTTCTTTTATGAGTGAGATGATGATGATTATGGCATTGCAGCGTTAAGCGGCTCGAAAACTGGCGCACAGCTGCGTCCCCGCCATCTGCGATATATCATTTTAAGGCTCGGCGTCTCTTGTACCTGCGCCAGGGCGAGCACCCAGCTAGCAGGCCACCGACTGGGCGAGGTGGGGTAGCTGGTGTCGCCTTGCCGCCCACCCAGTAGCAATCAAAAGGCCACAAACCGAGCGAGAAATTAAAGCAGTAGGGCAAAGCAGGCGCCGTAAAGCAGCTCAAAGCGAAACAAGTTAAAACGTCGCACACTTAACTAGTTTCGCTGTTGCTTTATGCAGGCCTCGTATCATTTTATGCAGCCATGCGCTGCTCATACACTGCATGTTAAAGCTTGCAGCCAAGCTGTAAGTGTAAGCAGCAAGCCATTACACTGGCTTTTATCTCCATCAGTCAGCGCTGAAGTGTACTTCAGGTCTATATAAAACTAAGATGGGCCTATACCAATTGCGAGGCTCACAAAGCGCCAACCGCTAGGTGTCTGCATATTATATTTGCAACCAAGTTGTAAGTATTCCTATCATACAGTTTATGGCTCTATGTTATGTGTAGAATCTCTCGCTTACTCTGCTGTTTACACAATGCTAGGTAGAGAGGGACCTAAGAATCCCTACCGTCGCGGAACTTATTGGCAGGCTCGGTTCCATATACGCGGACATACTCGTGGCGCAAACCAGGTCGCATCCCATCTGGCTACTAACAGCAACACTGCAACAACTGCTTCCAGGCGAAGGCTTAAAAGATCGCATCCCCTTGACCGTCGTTGAAGGTACAAATTTGTATTTAATCCTGTAATATAATGAGCATAGCCTAAGATAAGTAATAATTAGACTAAATTAAGATATACAGTGGTTCACAGCTTATTTCAACCAGCACCATAAAAAAAGTTTGTGGGGCTATAAAATCTAAACTATTGGGGATATTCAAATAATTTAAACGCTGGTTGTTAGTGTGATGTTTAAACTAATACAAAATTAAATAATTTATTTTTAAAATATTTTTTCAATATTTAATAATGCTTAAAAACTAATAAATGAAACCAAAACTGTTCCACAGCTTACATAATGGCATACTAGCCCGAAATTAGTTGAGGTTTAACGATAAATGCGCTTAGAGTTAAGGACAATAAATAAAAACGAATTTGAATTAAAAAAAAAAAAATACTGAAAAAAATCTTTATTTTAGATAAAATTATATAAATGTACACACATAAAAAAAAAAATATTTTGAAATAAAATTATATAAATAAAATTATAAAATAAAATACACACATAAAAAAAAATCTGATAAGTGCAACTAACTCCTATGTTGTATTTGCAGCTAACTTTGCAATGAATCCAATATTATATACCATTGAACTCTCGTGACAAAGCTTCCTTTTACTGTCATTATTATTTAATTAGCCTTCAGCTTGCAAGTACAGCCAGTTGACTTGTATTCAATTGGGTAAACTTAATGAGCTATAATGCAATTGGTATAACTCTAACTCATGCAGAGCTGTGCCTGGCTGTAGGTAATGAGGCTATTATTCCTATATGTAGATATAATCTAGCTGATATGTAGCCCAATAACACTCTAATATTTACAGTTTCTTACAATTCTTCTTAGATCTATTGTTTATATTTTATAATTCTCTAAAATTCTCTAATAAACTCAGTTCTTAGAGCATTTGCAGTTCGTTACAGCGAAGATCGCTTATGGTTTCTGATGTTTTTGTATATATTTTCTCAAACCAGTCCGCTTTTATAGTGCGTGTCCAAGCGGCATAATAAATCACTATAACGCCCACCTATGCGAAACTCAGATCAACGATTAAGTCATCATCATCAACTGCATTCGAGACAACGGAGGAGAGAGCGAGAGACTAAGCGGGTAAGGGAGCGCGCGAGAGAGCAGGAGAGAGGCCGGGCCACGAGCCAGTGGTGGAAACAATGCGTCGTTGTCGTTGTTGTTAATGTCGATGTTGATGTTAATATTGTTGTTGCTGTTGCTTCGAGCTGACTCGAGGTCAGCCTTGAGTTTGGGTTCGGGCTTAGGCGCCAAGCGCCATTGGGCCAAATCATTTAAAGTCCAATAAAGATCTTATCCGCCAGACCAAGCAATGAAGTCATTTGCAATGTAAGTTTTTATAACGATAAGAACAGGAACTCAACTTTTAGTTGTTTAAAAGAAGGAAGAGCGCAACTACTTCAGCGGGACGACTCGACTGGCAGATACCTCGAGCACAACGCAGAGAGGAGACGATATCGAAAATAGCTAATACATTGATAGTGAGGCTTATTATACCCTGAACCCATTGAAAGTGGGAAGTTTTTGTGTAAAAGTATGTAACAGGCAGAAGGAGGCGTGGCAGACACCAGGTATACAAAACAGGTCGATTTAGCCCTGTCCGCGTGTCTGTCCGTCCGTCCGTCCGTCTATCCCTCTGTCCGTATGTTTGAGCGCGTCGATTTTAGAACCTAAAAGAGCTAGACACAGAAATTTTTTCGCTGAGTTCAGGGTACACCCTAGTCGGGCGCCACAGACTAGACTTTTCTTAATTGTTTAATATATCGAATAAAGGATCACGAAATTGTATTGTAATGTTAAGGCTCTAGCTTTTCTAGTTGACTAGATCGACGCATGCATGCAGTCGGATGGATAGATGGACCCATATCCCCGTGGTCTTACCCGGCCTATCTCATTCTGCTTGGGCTATTTATGATATTTAACATAATACCTTTGACATCCATACGGCTTAGACTTTAACATCGTTTAAGGAATAATTGTACTGTAACTTAGCTTAACTCAAACAGAAACAGAAACAGAAAGAGGCAGAAATCAAGGCGAAAATGGATGATGAGGACGATGCGGACTTCTTGCCACCGGCAAACACAAACACTTTCGCCATACCCAGGGAGCCGGACCTGCTGGTGGAGTATGAGCTGTACAATCCGTCGATGGCCACGCGACGGCTGCATAGCGAGCGCAACCGCCTGCTCTACACGGAGGCATTCATCGCGAACGAGCGCCTGGGCACACTGGCCGACCTCGCTGTGCGCGCCCTGGCCAAAATAGGCAGTCGCTATCTCCCCCCGGAAGTGAGTCAGGATCCGTTGAAGCTGCGCATTTACTACGATGCCTTGGACATTGACATGCCGCTGCAGGACTGTTACTTCGTGGACGACTTACGCTTCTGGCGCCGCGTGGTGCTCGCCAAAAGCTCGAATAAGTCGCTGTCGCTAAGGAAGATCGACGAATACGACTGGAAGGGCAAGGGAGTGAGCCTGAAGTACGTGGAGCTGGTCGAAGCCTGTCCGGCGGCCTATTGGCCGGAGTTGAAGATGGCGAACCTGGGCAAGTTGGTGCGGCCGTTCGTGCGAACTCTTCACATCAAACACCTGCAATCGCTCACCGACAACGCCTTCCAGCACTTCGTGGAAAGCGAATCGGAGCTGGATGTGACGTCCGAGGAGGCCGGCTTGTCCGACATATCCAGCGATGAGAGGTAAGACGATGCATCAGAAGAGTTGGGCCACGAGCTAACCATTTGATCTAGGGACACAACGGAAGAGGGCGAGGACGAGGGAGAGGAGGAGGAGGAGGGAATACCGGTACAGCAGCCAACAAAAAAGGTGCCTGGCTCCACAGTGCGCATCGCTGAGAACTTCAAGGTGGAGGTCGTTGAACCCAATGACTCGGGGACCGCACTTGCTTTACAGAAATCTCCCTCGACCATAGAATTGGATATGAAGCGACGGCAGGCGCGCGCGGCACGCAACGCGGCGCGGCAGCAGCTGCGCGAGTTGCATGAGGAGGGGAAGGCTGAGCACGAGCGTCGCAAACGGCAGCGGGCGCTTCTACGTAAAAAGCCCGAGCCGGAGCCGAAGAAGAAGAAGAAAAAGAAGGGCAAGGTGGCGCCCATCGAGGACGTCTTCAACATGGATGTGCCGCCGGAGCCCGATGACGGGGAGGCCAAGAAGACGGATGGGCGCAATATCGAGAAAATGCTGCGACGCTTCAAGCGCTACGATTACCCAGCGAAGCATTGCCATCACATTGACCTCAGCTTTGTGCGCTACTTCGACAACCTCGTCTCGCTGACCATAGAGTTTCTTGGCCCTGAAATGGGGCGGCACTACCATAAGCGCCACATGAATTTCTCCTACGACGACATGATCCACCTGGGCAAGGGCATGCAAACATTGCCTCAGCTGAAAGTGTTTCGACTGCGGAACAGTCGGATGGACCACATCAAGCTGTTGATATTGGCGCGAGTCCTCAAACAGCTGGATGCGCTGGAGGTTGTGGACTTCGGCTATGACCAGCTCAATGATCACTGCAATGTTGCGCTCGAAATGCTGCTGGAGCGGCCGCGCATGCTCAAGGCGCTTGAGCTGGAGTACAACAGGCTCGATCGCACTGCTCTGATATCCATTGGTCAGGCGCTCAAGTACAATGCCATTGAGTATCCCGATGGCGGTGCTCTGGAGTACTTGGGCCTGGCCCACAACCCACTGGGCGAGGCGGGTATATCCTCGCTGTTCAACGACATCATTGGCACCAACCACATGCAGGAGCTGAACATAAACGGCATTGACACCGCTGCGGCCCGGCTAGCACCGCACATTAGCACTCTGCTCCGCAGGCACAAGCCGCTGCGTAGCTTAGATATGGCCGCCATTAAGCTCAATGACGTGGCGGGACACATTGTCATCTGCGCCCTGCAGACGAACCACAAGATTACCCATTTCGACTGCCGCGCCTGCTGCATGGATGAGGAGCAGGAGCTGGAGGCGGATATTATAGTGCGGCGCAACAACTTCGAGCTGCAGCACTCGTACCTGGGCGACGAGTCGCAAACGGAGGAGAGCATGATGAAGTTTTTGGCTGGGCTGCGACATCCCATTTTGACCAAGATAGAGTACGAGATGGCCAAGCGGGATGAGTGTATTCTGAATCGGCCACCCGAAACGTCCAGTGAGCCGATGGCCGGCGAGGAGCATGCCGAAGAGCAGGAGCAGGAGGAGTTCGACATCTGGGCCACGTTCGGTGCCCAGACAGCAAATGACAACTCACCCGTCGAACGCAACTCTGAGGCGTCCACGCATCAGAGCAATGGCACATTCATCTACAACTCGAATACATTCGACCTGCAACAGATCCGCGAGCATCTGTATTTGCCGGGTCCCGAGAATCGCTATTACTATTTCCAGAGACATAAGGAGTTGTATAAGAGTACATAGGATGTACAGATTTGACATTCAGCCTAGATCTAGATACAGACCCCATATCAAATATGAGTCTACCAGAGGAGTACATTCGTGCAGAGGGCATAGATCAGTTTTGTTTATTTATTTGACCTATTCCAAACTCATGCAAGTTTCCTTCTAGTTGCTACAGAAGGCGTCCTTTTAACCAACTAGAGATGTCCGTTCAAAGGACCTATCCGTTCTTGTTGCTTCCATCTTATACAATCTTTGGAAGAGCTCGGTCCCTGTTTAGCCTGCCGGACTTTCATTGACTCTAAATTATTTAGTTCTACTCCAAATTGTTTGGTAATTTCTGCAACTCTCTCTCTTTCCCTCTCTTGTGATTACAGCTTGACAGCCCCAAGCACTAATGACTAGGCACTTCTGCTGGACACACCTGTTGTCGCCAACAATTTAAGCGTGGAGTGAACCAACATGTTTACCTATAGACTTTCCTTTGAGCCCTGTTTGTCGCACTGTTTTTGAAGAGCTTCCGCTTTTGCTCCGTTGCGAAATCAATTGAAAACACAAATACATAAGCAAAGCAAGCATAATGATAAATAATAAATAGTAGAAAATAATAATAATAGTAGTAGTAGTGAGGCGGCAGGGACCGTTAACAAACACCCACAAGGCAGGCTTGCCCAAGACCGTGTGAATTTATTGCTTAATCATGCGCCTTTTTAGCCACACTATTCGAAATGTAAATAAATGCAAATGCTGCAGCTTTAAAGTCTCTGGCTGGTTCCCGGTTGCAGGCTCCAGGTTCTGGGCTGTGGCTGTGCCAACTGGACACACTCACTGCGCGAGTGTGTGGGGGGTTTGCGCCAGGTAGGCGTTCTCCAACTACAACAACAACTGCAACTGCGACTGCATCTCCAAGTAGCTGTTGTACAAGTGGGTCGAATACACAGCAAAAAACAGGGAATAACATAGCAAAAATCTGAAGCAATTACGTTCGTATTATTTATACATAATATATAAATATTTTAAATTAGTACATAAAAAGAAATTATTTTAAAAATTTTAAATTTTATTAAATTAATATTTGCATTATGTTCACACTGAAATTATACAGACATTGCTGTTTGAGATGTTTTTATTTTTCCTATTTTAAATATTTATTGTTTATTGTGTGAATAATAAAATTTATTTATTGTCTTTAATATTTAAATTAATACGTTTATATTAATACTCTAATATTTATTCGTCTTTATTTTAAAATTTTCCTATTTGCTTGAGTTTTTCTTTTTATATATTCATTATATTTTGGATGGTATTCATTTTGAAATTTTTTACTTTTCTTATTTTAAAAATTTGTTATTTATCATGTAAATACTAAAATTTATTGTCTTTAATATTTACTTTATCTTAATACTTTTGTTATTATATTAATAGTTTAATATTTATTAATATTTATTTGAAAATTTTCCTATTCGCTTGAGTTTTTCATTTTATATATTTATTATATTTTTTATAGTATTCATTTTTAAATTTTTTATTTTCTTATTTTAAATATTTGTTATTTATTTAATTATTTAAATTTATTTATTGTCTTTAATATTTACTTTATATTAATACTTTTATTACTATATTATATTACTATATTAATACTTCAATATTTATTCATATTTATTTAAAAATTTTTCTATTTGCTAGAGTTTTTCATTTTATATATTCAATATATTTTTGAAAGTATTCATTTTTAAATTTATTACGCTAGTTTAAATTCTAGTTGAAACGTTACTTTTTAACCGAATTTTCGTTTAAGTTAAAGTTTATTTTATTTTATTCATAACCTTCATTTCGTGTATCTTTTAACTCGCTGTCAATGTCAAAATTTCATTGGAATAGCTTTTAGAAAAAAACTCAGCTGGAAAATGTTCACTGTGAACTGATGAAACTTTTGCTGTTTGTTTTATTTGCTGCGTGGGCGGCTTTGCCTGTGAAGCACTGCAATTAATATGAGGCACATGCAACAGCAGCAGCAGCAGCAGCAACAGCTTGCTGCCACCCACACGGTGGCAGTAAAACCCGTATTCAGGCTAATTCGCATTTTGCTTGGCAGATATTACTTAATTTTTAGATTTAAATGCATAAAAGTGGAAGTGATTTTATTCTATTTTTTAAATAGCTTAAAACTATAATGTGATTATCTTTATAATGAAGTAATTCAAGCTAAACAGAAGTTTTGAACATCTGTTTTCTGCCTATAAGCGCAACGGCCGCGTCTCAACAATCACCAACGCAACATGTTCGAAGCTTAACAGCGGCTGCTGTTTAACATAGCCAAGAGCTGTTACCATAACAGAGCGCTTCTGAGTGCCAATTGATGCTGCAGTTTGTTTGCCTTTTACAACTGAATATTAATATAACATAATTATTATTAACTAATGCTTATTCACTGAAAGTTTTTAGCTTTACTTAAGCTTTTGCTATTATGTTTAATGATTTTATTGCCTCTCTGCAGAAACGGAATATAGTAATATCATATTTAATATATTAATATCAATATATTAACATCATATTTAAATGATAAGAATTCTTGTTGATTCACTATAATTCTTTTTTATTTATTTATTTTTTTAAATTATTATCAATTAAATTATTTAAATTTATTTATATTTATTTTTTTATTTATTAATTATTTACTTCTATATTATAAATCAGCAATAGGTTTATTCTTTTAGCATTCATCACGAAATTTATGAAATTCATTGTCCAATTTGAACTTACTTTCAACGAAAGCTGTTTGGCAGCCACCCCCGCTCAGTTGTTAACTTGTTTTGTTGTTGCTGTGAGTCGAACCGTTCGGTGTGGCTCGTTCGGCGAGCTGGCTGGGCCTTCGAGCAGGTTGGCAGCGTGTTCGTCAGTCAACAAACGAGTCTCGACGCGCGCGGTTCACGAATCGCTCACAACTTGGCCTAAACCGAGCTGATAACCAAAAGAGTTGGCTCTCAATCGCTCTAATAAAATAATTTGAAAAAAAAAAAAAAATTAAATAATGTAAAATTTAAAAACAAATTGTTCAGCAGTCAACAAAAATTAAAAAAAATAAATCAAGTTTATTTATTACTGAAATATCTGTGCGAAAGAAATATATATTTTTGATGGGCTTACACTGAGCCCGGGTGTAAGCTTGAAGTGCAGTGCAGAGTGAAGTCTCAGACGAAGTCGAGTGTGCTCCAAATCGTTTATAGAACGTGCAAAGCTCTAACAGTTCAACAAATTCATTTGCTATAGGCCCCGAAAACAACATGAATTTCCAGCTGTTGTGCAGCATGCTAATGGAGCTGTGAAAGAGAAAAGTATGTACAAACCAAATGAGTGCTTAACTGACTGCGCAATACACTAGTTGTACTGAATGATATATGATATATATATGTATATGGAGAGAGTTGGATATATGCCTCAACTTGATTTAAATTGTTTAATTAAACAACAATTAAACAAAAACTTTGTTAACAGCTATTCGTTGTGAGTGTTTCAGTTGAGTTTTAAACCAATATACTCTTTCTAACATTGTAAGCAGTGTGTGTAAACCGTATGACAATCTGTGATAAGCCCTAGCTCAGGGCTGGAGCTTAGCTCTGAACAAATTTCAATTTCACTTGAGCCAGGAGGTGTTAAAATCTTGTGGCTGCACGCTCGAATGCATTTGCTATATATATTTATATATATTTATATATATTGCACTACTCGAACTGGAGATTCATTCATGGATGCTAATTAATCGATTAAATAGCAGCTTAATTTGTTATGTGCATAAGTGGGTCGCCCAACAATTAGCTGCAAACTGAATGAATTCGATTTGATTGCCAGATGCACTTTACGAGCAACAGCTGGCCAAAGTTCCCCTTCCCATTGCATTTCCCTATAGTTTTTGCGAGTTTTCTGCAGTTTAGGTAAACACTTGCATGTTTACGACTCTAGATTGTTTTTGCATTCTAAAGATTTGCAATTCGACTTGATTTATGCGCGTGTGTGGGGTGTTTGGGCTGGAGATACGCTGTGATTGCCAGATGCATAAACTATATTGCTATAAATTTTGATATAAACACTATTGATACACTCTGCTGATTCATAGCTAACAGGCTTTATATAAAAAGTTCTCAGAAGCTGCCAAAATGTTCTTGGGCAATTAGCTAGTTAGAAACTTGGCTAAAAGCAGCTGTTGCAAAACTAAATGAGAAGTTCTAGGGACTACTTCAAATTGATTTTTTAGGGTATGTTACCTGCGCTATGCCCTTGCATATTGATTCCATTGTATTTTCTGCTCTCATTCAATGTGTCCTGTTGACTTTGTTATTTGATATTTCCTTTCCTTCTGCTGCTGGCCATCGATTTGCTGGCTACATTTGCGAGCTGGCCCGGATTTGTAGCTTTTGTTTATAATTAAAAAGTTTGCTTACGTAAAAGTGTGCTAGCCGCAAATGCAACCAGCTCGCTCGCTAACAACAGTTCTCTAACATCAGTCAAAAATAGTTATTGCCCACGGTGGGGCCATAAAGCCGACTACTTTATGGAGGAAGCCTGGCTGGTCGGAGGTGTTGCCTACACAGTAAACAAAAATTTGGATTTGTGGGAACAAAATAATAAAGAGTGTGTGAGCAGTAAAAGCGAATGTTTAACTATCGTTCACACTTTAAGACTCTCAAAAAGTGCGCTAAAAAGAACATAAATCTGCAAATGTAAAAACTTCTTGAAATTGCTCTTTATTCGAGAGCGAGAGAGAGTGGGATAATTCCATTTCCAGATTTATTAAATATTAAAAATATTTTTATTAAATATCAAAAATATTTTCTGGACACTCGTATTATTTTTGTTTATTATTCTCTTTACTATGTCGTTGGGTTCATTAAGAAATTAATTTTTATTTTAAAAATTTTAATTAAAATTTTTAATTTTTTTTTTTTTAATAATAGTCAAAATATTTGCATTTTAAAGATGTTCACTTTAATTGTTTACTGTGTAGTTGTGGCCGACTGAATTATTTATGCAACCACTGCACTTTTCACACCTCGGACCGTCTAATGCGCTCGGCGGTCAGCTTGTCAACGGCGCACCGTTCAAATTAGCCATGCAATTTGTACTTAACAATTTGCCACATTGCTGCAACAGTTGCAGCAGTCCAGGCGGAACGCTTCTGGCTCGCCTCTGGTGTGTGCAGAGGCGTTTGCACGTCCGGAGCTAATAATAAAATGTACAAGGACTTAAACCCACAACGCGCAACAAGCGGACATAGACGCAGACGCAGCTGACGACAAGCGACAAGTTTATCACTTGTTAAGCCAGAGTTGCAGACACGCAGGCAGAGCTGAACCACGCGCGAGACATTGGCCAAGGCCCAGACTACGTCTTGGATGCAGTCAGGCACAGATGGGCGAGGCAGATAGTGCAGACAGCGCTGCCACAATTTGCATGGCAGCAGAGTTCAAATCGAGCCATCCACCCATCAGCAGCAGCCGCAGCCGCAGCAGCCACAGCCGCAGCAGCTTCCAACATTAACCCTTTAAGGCCCACTGTTCTGCCAGCTGGCATAGATTCCGAGTAGAGAAGTGCTGGGAAGAACATGGCGGCGGCAAAGGCGCCCACACACGTCGACTGCTAAATAATGTCAGCCAATTGTTGGCCTGACAAAGAAGAATGGCTAACAGTGTGAGAGACGTGCTGTGTAGAAGATACCCTGTAAGCAGCTGAGCAGGCTAAGTCAATGAGGAGCAGTATATATTCCCTCTCCATATGAACCATACTCCGCTTAAAGCCCCTATTATAGAGTGCAGTCAAATCTGGGACTGGGCTAAACATACTGTTGGCACGGGCCAGGAAACACATGTCAGACGGATTGTCAAGACACAAAAAATATTACGTATACGCAGCGTGATGTGCATTGATACAAGAGAGTTCGATTTGCTTTTTGCTTTCTGCTTTCGCTTCCGCATCATTTCAACGTGCTGTCTGCTCAATTGTTGTCTTCGATTTCGCGGTGGCTCATTCAATTTCAATATGTTGCCTCAGCTGTTGCTGCTGCTGCTGCTGCGACAGCTGCTGGCAGCTTTAAACGTCATCTCATTCGTTTCACATTTTATGACTTTAATGGCCGATGACAATTTCAATTACATAAGTGCCACTGCAGCCACAGCTGCTGCCTACCCTGTGGGTATTTCATTGTTATTTTGAGCTGCTCATTTTCCGACAGAACTCAGCTAATTGACGCAATCTGCATTCGATCTTTAATGTCAGCTTCTGTCCTCGCGTAGCTATAACAGGATTTACAGGGTCCGGCACTCGAAGTGTAACATCAAGGTAAATGCCAAAATCCTGGAGGTTGCTATGAAGCCATGGGCAGACGAACATTTCGGTGGCAGACCACATAGACGTTTCCCCAGGACTCAGCACCGTCTCACAAAGCTCGATTGAACCAAGAATGGCTTAAGGACAACGTTTCGAGCTTCATAACGTTCACACAATGGTTCTCGAATTCACCAGATGGATTATTCCTATGGATTATTGTCTTTGAGGCATTTTGAAGAGCACCAGTCTTAAGGCACGAGTGGGCGAGTGGGCCATAATACCTGAAAGTCACATTAGGCCAGTCTGTGATTCGTTTTTGGACCGTCTCAGGCCATAGTCAAGGCAAAGGGTACTCATGTCGAACAAAAATAAATTGATTCTGAATTTAGTATTATTTATTATTATTAATAATGAATTGGCAATAGATAAGCTAATATATATTAGTAAAGTAAAGTGCATACCCCACTTAATAATTTACGTACAGGGCATCGAAGCAATTACTTGCGTGTAGCTCCTCCAGTCTCTAATCAATTCGCCAACTTAACACTGATATGCAGGCAGCTAGGAGCTACCAGCAAGTAAATTATGTATTTAGTTGGGCAAACAAATCAGCCGTCACTCTATTACAGTTAGCCGAATAATATGGGCGATATACACATGTGTATGTGTGGCAATAAACATGTGTGTTACCAAAGGCCAGGCATCAGCTAATTGGCTGCAAAGGTCGCAAGCTAAAGAAGCTGCGTGCCTCAATTTATTGCTCCAATTAGGCTGGAGCCGAGGCTCAGATACAAAACTCAGCAGCCGGACAGTAATTAACATTATTAAAGCACAACGAATTGTGGAATATGCTGATACACCTGCCCCACCTGCTGGGCGCTTTGATTTGCAGAAAGTATCTGCCAGATACAAATGCAAAAGCTCTGCTCTTAACGTTACTTTAATTAGCAAGACAAACAGCTAACCCCTCGCGCCACTTTTAGAATAATAACAACTGTCGCCCTTCGCACCGCAGGACATCAGAGCAGTGGGGGCATGAAGTGGGGAGTGCAACGACTGAGAGATACTCTCTACGTGGCTAGTGAGTTTTTATGCTGTTTATTGTCAGACCTGTAGCATTGCAAATAAAATATTAATATTATTAAATATTAAAATATTAATTCAGAAATTAAAAAAAAAAAAAAAAACATATAATATATATTATTATACGTAAAATATTAATTCAGAAATTAAAAAAATATATATATATTATTATTATATATTATATGTTTTTTTTTTTAATTTCTGAATTAATATTTTACTTAAATTGTAAATTCACATTCAGTTTGGAATCGATAATACTTATGACAGGGTATACTTTGCCGTAACTACTGTTAGGAAAGGGAAATTTTATACAAATTAAAAAATTCCAGTGCAAGAATTTTAATTAAACTTTTTATTGCTAAGCATTTCGATGAGGTTCAAAGCGCAAGCATCAAAAACCATTTAATCGATAGCATAAGCAAAATATTAATTTTCGCCTCCTTAGGCATACGCTGCGTATGCGCAATTTTTGCAATAGACAGCAGCCTGTGTGTGGGTTTCATTTGAGCAAGAGATTTTGAGCAGCTGCTAATTGAATCTTCTACGCTTGAAGCGGCCTCAGGGCATCATCTGCCCTATCCGAAACACCAGACTTTGCGCTGCCCTGCTCTGCCCCAAGGACCCTCTGCTGCTGACATCCTGTGGCTGAGCCTTTTTGCACGTGTCAGGCAAATTGATAAGCCATAAATTTTCGTTATGGCCGAAGCAACAGTTGTGCCGCTTCAAGCCACATAAAAGGGCTGGCCATTGAACCGTCCCCTCCTCCTGTCGCTGGCCAGCCAGCAAACCCTCTTCCTTGCTCTCGCTCTCCCTCGCTCTGGCGTATCTGTATCTGCAACTCAAACAAAGTAGCCGAAAGTTGTCTGCTTGTACAATTCCTTGTTATGCTTCATTAATTTAATTTGGTTTCCACTTGCTCCTCCTACTTTGTTCTCCCTTCGTGTGCTGCGGCAAACAAAAGAACTTTTGGACACGCTTATGCTAATCCGAGGTTTCTGCATTTTTCATAAGTCCCGACAGTTGTCGACTGGCAGAAATGCTGGAGACTGAGCAGTGTTCATGCGATAGAAAGATGATCTATTTTATTGAAAACTTTGTTAAAAAAGGTTTGCAAATCTAACGAGTCAGGCTAAGTCTGGCAAATAGAGAGAATTTCTTATATAGAGGGAAAAAAGGCTTTGTATCAAAGGAAGCTACTTCTCTGTCACAAAGTTTCCTGAGGACTGGCGTGTGCTTCGCTATTAACTAATCTGCTTTACTGCCGCATTAAAGCTTTTTAAATACTTTCACATCGGCTCAGCGCCTGCTGAGCCTGCCATTTGCAGCTACAGCCCATTGCACTTGGTGGCAGAGTAAATGAAATGTGTTGGGCTAAACGACGTTGTCAAAGAAAACAAACATTGCGCACGTTGCGCTAAGCTGCTTAAAAATTTATCGAATGTGCGCCAGTGAAAGAGTTTGCCTACCCAGACACACACACACACATACATATATATATATATATAGAACTTTATTGACATAGGGCCGTGAGGTCAAACAAAGTTCTCATAGCCGCAGCAGAAGTCACGCTTTGATTGCCGCCTGTCTGTCCCCCGACTGGCTGACTATTTGTGACTGCCTGCTCGGTGGGCATTGAAGATGTTGGGACTCGCAAACGATCTATCAATTTCGCTACTCAGCCATGCCACCTGACAGCCAACGGAGAAATCAATATGCGTGCAGTGGATGCTCTACAGCGTCCGGCACTCGAAGTGTAACCAATTGAAAGCTCATACACTCAGTTTGGAAAATCACTTTTATTTAGTTCAAGGAACAAAATGTGTAGAAATAATACAAAATTCAGAATCAATTCACTTTTGCTCGATGTGACCACATTTTGCCTTGACTGTGGCCTGAGACGGTCCAAAAACGAATCACAGGCTGGCCTAATGTGACTTTCAGGTATTATGGCCCACTCGCCCACTCGTGCCTCAAGACTGGTGTATCTTTCAGTTCGGCCTTTGCTCTCCAAAATGCCCCAAAGAGAATAATCCATAGGAATAATCCATCTGGTGAATTCGAGAGCCATTGTGTGATGAAACTCGGAACGTTGTTTTTAAACCATTCTTGGTTCACTCGAGCTTTGTGAGACGGTGCTGAGTCCTGTGGAAATGTCCTGCCACCGACATGTATGTCTGCCCACGGCTTCAAAGCTACCTCCAGAATACTTTACCGATAATATTTTGCATTTGCCTTGATGCCAGACACAGTTCCAGTGCCGGACCCTGTACAAAATAATGTGAGAGCAGAGCTGCAACGGGGGGTAGATCTTAGATGTGTTTATTGTCAGGCGAATATTAGAAGTATTCCTATGGAATGTACCTGATTGATTTAAGGAGTGATTCATTGAGTGGGAAGCTGATTGAATCGTGGAAAGATGAGCAGAGTGATTGTTTGATTGAATAAGTCTTTGCCGTGATTGACTGAATCATTAATTAATTGAAAGCTGATTAACGTAGTGACTAGTTAAGTAGATGCTCTACAAAATAATGTGTAATGAAAGGATTGAATTACTGATTGACTCACTTATTAAGTGACTGATTGACGAATCAACTCACAGCTGCCTGATTGACTGACTGACTTATTAGTTTAGCTTAGCTTGCTTCTTCGTCCAGCTGTTCGGCATAGTCAATCGACTCAGTCGAGCGCCAATCACCCTTTGCAGAGTACTTTGGCAACTCGTGAGCCAGCGCTAACAAAGTTGAGTGCTTGCACTTGCAGTTCATTTGGCCAAAAGATGCGATTGCTGTTGCCGCTGCTGCTGTTGGTGCTTGTTGGCAACGTCCAAACAATTACCCAGCAACTACAAGAACAGCAACAGTCAAAACTCAAACACAAAACATAGCTGGACTCTGTTTTTGTTGCTTGCTGCTGGCCAAGAACCTTTCTCCCGTTGCCCATTTGGCAGATAAAAGTGCAGTCGTGCCCGTTGCCGCTCACACGTCTCGTTCAAGCCCTGGGACTGTCTGAACTGCCAACTGGCAACTGGTATCTGGCAATGGGCCTGGGCCTGGGCACTCTAGCGGAACTTTGTGTCGCATTATGCCGTGTTGGTTGTCGTGGCTACATGGCCTACACATGTTGTTAACAATTGCTTTTCCAACATTTGTCTCGTTTTACTTTTTGTCTGTATATGCTCATGCATAAATACAAAAGTACACTCAGAAAAATCAGCCTGAAATGCATTCAATGAGAAGCATATGGGAAAACAGGCCCTTCTTATATTTATTTCTTTATTTTTAATTTTTTTTTTTTTGTTATATCAATTAAATATTTATTGTGGTTAACATGCCTTTAGCTTCGTGGCAACCTAATTTAAACTGCTATAAAATTAAATAACTAAACTAAACCTAAAGCTATGCATCTAGCAGACTTAATATAGTTAGATTAACAAAATGAGTATTAATTATTTACATATTATTTTTATAATTATTATTATTAAACTCTAAGTCAACAGTCCATCCGGCAAGTCTTGGGGGTGATGTTGGTGTAGTCTTCTACACATAAATCAGTGATATAATGTGAACTACGACTATGAACTCTAATTTACTTAAGTGGAGGCTGCGTTTCTCTCAGTGCATCGGGTGCAGTGGGTTCAGCTCAATGTTCTATATGGCAATGGCTCTCATTATGTTTTGTTTGCGCTTGGCTGCAGTTGCAGCTACCCCCCGCTGCCCTTGCTACACCTGCTGTGCCTTTGCCGTGCTGGCAACCCCTGCTGCTCCTCCTGCTGCTGCTGGTGGTTTAATTATTTGCAAGCCTTTTGTGCTTTATATCGATAATAGATATGTTTCAATTGGCTTTTACATGTTTAATTTTTAATAAATATAAATTGCGAGCCATAAAGCACACGCATACAGGGAATTTACAATGTGCTCAAGTAATTGACTAGATTAAGTGGATTACGCCACATTTCCATGGAAGCTAATTTGCCTTTATAGACAAACTCATATACTCATATATTCATATAGCTCACTGTGTGCTTTCAGAAAGCTCTGCACAAGTTCATTGAGGCCAAGTTGTGGCCGTCTGGTAACTAATCCGCGCTTGATTGAGTTAAGCCTAATGCCAAGCCACAAATATTAGGTATGACAGAAAGTTTGCCCAGCTCTCCTTATCAAAGCATTTCAGGGCTGAGCAGACAGCAGCAACTAGACAAAGTTTGAGTGGAGTCATGAAAGTGCGTAAGAAGTGCGAGGGTTTGCATGTAAGTTGGCTTACACTCTGAATATAAATATGGTATATATAAATATATTCTTAAACTCTGTTCTCCAACTCTATCGCTCTCTGCCTCTCTCTCTCTCTCTCTTTCTCTCCCTCTCTCTTAGTAATATAAGTTAATTTCGGAGCTGACATTAAATCTATTATTTAAAGCAAGGTCCGTGCCTCGGGCTACCATCAGTGCTCATTAAAATAATCCAAATTTTCATTTATTAATTACAGCTCAAAGGCTAAAAAGTTTATCTTAGACAGCTATCAAGTTCAAGGCCTCTACACACACACACACACACACACACACACTCATGACTATCTTATTAGGCTGTGATATATAATAAAGAGCTTTGTTATGGTTAATAAAATCATTTATAATTTGCCCGGCTTTGCGCGGGTAAGCTTAATATATTATTTAACCTTAATATATTACCTAATATATATGTTATATAATTCTGTCTGGCGAATGAGTCAATGAGGATGCACTGTTTTATCAGTGTCTCTCCCAGTTCAAGTTGATCAATCAATCAATCAATGTGTTTATTTACTATTTTATATGCATATAGCTAACTGATTAGAGTATATACCATGCTGATCCAGGTCAGTCACTCAATCAACTAATCTGTCAGTCAATCAATAACAATCGTTGATAATATATTGTGTTTTCTATCCATTTCGCCTGATTATCTGTACGTATATCCACAATCAATCACTCAGATTGAAGAGTCTTTCTCTGTACGTTTATCCACAATCCATCAGTCAATCAGTCAGATTGAAGAGTCTTTATCTGTACGTATGTCCACAATCCATCAGTCAATCAGTCAGATTGAAGAGTCTTTATCTGTACGTATATCCACAATCCATCAGTTAATCAGTCAGATTGAAGAGTCTTTATCTGTACGTATATCCACAATCCATCAGTCAATCAGTCAGATTGAAGAGTCTTTATCTGTACGTATATCCACAATCCATCAGTCAATCAGTCAGATTGAAGAGTCTTTATATGTACGTATATCCACAATCCATCAGTCAATCAGTCAGATTGAAGAGTCTTGTAAGGAGAGTCCTATATGAACTGACCATATATTTTGCATTCTGATTCCCTTTTATCTATACGCAGTTGCGCAATCAATCAATCAATAAGTCAATCAGGTCGAACAGGTAGTTTTTAATAGTTACCTGGCCTTGAGTAGGGCCAACATGGCGAGCTGTAAATGCAAATGCCCACGGTCAACATTATAAAACTTGAACGTGGCTTTTCATGGCTCAACTGAAGAGCTGGAAAATAAATAAGTATGACGGCGGGGGCGTTTATCTAAATGGGGGCGGGCCAGACAAAAAGAGAGACAGACAATCATAAATTGATGAATGAAACGTGGCCGGTGGCAGGTGCCATCCACGCTGGTGTGTGGCATAAAAACCTGCCCAGCTTTTATTTGGGTTAATCAAATTTGGCCGCAGCCGCTGCCGTCGTCGCCGTTGTGGTCGTTATCTTTAGCGTCATAAAACTCATGTCATGTCCATGTCGTGGGGAGGGGCGCACCGAGAGCGGCAGCTCAAACCATTAGCCAGCCACTCAGGCACTCAGGCGGGCCGGCAGCCACCTGTGTACGCTGCTGCCTGTATCTTGTATCTCATGGATACATTTCACATGTGTCGCGCGTAATGCTCATTAAGAGCTGGGGCTAAGCAGCCATCCCGCGGCTCTAACCGTCCTAACTGTAGTGTGTACCCCAATGTGTGTGAGTCTCTGCATCTGTATCTGTAAGGTACGCATTTCATGTTAATTACATGTCGCCGGCATGTCAGCTCCGTAATTATTTTGACAGCGCATTTCTGTTGTTACAGCATTTGTGAATCAACAAAGGCAACGCAGTTACATTCGCCAGATTTGCGTTGATATTTTTGCATAATGATGTGTGTCGATCCTGCTGCAGTCGAGAGCGACCCGCCCCCTCCGCCCTCTCCTCCTCACTCTGTCAGTTAGGCCATCAGACAGTCAGACTTTCAGTCAGTCAACGGCAACGTTTTGTTTAATGAGCTTTTTACGAGCGCCGCTACTGTGATATGAGCCCGCAATTGAGCCAAAAGCGAGTTGTGTCCTCGTCGAAAAACAGTTAGCGAGTAGAGGCCCGCGGCTATGCGAGCGTCGTCTTACCGGCTGAGAGGCAATTACAATTGATTTTTTTTATGATAAGTAAACAGAGGAACGAAAGTCGACAATGGGACCTGGGTTTAGATATGAAAAGCTGTCAGATCTGATTAGGAACTGTAAATTAATTGAGGGAAGTGCGGAGAAGTACAGGGTCCGGCACTCGAAATGTAACTAGGGTAAATGCAAAATATTAACAGGACTCAACAGGACTCAGCACCGTCTCACAAAGCTCGAGTGAACCAAGAATGGCTTAAGAACAAAGTTACGAACTTCATAACGTTCACACAATAGCTCGCCAGACGCGAATCCAATGGATAATTCTCTTTGGGGCATTTTAGAGAGCAAAGTCCGAACTAAAAGATGTACCAGACTTGAGACCTGAAGTACCTGAAAGTCACTTTCGGCCAGCTTGAGATTCATTTTTGGACCGTCTCAGGTCATAGTCAAGGCAAAGGGTGGTCATATCGAGCAAAAGTGAATTGATTCTGAATTTTGTATTATTTTCACACATTTTGTTCCTTGAACTAAATAAAAGTAATTTTCCAAACTGAATGTATGAGCTTTCAATTGGTTACACACTCGAGTGCCGGACACTGTAATGCTAGAACTGATTGAGAAGTTGTCAAAGGAGTCTAATAGTAAATTCTAAACTGTATTTATGCTCGCTTTGGATATTTAAGTAAACATTATGAACAACTCTCGCTGTCAACTTCCTTACTTCTGAATATATATAGTTGCCTGAGGCGCTTCAATGGAACAATTGCATCGATTTGGGGGCTTCCGCTTCGAGTTTGGCTTGCTTAATATGCCCCAAACAAGAACCGCAAACAGAACCGCACTGCTGCTGATGACAGCTGAAGCTGAAGCTGATGCTGCTGTTGGCCATATTTGATTGACTGTTCGACCAACTTTCCATGCAAGGCTGCGCCCGCGCGCCCGCTGCCCATCGTCTCGCCCGTTGCATCCGTTGAAATACATTTTCCCTTTCGGCAGGAGAGTTTGTTCCTTCGCTCTCTCAGTTCGCAAGTCGTCGCATAAATCCATAAACGAGTCGAGTTTACGAATATTTGTAAACGATTTGCATAAGCAAAGACAACAAGCGAACTATCGGCAGCAGCCGTGCACTGAGAGAAACAGCGTTTGAATTTGACAAAATCCAATTCAAATTTGCATGCTCAAAATAAGATTCAGACGGAAGTCAGAGGGTGACTTAACTTGAGATATTTTCAACTATATTTTATTTCGTATAATATCTGTATCAACCCCAAGATTTGCCGGAGCGAGTGTTGACTTAGAATTTAATAATAATAATTTTAAAAATAATATGTAAATAATTAATATTGATTTTGTTAAGTCTCCTAGCTGCATAGCTTAAGGTTTAGTTTAGTTTTTAAATTTTATATCAGTTTAAATTAAGTTCCCACGAAGGTAATGGCACAATAAATATATAATTAATATTAAAAAGAAAAATAATAATAATAATAATAATAATAATAATAATAATATCTGTGTGCCCTTTTCTGAGAGTGCATCTGTCAGATACTTTCTGCTTTTGTATTTATGCATGACTCTGCACAGTAGCCACAGATACTGTGCAGCATAAGCCTGTCTCCTGTCTCCCGTATGCCTGACTCTTTGTGTCATTGTACTTTGAGGTTGTTGGCATCGCTTGGAGCTGTTATGATTGCTCTTAACGCTTCGCTTCGCCTAACATGTCAATGCTATCACAAGCAGGCGGCAATGGATATGCTTGCAAATGGAGACATTGATACAGCGGCTTAAGATAAGCAGATACTGACATCAAGAGCTGTGTAGATGCAGATACAAATAGTCAAAGGGCTATTACAATATGGGAATAGTCAGAGATATAGCACTTATTGATTCAGATACATTTTAAGCCAAATGCATCTTCTGCTTAGATCAAAGTCTCTACTCAATTTCCTTCTATTTCTATTTTGTACCTCACCCGCTCCACCCCTGCCTTAACTCTTCATCCACACCTCGCTCACCAAGCGCGTTAGTTTTCAATTTATATGTGCTCGCGCTAGCTGCATTTTCACATTAAATATGAAAAATCAATTTCAGATTGCCAGCAACATCTAACCGCAGAATCATCGCTTCGCAGCCACAGACTCGCACGCTTAAGGGAGCCGCACATGGCAGTTAGCATATTCAGGGCAATTGCAATACACACATAACAGTTTATTGTCGGTGGGCAACATGCACATACGCACACACATATAGACTGTGTGAATGCATGTGCAAGGCGAGTCGATGGCAGGAGCAAATGCTAATGCTCGGTTCGGCCCGCCCCGCTCTGCTCACGTCTCTATATTAACGCTGAGGGCAGCCTCTGCGAGTTGTTCTCTGCCGGACTTGCGGGGCATTTGCATAGCATATACAGGGTATATTCCTCCCCAGCTACCCTGGTCGCCTGTTAAGTACATCGATTCCAGCAGACTGTCTGACCGATTGGCTTTGACTAGCTTGAATGAGCATCGATATCAATTAAGTTTCGACTAATTTCTCTATAATGTCCGCCACTTTTAGCCTGTTTTTATAGGGTATACTAGAAGCTTATTTGTTGTTTAAGTTTCTGGTTCAAGTTCTTATAAATTTCTTATTTATTTGTCCTAGCCTTTGCCGATTTTTCCTGCAATTCTCAATGAGTTCTGTTAGTGGATACGCCTTCGCTTCAGTTTATATAGGGTATATGCGTAAGCTTACTTAGGTATTTATGACCCTTTTTTGTGGCCTTTCGCAGGCATTTTTAATGGCTTTTATTTTAGCCCGGGCCAAAGTCGAAGTCAAATGCTGAAAGTTGGCAGCAAATTAATGAAGTTTGCTCTGGCATATGATTAAAACTTTGCTCTCAGCTGCATATGTATTTTTTCCATGCATTGTACACTGTGGGTGGGTGCATAGATGGGGGCGTGGCATTATGGTAAAGACATTCTCTAAAGTTAGCCGCAAAAGTTTTTGCCCGTTACATTTTCATTTGCATTTCTCTCGCTCCATTACAATAATATCTTTTGGTTACATTTGTGCTCGGCTCAGTCCATTGCATGCGCTGGCATCAAGCACAGATTTGACCCAGTTATAAAGCCCAGATCACGATTCTTTTATTTTATTTTGTAGCTAGGGGCTTTGGGGGCTTTGTTAAATCCGTTTGCATCTCTTTTAATTGTCTCTGCATGGCTCTGGCGAGCGCTCTTTTCTGGCTTGAAAACGGCTAGATGAACAGCCAGCGGCTTAATTTATTTAAATTGTTTTGTTTGTTTATAAATTATTTAAAGTCATCCAGACAGCTGCTCGACTCTGCTTTTCCTTCCTTTTTTTGCGTGCGGCCATTGTTCACTCGTAATACTTATTTACTTTCCATTGTGGCACAAAGCGGGAGCTCACTGTGGGCATATGTACGTATGTATATGCACTCCACAGTCGAGTATTAGCCACACTAAAGCTATGACATGAGCATCAAGTAACTGTGGGAATGCGAAAGCTAATGCTACTATTGAATAAAAACTGGTACGTAAACTAATGAGAGAGATTAGGGAATTTATCCGAATGGATCTTCCTCCACTGACAGCTCTTTGGACATCTCTGCTCTCAGCTGTTCGTAGCCTTGACTTAATATATATGACATCTTATAGAAAATGGCACGGAGTCTCTAAGATAACCTTCTATTACACTAGCTATCGGCTAAGTGAGACCATGTCAATGTCTTTCAGAATCGATTAATCGATCAATCAATCGACAGATCGCAAAACATAATGTGTAATATCGATTATCTACTATGATCGATTCATAGCTGGAACAGACCTGAGCTACTGTCTTCCCCACTTATAGAGTAGTAAAGTCGATTACTAGTGGTATCTACAGATTAACCGATAGATCAATCGATAGACCGCAAAACATAATGTGTAATATCGATTATCTACTATGATCGATTCATAGCTGGAACAGACCTGAGCTACTGTCTTCCCCACTTATAGATCCACAGATTACCCTTAGTTATGCGGGCGGTTCATTATTAATTAAATATCATTATATTATATATAATATTATATCATTATTATATTCAGCAAAGGAAGTAAATATGACAAAATGATGGTGCAATTGGAGGAATGAATATCTATAATAAATATGGGCTTTGATTTCCCATGGCCTTTTTTGGCTTTGCTGTCCTGGGTTTATTTGCCATTTGCTTTGCAGTCGATAGTTGGGTTTCTGTCTGTATGAATCCGATTTTGTTCGCTGTGACAGCACTTTTACCGTAATTGCAATAGCATTTACAGCTAATTCAGTTAATTCGCACTCGGGAAAAGCATTTTCCTCTTTCATTTAACTCTTTTTTCACTGTTTTACCGTTTTTTCAATGCAACTGGCAACAAATCGTGTCAGGCTCTGGGCCCGGGCCCGGGCCAGTCGAGACGACGGCTTTTTAATTGACAGGCAGCCAGAGAGGGCTTAGAGAGGGCTCAGCTCTGAAGCGTGGGAGGGCCAACAGCCACCATGGGCGGTGGGAACTGGGGGGAAAGGTCAGGCCAGGTAGAAGGGAGAAAAAAAATGACTGAAAGGCCTTTCAGACAGCTGTGAGCTGGTTGCATTGGCTAGCTGGCAGCTGGGGAGGCACGAAACGGGACGATTGACTTGATTAAAGATTTCACACTTGATTAAGCACTGGATGGCTGTAGTTGTTGTTGCCACACAGCTCCAATTGCAAGTTTCAAGTTCGTTGCAGCAATTGATGAACGAAATTTAATTTTGTGTTTTGTTCGCTTTTCGGTTTTAATTTCCGAGGTTGGCAGCTGCGCGCGTTGCCTTTTTATGGCAGTCGCTTCATTGTCGACAATAACATTGGCAACAGCAACAGCAACAGCAACAAAGGCAACAGTTAGTTTTTTGTGGAGCAAAACATGGTCAAAAGAAGACGTTTAATGCGCACAGCCAAGCAAATAAATGTGCAAAAAGGAGCGAACGTAAAAAAGGAAATGTGTGAAGCAAACATTGACATTGACAGTGACTTTGACATGAGGATAAATATAAAGCTAAGCACTCGCTCGGCGGGAGTGTTGAGCTCGATAATTGCATTTTTGAGCATTTGAGTAATTAGATCTAGATCTTGACTGATTGATCTGAAGACTTACTGACTGATTGAGTGAATATTTATAAAAACTAAAGTAATGAGGTATAAACTAGACAAAAAATATAGTATAATCGAGTAACTCTTGACTGAATGATCTGAGTGATAAGTATACAACTGTGAACTGATTGATTCACTGATTGATCAGTGTAAGAACTACTTCATTCCACTAAATCCGAGCTTAATCGAGTGATTCACTATTTGAAAGATCTATTAATGAAATATAATCAAAACTTAAATTTTTTTAAGCCATAAGATCTGATTGACTGACTGATTCATTCAATCATTCAATACTAACAACATTAAAGCGTAAGAGTTCTGGGTAAAGCAGAGCTCAAACGTGAACAATTCGCATTGATTAATATTAATAATTCATAATTGTTAAATATAGCTCACCTCGATCTTTCAATAAAACAAACAATTAATTCTTATTGCAATTGTTAACGACTCCCATTTTTCGTTTTTTTACAGCTGTTCATTATACGAATGCCATATTAAGAGGTAAGTGTATCTAGAGCACACACGCACACACACGCACACACACACACACACTCAGCTCCAGTTCGCTCTACGCATAACGAGCGCCATTCAGTTATGGTTTTCCCTGGGGCTCATCGTATCAATCTTAATTTATAACAAATTTAATATGGTTGGGATTCATTTTTTATCGGGTGGCAGTGGAGCGGTGGCTCGTGTCTGGCAACTGGAAATGGTGTGCGTACTCTCCTAGGACTTATCCAACTTAACGCCTACGGGCACGGATGGCAGCTCTGCCACACATGCAAATGTGCAATGTGTTCCCGAAAGTGGGCGTGGCTGGGCATGCTCTTTGCTCTACGGATTTCATGTACGGCTTTTTTAACTGTGCCACAGCGAATTCCTTCTGACCTTATTGCGTAAAGGCTCGTAAATATGCTACGGCAAAAACTCACAGAAACAGAAAACAGAAAACGTGTACAGCAAAACACACTTAAGTGATTTTATGGCGCCATTTAAATGCTTTTCAAATCTGCCAAACGTAAAACGTAAAGGAATATGTTCGCTTCGGCATGGAATGCTAAAGAAAGGGGCTGAGCCATAAATTTCCAACCAGCCTGTGCCCCCTAAACGTATCTGAAATGTATGCAACACCGCACTCAATGTGCTGGCTTAGAGAGTCTGTGTGTGTGTGTGTGTGTGTGTTATCAGCAACAAGTCGATGATGGGTGTTTTGGCCAGCCTAAGCAGTCCGACAAACAAACAGTGCGCCAGGTGAGCTAGAGCATGCCCTAAGCATTTGATAAAAGATATTGAGATACTAGAAAAATATTAGAGAAGATGCCTGTTGAGTACGCATATAACTCAGATTACTCTATATTTATATATATACTATATATATATATATCTATACTATATATATCTATATATATATATACTATATGATTTCTCTCAATACATTTTTTGACTGAATAACTCTATATCAAAACTCTTGTAACCCCTATTAAGTTTGCAACTCTGAAAATGGAGTTGTGTGAGTGAGGTATACCCGATCAGCATAGCGCTATATATGCTATGCGGTATCCAATTCTGTATAACACATAGTAACATACATAAACATAACATAACCTAACATAACATAACGATAACATTGTTCGCAGGGCAAAGGTTATGTATAGACATGAATAAGATAACGAAAATTGCAAATATACGACTAGAAAATACCCTGCAGTCACTTAGTAATCTATTCTATTCGAAAAGTGCAGATATACGACTAGAAAATACCCTGCAATCTATAAGTAATCTATTCTATTCGAAAAGTGCAGATATACGACTAGAAAATACCCTGCAGTCTAAAAGTAATCTATTCTATTCTAAAATGGGCAAATATACGACTAGAAAATACCCTGCAGTTAATTAGTAATCTATTCTTAGTGTTCTTTAAATTCAATTTCAAACCATTGTCAATACAATACACTGAGACAAATGCGGCATGCGTATATGTCATCTACCATATCAATCTACCTTCTCCTCTCTACACTCAAACGCTGAGTATTAAGTGGAGTTCACGTTTCACTGTTAGGATTCCTGTCTGCGGTTCATCAACAGCTGTCGATGTGCGAGACTGCCTATTGAAAGGGGCCCTGATTGAACGCTTGATTGACTGCCTCTGTCAGGTGATTGAGCTGCGAGAGGTGAAGGACTTTGTCTCTGTGTTCCAAAAAGCACTCGAAATTGGGCGCTGAGCGAGCATTTAGATTGCGTTGCCTTAGATAAATTATAACGCACAGCTGAATGAGTTGCCGAACAACTTGTGATTCAGCAATTTAGAAAGTGCCACAATTTAATATTAATCTTTATTTGAACGACTCTGCTACCTCCCACTTTAAGTTGATCTTTGGATAGTAGTCTGGAGACTCGAGTGGAATATTTATTAAATTAAATTATTTAATTTTATTTTTAGCATAATTTAAAGCTTTTGCACTTGCTAGCTGTTAATCAAATAAAAGTCCTAGAGGCGACTAGCAGTTAACAGCTCCTTCAATTGTATTCATTGTGTTGCGTATACGCAATGTGCGCCCAGAGAATTGCTTTGTTTGCTTAGGCTTTCGACTGCTTGCCACTGGGCTGGCGGCATCAGCAAAGGCGCTTGTCAATATTTGCGCTACCAAAATAATGTATAAATAATTGCATGTCACTCGCTGCCAAACAAACTCACATTTGTAGCAAATATACATAAATACATAAATACGTATATATATATATATATTTATATACGAAATAAAGACCATATTGTTGCTCCCTTTTGAGCTTTTTATTTGGCTGTTGACAGCTCTCAACACCGCAAGCTAATCGGCTGGCTCAGCTGTCAGATTCGACATTAGCATAATGACAGCCGAGTGGGCGTGGCGCACTGCTACAATGCCACACGCAATAATTACAGTTATTTACGCATATAAAGAGGGGCAAAAGGAAAACAACAACAAAACAAGCCCTCGACAGACAGTTTATGGCATATCACAACATTTTCACGAACAGGAATCTATATGCATATATAGTATGCAAAATCAATACGGCGCAGCCAAAATTTTAACAGTTCTTTGACAGTGTCGACACGTGTGTGGGCGTGGCACGCAGGACATCGATGCGAAGTTGCAGTTGACAGTTGACTTAAATTATGCAAGAGCTGAAAAGCGAATCAAAAATAAATATATGTATATAAAACCCGACAGCAATTACCTGAGAATTGGTTTATTAATTAAGTGACCAGCAATTGGCAGCCAGCGGTCTCTGTGGGTGGGATGCCGCCAGAGCACTGTGCGCCAAGCTTCCTCTGAGAAATGACCCTCCATTAGGGCAGCCCAGCCGACATTTATTGATATTGACAAGGGTTTAAGGCAGGCCTTTAGACACATTTCACATGGATTGTAACAGTTTGAGTAGAGTGGAGTAGAGTAGAGTAGAGTATAGTTGAGTAAAGAAGAGTAGAGTAAAGTAGAGTAGATCTACTCCAGTAAAGTGTAAAGAGTAGAGTGGAGTAGAGTAGGGCAGAGTAGGGTAGAGTAGAGTACAGTAGAGTAAAGAAGTGTAGAGTAGGGTAGTGTAGAGTAGGGTAGAGTAGAGTAGAGTAAGGGAGAGAGAGTAAAGTAGGGAAGAGTAGGGTAAAGTAGAGTAGATCTACTCCAGTAAAGTGTAAAGAGTAGAGTGGAGTAGAGTAGGGCAGAGTAGGGTAGAGTAGAGTACAGTAGAGTAAAGAAGTGTAGAGTAGGGTAGTGTAGAGTAGGGTAGAGTAGAGTAGAGTAAGTGAGAGAGAGTAAAGTAGGGAAGAGTAGGGTAAAGTAGAGTAGATCTACTCCAGTAAAGTGTAAAGAGTAGAGTGGAGAAGAGTAGGGTAGAGTAGGGTAGAGTAGAGTACAGTAGAGTAAAGAAGTGTAGAGTAGGGTAGTGTAGAGTAGGGTAGAGTAGAGTAGAGTAAGGGAGAGAGAGTAAAGTAGGGAAGAGTAGGGTAAAGTAGAGTAGATCTACTCCAGTAAAGTGTAAAGAGTAGAGTGGAGTAGAGTAGGGCAGAGTAGGGTAGAGTAGAGTACAGTAGAGTAGAGAAGTGTAGAGTAGAGTAGAGTAGAGTAGCGTTGAGTAGAGTAAAGTAGATCTACGAGTAGAGTAGAGCACAGGAGTAGGGTAGAGTACAGTAGAGTAGAGTAGAGTAGTGTAAAGTAAAGTAGAGTAAAGTAGGCTAGAGTAGTGAGAAGTAGAATAGTATAGAGTAGAGTAGAAGAGGGTAGAGTAGGGTAGAGAAGGGCACTGTAGAGTACAGTAGAGTAGAAAAGTGTAGAGTAGGGTAGAGTATAGTAGAGTAGAGTAAATGAGAGAGGAGTAGGGTAGAGTAGGGTAGAGTAGAGTAAATGAGAGAGGAGTAGGGTAGAGTAGGGTAGAGTAGAGTAAATGAGAGAAGAGTAGGGTAGAGTAGGGTAGAGTAGAGTAAATGAGAGAGGAGTAGGGTAGAGTAGGGTAGAGTAGAGTAAATGAGAGAAGAGTAGGGTAGAGTAGGGTAGAGTATAGTAGAGTAGAGTAAATCTACTCTAGTGTTAAGAGTAGAGTAGGGTGCAGAGAAGGGCAGAGTAGAGTAGAGTAAATCTGTAGTAATCTACTCTAGTAAAGTGTAAAGAGTAGAGTAGGGCGCAGAGAAGGGTAGAGTAGGGCGCAGAGAAGGGTAGAGTAGGGCGCAGAGAAGGGTAGAGTAGAGCTTGGGAGATGATGATGATGTTTATGTATAATATATTAAGTTGTTCTTGCTTTTGTGTTATGTATAAGTAATAAATAGCTAATTATAACTAACTGTGTCTGCACCTAGCATTTAGTTTCCATAGATACGGCAAAGCCTATTAAATTTGTTCGTCAAAATTAAAATGTTGTAAAGAAGACATTTGCAGCTCAGTTTTCTATGGAATAAGACAAGTTCCTCGGAAATATAGGCTTTTTTGAGACAAAGATATTTGACTTAAAATCTGGAAGCCAATCATTTTAGGCAAATTAACCCAGGCGAAGCGAACTTAGCTCTAAGTCAAACACGACTGAAAGTTTGCTGAAGCAGCTACTCGGGCAAAGCTCTCAGCGCGGCTCACACACATGGCTTCACCTACTCCTGTGTGTGTTGACGACATGTCACAACGAAATGTGAGTTTTGTCGGTGTTTATTGTTGTTGTTGCTGCTGTTGGTTTTGCGGCTCATAAATCACAAAAATTTGCGCGTGCAAAATGTTAAAAAAAGAAAGAATCAAAATAAAAATTCGAGGGGCTAACACAGGGCGACAACAGAAACTGAAATTCAAGCCAAAAGCAGAACGCAATAAAAAGTTTTTGATTTCGGATCTTTTGGTTTGTGTGTGCGCCCGACTGAACAAACAAAATTACAAAAGCCAGACGAGCAGACGACAAGGTGGCAGAGGGCAGCGGGCAGACGGGGTGGGGCTAGCGTGGTCAACAGCCAGACAGCGGCGGAAACGGAAGTGCGTAATGCCATACGTGGCCGCAGCGTCAGTGTCGTCGTTCTTTATTTTGCAGTTCAGCGAAGGTGCAAACAGTATTTTGATTAATTGCAGACATGAAACGACAAAGAACCGCAACAACAACGACAACAGGTAAATTCGCTCTGGCTGACTTCTTTTGTTGCTCAGCCATGAAACAAAAGCCACAGGCCGCACTAAATATAAATCTAGGCAGCCATAAAACTGCAATAAAGAAAAAGGTGTTTTGCACTTGTATTACAATTTAATACACACACACACACACACACACACACACAGACGCTAAAAAAGGGTTTTTGGGCTGCACAATAAAAAAGCTAACTTGTTATCTTTCGATAAGACGCAAAGTTCAGTTGGCAGTTTGTCAAGTTTGGACTTTAGATATAAATAAATAATGGCGGATTGTGTCGAATGGAAAAAACATTGAGTAAGATATATGAATATATCTAATATTTCAAATGTAGAAAAAAGCTACAGATCTTAACTGCCAACAACTCAAAATTGATATACATATATATATTTATATATAATATATTTATTTACTTTAAAATAATAACTAAACTACAGAATATAATTTATCATATAGATGTAGATATATATATATATGATATTATATATAGATATATATTTATATATAATATTTATTTCCCACAAAAAAAATATATTAGCTTAAGATTATAATTTATCATATTAAAAGCTAACCAAAATGTAAATGTGCCACGCCCACAAAAGCGTTTAATATTCTTTAATATTCGAGTTGATGTTAGTCAAGGCTGCGCAACGGCCAGTTCCTGTTAGTGCGAGCGACCTTTTCTGATGATAATAAATGATTACGCCAAAGAGCTGAGCAGGAGCTCTCATATACAGTGCGTTCAAATTTTCGGGTTTACGGGCGAGCGTAGAGAGTTTTAATTAAAATTAATTAGAGTGGTTAAGCGTTTCGAGACTGAGCAAAGAGTTCAGCAATGGCCCAGTTAATTAGGTGTGTGTGCTTTTTTCGTTGCTAAACTGACGTAATTGACCATGCGGAGGGGGCAGTGGCAGGTGGGGCAAGGCGGCGAGTGTTGCAAATGTGAAAGCAGCAGTTGGCCAAATGTGCGAAAATTGCCAGCAAATTGGCGTAGAGACAGCCACGGGCCCAGAGATTTGCATACACGAGCTGAAAGTAAGGCACATTCGAATCAATTATGCCTCCGCCCGAAGTCGACCCCCTCTCAGGCGACGCGCTTGCCAATCAGCTAGTCATAGATCCAGTCCGCCAGAAAGCCAGAGAGCCGGAGAGGCACAGAGTCTGTGGGGCAGCTAGCATTTCATTCTTTGAGTAAGTCAGCAAGTCAATCAGTGGAAGTTTGTCTCGTCACCGAGTGCAGCTTTATAGCTGCTCAGCTACAGATACCCTGTAAGCACTTACGAAATACGCATAAAAAAATTTCCAGCTCTTGCAGTTAAGCTATAATTGCGAGTATATTGCATGTTTGTATTACAAATGCACGTACTGCAACATACCCTGTAAACACCCATACTCAAGGGTATTTTCTTTCATATAATTCTTATTATTTCATATAATTCTTATTCATTCAAATAGACTAGCTTTAAACCTCGCAGACATAGGCTTAAAAGGTGACATATGTTAGACCTACCAGATAGGGAAATTTAACTTTTAAGAAATAATTGAATTAATAAATAGACTAAAATTTAACTGTAAATAAAAATGTAAATAGTTATTAGGAAAATGTTAAGTTTATATATAATTGCATTTTTTTTTTAACTGAAAGAAGGCAATTCCTGTTATTCTTATTTATCATAAAATTAGTTTGTTGTCTTAAGACAGATCGCAAATAAAAATGTATAAAAAAATATATAAATCATAAAAGCATTTATAAAGAAATTTTAATTTTCTTCTTCCTCACTTTTAGCCAATCTACCCTATATGCCTGATTACAGGGCATCACAACAATAGATCTCTGCTAGTCGCTTCTCAGGTTCTACTTTTGTGACGGCCTATTGCCCTGCTGCAACAGCAGCAGCAGCAGCTGCTGCAACGCTTTCTCGCCCCACAGTGGAGCTCTCTCAGGTCCCAGCTGGCTGTGTGGCTGGCAATTTTCGTGGCCAAAGTAACTGTACTTGATGTGCGGCAATTTCATTATGCAGATCGACAGCTGCGGCTGCAGATGAGCCTTCCAGTTAAAGTCGTCTGCGGCTGCCCTTGGTCATGGATAGCTCTTGGGCAAATGTCTTTTCTCCTCTGTCAGCCACACAGCTGCCAGCCTTAAGCCTTGCTGCGGCTGCCGCCTGCAGTCTTCTGGTCTTTGGCTTCTTTTTCAATTGTTTTCCTTTTTCTTTCCCCAAGTTTGGGTCATAAAAGCGGCGACAGCACAAAACAATTAACTTTACAAAGGATTTTTGTCTTGGGCATAATATGTATATAAGCGCAAGGAGAGGTCACAATATCGTAGGATATATGCTAAGAGGTAAAATATTAATTTGGGTGCAATATGGCATAATAAATCACTTTCCTTAATAATGAATTTAGTGAACAATTAAAAAACATTTAAAGCAGAATAAAATCAAATCTTTGAATACAAACTTGAGTGAATGTCTCAGGGATATCTTTATCCTTATATATATATCTTATAGATATTATTATATTCAGACTTTATTAGAGAGTATTTCACTGATGTTTTGTACTTTGTGTTTCGGAAAAACAAATTTTGCAATTCACCTGGGGAATATTTTTGTTAATTACGCGCTGACTGCGCGAAGTTTAGTCGAGTGCTTTCTTTAATTTTCCATGGGCTTGTTTTTCTTTTTGTTCTTCGGTTCGGATAGGGGGTTCCAGCAATTAACGGCATTGCGTTTTGTTAGCGTGTTTGTCCTCTTGGCCAACTGCTTGGCTTGGCTCGGCTCGGCTGCCCTTGGTCGTGCTATGTTATAAATTTGGCCAATTTGAGCGGGTCGGAAGTGTAATGGCCACACAACGCCAAATGGCATGGCAAAAATTAATTAAATTCCAAAACATATATACATATATATGTATATATGCATAATGTATATGCCGCCGATATCTATCGAGTTGAGGTGTTTCCCACGCCAACACGCACCCACAGCGGCCGCAAACGCAGACGCATTTCCCACAGTCCAAATCAGCATCGGCTTCATCTCGGCCTCCGTCGACTGTCTCGACTATCTGGCTCTCGCTTGTGTCGCCAGCTTGGCTGCGAAACTGTTTACGAGCAAAGCCAAAATCCAACACAGGAAGCCATCAGCGGCCACCCGGGCTTCGGAAAGAGTTGGGGCTCTTTTTTATGGCCCCCGGTTAAGACTCATTTTTTGTTTTTAATTTTTGTTCGTCGCTTTGTCTTCGGCTCATGCAAATTGGCCTTTAAAGCGCTTCGCTTTTTCATCTTTTTTGTTATATTTCTTTTGCTTGTTTTCCCTTTATAATTTTATGATTTTATTATGACTTTTTCATTGGCATAATCAAGTTGTTGACGCAGCGCGAAAATTATGTGCGCGAAATTGTGCTCGCCAATTAAATTATTGATTAAATTATTTTAAATGCGTGCCCAAAGGATAATTTGCCTTTTTGCAGCCCCAAAAGGTTTCCAGTGTTGGGCGCTTAAAAAAAAAAATTTTTTTTTTTTTAATTCTAGTCCATTGGGAACAGATACTGAAAAAATAATTTAATAAAGTTGATTCAGATAGTTTATAATTAAATATTAAATCATTTCATTTACAATTTAGTGAGTTTTTATATTTATTCAGTTTGCTCTTTATATTTATATAAAGTACATAATCTTGCAGTTTGTATGAGACTGAGAGAGACAGAGAATAATAAATATATATAATAAATATATAAATAAATAATAAATAAAATAATAATAAAAAAATAGTTGTAATAAAAATAATAGCAAAAATGTATTTTTTATCAAACTGATAATTAATGCTTAAACTAAAGTTAGTCAGCAGTTTAGTAAGTTATTACAGTATATGGCTTATAAATAAAGTGTAATCAATGATGAAGTTTATAGGAAATGGAACACAGAAACAGAGTTACGAACAGGCTAGGTATTTGTGATGAATTGAAATAATGAAACACTCGGCAGTTCGTGCCAATTGACTGTCATGTGCCTTATGGCGAGACTTTGCTGGAAATCAAACAAAGATATGGAATCGAGTGGACGATCAGAGCTGTTCGAGTGTTTCTGAGAGCGCGCACGCTCTGCGCTTGAACTGAAAGTCAAGTGGGCTAGAAAAGTCTGTCTGACGACGGGACAATTGAGGCGCTGGGAGTGGCGCGCAGAGCGTGGCTGGTTTCCAATTTATTGGATTGGCGCTGCAGCATCATCTAATATGCGATTAAATTGAACGTGCCAGAGCCCAGAATCATCCAGAGTCGCCCAGAATCGTGGTCGCGGTCGTGACGTAGCGGCTTAACCTGTAGACGCCCAGCTAGTTAACCCAGTTGCAGCTCGCCAGCCCCAGCCCCAGCTGGAGCAGCAGGTCCACATTGAGGGTTTCATTTCAGCAAGCAGCAGGCGTTGCTCTTTTCTATGGATTATTATGTTAATTACTGTCATGTCACGTAACGCGATGCTGCCCCAAGGGAGATGGACAGGTGGGGGGTATGCCATGGTTACTCAAGCCAATGCAGCTCGATGCTGCTGCATTAAAGCGCCATTCAACTGCAAATTAGCAGACTAAATATTAGCCGCTGTGCAGGCAGCCAGGCAGGCGGCAGTCAAACCATCCGTTGCCCCACGCTGCGTATACATAATGCACGGCTCCGCATTATTTGGCCGGCATAATAAATTCAAATTACACCCATTGGCACGTGCACAGCGCAGCAGCAAAGCAATTGTGCAGCAGCTTAACAACGTTGCCAAAAATAATACGAATAAATAATAATAAGTAATGGGCGCAGTGCCTTGCCCACTGCTGAAAAGAGTCAGGAAAATTACAGTTTAAATTGAACAAAAATATGAAATTTCATTCAAATGATCTGAGACTGATAAATCCGTCGGGACTAAAGGGCAAATTCAGTTATAAATGGGTAAAAATAAATAAAGAGAGTGGTACTATATGTGTTCTGTGTTATGTGAAAAAATTTTATTTAGAAAATATTTAAAAATAAATAAAAATGAATTCAAAATAAGTTTGAATTCATTCATCTAATAAATATAAAGGAAAATTCATATATATAATTATAATTGGGTAAAAAAATAAATAAATAATTATGCTTAACTCTAAGATTATGTGAAACAAATTCATTTAGAAAATATTAAAAAATAAATAAAAATTAATTCAAAATAAGTTTGAATTCATTCATTTAATAAATATAAAAGCAAATTCATATATATAATTATAATTGGGTAAAAAAATAAATAAATAATTATGCTTAACTCTAAGATTATGTGAAACAAATTCATTTAGAAAATATTAAAAAATAAATAAAAATGAATTCAAAATAAATTTGAGTTCATTCATATAATCATTTGTTATTTCTGAATTATATAATAAAATATTTCTATTTATTGGGCGCTATTCAGTTCCAAATATAGTCATTCCCTCTCTAAAAAGAGTCCAAAAACATTCCAATTTAAAGTACTTTGAGCTGAATAAGGCTTCGTATCTTAGCACACAAAAGTTTTTGTTGAGCCATAGCCCATTGATGATTGCCTTTATAGGCCTACTCTAAATTCTTATAATTTGCTAATAAATTCAGATTTTTTTTGCAGTATTTTATGTGCTACAAAAATTAGGTATACAAAAGCGAGCCGCCTTATTTAAGATTGTTTTCAAGCGGACATTGAAACCAAAAGTATAACAACAACAAATTAAGTATCTTGTAGATTTGCTCGTTATTAAATTAGAATTCGCGAGAAGAAGAAGAAGAAGAAGTACAGATAACAAAGCGGCGAACGAGCCGAGTTTTTTTTTTTTTTTGGGCAGCGTTTCTGGCGCATGGCCAAGAGCCAAGAGCCAAGAGTCAAAGCTAATGCCATAGACGTAATGGTGTCAGCCGGTTTCAATGCTCACTGAGAAATGTGCCAAGTGGGCATATTGAACTTTGAAGATAGACGTAGCGCAGGGAGAAAGTTATTAGAATAAAAGAATTTACGGCGTTATGAGGATCTATTGAAGATGAAGTATTTTCATGTTTTTATACAAAGATATAATCTCTGAATGTCAATTCTTCTTGAAGAAAAGTTCGCATAGAGCACTTTTCCGTAATTGATAATTATCGATACAGATCTTTTTTTAAAGCTGTGAACTACAGAAGCTATAAATATATAATTTGTTATGTGAATTGGTAATTAAAATTCCGTTATCTCTATATATTAATATATATATATTCTATATATAAATAATAGAAATTATCAATATAAAAAATTATTTTATTTTTTAATATTTCATTATATAAACAGTATTTAGAAGAAAGAATAATATATTATCGCTCTATGTAGGAAGACTCAACTCAGGTATTTCAGCAAATAATCTTTTTGCAGGGTATGCTTCTGTCGTACACTTCGTGCAGTTCGCCTTTGGCAAACGTGGTTGGGAACGACGTCAAAATGTGACGTGCGCTCGTCGCCCAGAGCCAAACAAGGCGCAAATAATAATCATAATAATCATGATAATAATAATAATAATCATCATATGAAATAATATGAAAAATTATGTAAATCGCCGCCCCGTAAAAGGTAAAAACTGGCCGAACAAGAAGTTTTTCTACTTGCGTAATGCAGCTCGTGACGCGAGCCGGGCCCTGGCTGAGATTTATTTAATTAGCTGCCCGGCGGAGCACAGAAAAACTTGACGCGCGAACCCGCATCTTGAGTCGGGCTACCTTTTCTTCTTCTTCTCCTCACGTTCATCTCTTTTGAATGGGCCGCATTATGAAATGTGATTTGGGGCAATTTTTCAGCTTCCAAAAAAAGTATTTACATAATTAATTCTATTCCTCACCCGCTGTCAGCTTACCAAAACTTTGCGCGCAGCTCCACTGGACCGACTGCGCTGATGTGTAATTAGAATTAGAATTAGAATTTATGAGCGCGTTTACGCTCTAATAAGTTGTCATCCAGCTCACTGGCAGCCAAAAGTGTGCCGTTGCACTATCTAATGATAGCCCCAATTAGATATACCCTATAAATGGCACTGGACAAAGCATGCAACTCACATTTGAGTGTATATGTTTCTCTATATATATACCCTAGATATACCCTAGAAAAGGTCATAATGATGGTTTTTAATGCACAACTCACATATGTATGTCTAGACATCTATATCATTTGCCATATATATTTCCTCTGTATTCACATACATGAATAAGTATTTTTTTTTATTTTTTATTTTTTTTTTTACTCATTTTTATTTGAGATCTGTTTTAAGTCAATAAACAAATTTTATGATAAATAAAAATAAAAAAAAACAGGCATTGTCATCTTACAGTAAAAAAAAAAAAAAAAAACCGCAATTATTAACATTTTCTTAATAATAATATGCTGTGAAACTTTGAGATCTATAATGGGTCTTTAAGTATCAATATGTAGATCTATAAACATCAATACATTTGACGTTAATAATTCCTTGTGTCCAGAAGAGTTCTTTGATATACCTATATATCAATATACCCATATATTTTTGGCACTCTATTTTCCTCTAAACATTCTTGTAGATATGTGAAGCGAACTCCCAGCGATAGTCATAGTCATCCAAGCTTTTCCCTAACACTAAAGCATAGCTTAACTTGAGTTAACTGCCAGCCTTAATTATTTCCACGAATGCTTATGTGTTCTATATAATAATGCTTTCCCAAGATCTGCTTAATGGGCACTTTAGCTATGCACTTGTCCCCTTGCTTGGCCGTTGACTCAGCTGAGCTCTAGGATCAGGCTAAGCTTTGTAGTAAAATAAAGTCGAGTGAAGTTTCCTTATGAAGCAGAAGCCCAGTTGTAGCAGTAATGATGAGGAGGATGACGAAGCCAAGCCAAAGCTAAACACAAAACAGGTGGGGGAGAGGGGCAGACAGCGGGGAAACTCTTAGCTTGGCGCTTACGTAAAGTGCATTGCAAAAAGTTTCGACAAAGCAAAACCCCAATGCCAAATTGTTATCAATTATGTTTGCTAATTGCAGGGGATGTCACAACAAAGCATAAATGTATAAATATATATGTGTATATATAGGTTTATGTTCAGGCATTGGCCAATTGCAACTGGCGCAAACAAAGGGCCACCCACCGAAGCAGGTGAGCTGTAGGTGTGTGTGCGCAATTGTTCAAGCTATTATTTATTATTATTATTACAGCCATTGCAAAGACAACTTTTTATTTTTATTTGTATACCTTTTGAGATTTTCGTGCGACTCGGCTTCATTTTAATGAGTCGCAAAAATTGTTGTTGATGTTGCGTGCTCAAGAAAGTGTTGAATGAAATTGTCGCCAAAGCAAGTGTGTTTGCTTTGCATACCCTGTGGAAAGTGTGACGACTCTGAAGAGTATGCCGTACAAGCCCAGCATAGAAAGAGGACTAAAATTGTAATCTGCAAATTTGGTCGATAACTATCGAATGAGCCGTAATATCGATATATAGTAATCTAACCAGAATCGATAAGTAAATGAGAATTTATAGAATCTGTGTCAGTAAAATATCATATCTGACTTGATTTGTACAATTTCTTTATATAAAGTATACATGCCATACAAGCCCAGCATAGAAAGCGATAACAATCGACTGATGCGTAATATCGATATATAATAATCTGTACAATTTCTTAATTTAAATTGCTGAGACGAATCATCTTCAGCTCGTGCTAAAGTATACATGCCGTACAAGCCCAGCATAGAAAGAGGACTAAGTATGTAATCTAGGTCTGCACATTTGATCGATAACTATCGACTGATGCGTAATATCGATATATAGTAATCTAACCAGAATCGATATGTAAATAAGACAGATTCTATCTATAACAACAAAATAGTATATCTGACTTGACTTGTAAAATTTTCTTTATTAAGATTCTCGTCTCATCCTCAGCTCGTGCTGATGATGCGATTATACATATATACAGATATATTTCTCTCATTTCAGATCTAGTATCTTTTGTACAACATTTTCTTTGTTTTTTAAGCATTCAAATATAGATTTTGGTCTTTTGTTTACCTATGCCTAACGACGACTATCGACAGGGTATCCGCTCGTCGAGCTAGCTCCAACTCTGCCAACAATCTGTAAACTTGTGCATTGTTGAGTGTTTAATAGGCGGAAAGACCACAAGACATGACTTTGATAATGCACTCAGGTGCGTGGAAAGTTTGCACCCAATTGTGACAGACTTCAGCAAGGCAAAGGGAAGCCAACAGAAAATGTTTTCTTGTTTTTTGCTTTTCGTTTTCATTGTCAACGTAATTAACTGTTTTATTTTCTTTTCATTCGGGTGACGTATGCCTGATGCGTGTTACGTGTGTGAAATATTTGAGCCAGTTCTGGGGAGAAAATATGAGCCAGTTGCTATATAAAGAACTGTAATATAATGGCTAAAGTTTTCGCTCTGCTAGCATGAAATGCGTTTTCTCTCATCTCCCTCTCTCTTCCTCTCTCTCTCTCTGTGCTTTTTTCTCTGTTCTAATTACCTGGCCAAGATGAATTCATTTTCCGCTGCCGTCGTTCCATTGTGTGCGTTAATGAGGCAATTAGGAGCAGCTGATTGCTCGCAGTGACTGGGCAGATACGATTCCTGCACATTTCCTATGAATAGTGAAAGTTTTGCCCCATTCAAATTCTTCAAATATTCTCGCCACTGACAAACAAAAAGTGAGTTTTATGCTTGGCCGATTTTCATGCAAATTTTACGACGTCTTCAGCAAATCTGAAGAAGTTGCAAGTTTTTATTGGAATAGTTGCGTCCGCTATTCCAGGAAAACTATGCGGCGAATGCTACAAAAGAAAAACTGAATTGTTATCTTAATAATTCAGATTCTGAGTCCGAATCACTGACTGACTGATATAATGCTCAGACTACGAACTGAGACTAGAACTGAGAGGAAATTATAATATTTATGATTTAAATAATGTATATAAATATATAAATATATATATATATATATATATATATATATATATTTTTTTTTTTTTCTTATTTATTATTTATCATTAATATCTTCGTACAGCAGCATCTTTTTTTCTGATAAAAAAAATCATATTTATAGCGAGGAATTAACTTAAACTTGAATACATCATTATTAACTAAGTTATTGACTACAATTTTTTAAAATTTAGTACAATATATTGATTAGCTTAAGAACTACAACTAAAATCCATGGAAAGGTACGTTTTAGGCTTCAATTAAGCATTCCTACAGTAAAACTAAATTGTTATAAAATTTTCTTAAAAATTAACAAAAACGCAACTTTTTATATTTATAATATTTTGTGGGATAGCCGCAATTCATTAAAACGGCTTTCAGTCGATTTGGCATCGATAACACCAATTCTCAAAAATCTGTTTATGATTGGGAGATTGGTATGAACTACTCTTGATATCTCCGTATACCGAGGTATGAGTGCTACTAAACTCTTTAGACATTAATGAAAGGAAATTCTAGCTTCATCAGACTTCATCAGACTCTTCTTAAACAAACTTTCAACTGACTCCGTGTAATTGGACACGTGTTTTTGTAGCTTTTCGAAAATTCGTTGCTAAATGGCGCGAAAAACTAATTGAAATTTTTAATTAGTAGAAGCTAAAGCTTGACTCTGGCTAATCCGTGTGATTTCTGTGCAGTCAAAGTTTTCCTACTCAGTCCCAAGTATTTTTCAATTATTTTCAAAGTAGACAAGCTTCAGTGGCGCAGGGGAAGGGCTGCTGTATTTGCAACTTTTTGTTGCAAGAGTTGTACGAGTGACATTATCGTGCCACTCCCACTTCCCCGCGTTGCCTTCGTGTCATATAAATCAGAAAACGCACTTAGCACAAATTGTGAAAGTTGCAAAAGTTGATGCCACAAAAAGTGGCAGCAGCAACAGCGCCGGAGACAGCCCTAGAATTTTCTTCTGCCGCCTTCTTCATTGGACAAACGGAGAGCGAATTAAAAGATAAAAAACCGCAGCCCACTGAGACTCAAAACATGGCCCAGAGGCGGTCTCCGCTGAGGGTTTTGCCGCAGCATTTGAGAGACCGGCTGATGGGGCCGCTGATTGCGGACGCACGCACTCGCCACACGCTGCGGCTGCCACGCAAAAACTTGCAGCAGCAGCAAACGAGTTTTTTTTTTTCCTTTTTGCATCTTTTTATTGCCTTTGCCGTTTCTTGCTTTTAGGCTAAGTTAAATGTAACGTGCCGTAAAATTACGGGACAAGAAAATACAGCGCAAAAGTGAGAGAAAGAGAGCTCAATTCGGATGAGGCGAAGACTTTATACCCTGTAGCTAGTGGCTAAGTAACTAGGTCACAAGTAAATATGTGTGTATAATGATGTATTAACCTTAATAAGGGACTTTAATAAGGGAGAGAGAGAGAATAAAAAAACCGTTAATATATATTTTGAAATGAAATGAATATGCCAAAAGAAAGAACACAGGAGAGATACAAATATATAGAGCTATATACATAACAAAGCTTATGTAAGTACACTTTTATTCAGATAGTGAATGCACACGAGATTTAAACTCTTCTCAGTCAATTCAACGATTTCTTCATACTTTTGCAACTCTTGCCAAACTGATTGGCACAGTCAATATACCCAACCAATAGCAGCTCAAAATTGGCATAATTATTGTGCGCTGTCGTTAGCAAACGAACCGAGGGCAGTGGGTTAACGTGCGTGGCGCCCCCTGGCGGCAGCGGAAGCGGGCGCAACGTCTGCAGCTGCAGTACAATTGAAGTTTTGCTTGGTTTCAGTTATACATTTGATTGCTTTTATTTGGCAAACCCGAGACAAAGAGCAACAGCATCGAAGATGGAGATGGAGACGGAAAAACCGGTTGCGTTTGCCGCTGTTTTTGTGGGTGTATTTTGTTGTTATAGCTATTGTTGTAGTTGTGTTTTTGCGGCGGTTATGCAATGCGTCGTGTCGCCGCTCCAAAACCAAATCAAAATACAAATAAGTAACAGTTGTGCAAACGTACAGTGGGACACCAAAATTAAACGGCTGCTGCGCTTTGTGTTTCTGCAATGTAATTGTAGGAGAGTCTATTGCTCCTACACACACAAACACACACTTCAATCAGAAATCACGTACACACATTGACAAAGCTACGCAAACTGTTCTCTCTAATCAGCACACAAATTTGTTGACATGGGCAAACGACTAGAAAAAACAACACACACACATGCACTTACTACGAGCTCACACACACATGCAACGCAAAACCAAAACAGAAACTGAAACAGAAACAAAAGCAAAGCAAATACTAAGCAGCTTTTGCTTGACTTTGCTTTTGTTTTTGCTTTGTGCTGCGCCTACTTAACTGTTGCTGTTGTTACGCTCGTTGTCGTCGCTCTTGCTTTTAATGCTACGGTTTTAACAGGCTGCTCTTTGGTTTGCTCATTTGCTGCTAAATATACATAGAGCAAGGGGGCGGGGAAGAATAAAAGAAATGAAGAGCCGAAACGCGTCTCGTTAAGTTGCTGTGCGCTTGACCCTTTTAGTTGCCCATGAAAGTGCTTCGTCTCTCTATAGCAAAGACGTGGATAGAGAGCGTGTGGAAGTAGAGAGAAAGAGAGAGAGAACATCGAGCTAAAAGCTGAATTAAGACTTAAGCACAGCTTAAGAGCAGCTTTACTAAAGGACTGAGTGAAAAATGTGTTTTAATGAGATTATCAATTTAAAACTTGCAAAGGTGATTAAAAAATAATTAAAAATATTTGCATGAGCTAACAAAAGTGCACTTTAGAAAACTCGAGATCAGCAGGTAAAAGATAAATATAAATTTAAATATACATACATACATATGTACATACATATGTATATATGTAGCTCAAATTAGAGATAAAAGATATTGCTATAATTACATGTGTATAAGCGCAATGTTAAAGTTTAATTATTCACCTGCTTTATTTGTTATCTAATATTGAAAGAGCATTAATTAAAGTAATACTGTTATTTGTCAAACAAGTTTTGACTCCATCCACAGCGATGTCGAAACTTGGCCTAGTTTTCCTCTTCTTTAATTAAAGAACTCTCGTCTCATGCCAATTAATGGACAATTGCCTGATGCAATCCCTTAAATGTGCTAAGCATTTTATAACGGTAATTCACGACACATTTCCCCCATTCCCTCCATCCGTCGCTTCGTCTCGTCCGCAGCTCACCTACTTCCAAGCTAAATGCGCCCGAAACCTTTTTGCGCACGTCAAAGCGGCTTAGCTTCAACTTGAATGCACAGCGGGTGTGAAAGAGAGCGACTACGCACATCCGTTATAGACATAACGAGCCCATTGGCATTACTCAAGCGTCTGTCTAAAGTTGCCTCCGCTCCCCCCTCACCCGTTTTTATCCAATATAACATACATACGTAATCCCATTGCACTTTTGACTCGTCTCGTCTGCTGCTCCATATAAAAGACAGAATCTTATTGCTTCCGCTGCCGTTGTTGTTGTTACGTTGATATACCCTACAGCTATAGGCAGAGTGTGTGAGGCTGTTTGATGTTGTTGTAAGAAGGTGGAAACTTAGGAGCCCCACAGTTGAAGTACATTATATAGATCAATGAATGATAGTTCCCTTTCAATTTTTATATTATATTATTAACATACTCGATTGAATCTTTTGTTAGCATAGCTACTTACAGGGTATTGTGTAGTCGAGCATCCTGCATGCGTTTGCCACTTTGTTGCTGTTGGTATCGTTATGACAGAGTTGGCTGGCTGTTGTTGCTGTTACCTGTTGCCCATGCCGGTTGCCACTGGTAGCCCCATTTCCTCTGAGTGCATTAGAAGTCAAGTGAATAAACAGCAGCTGAAGCAGCAACGGCAGCTCAAAGAAGAAGAACCGTTGCTCGCGAGTTGCTTGACTTTTTGGTCTTGGCCTTAAAAGCGAACCGAGCCAACTTGTTGCGCAACACACAAGAAAAGGAAGAAGCAGAAGAAGAAGATGTTGCGAGAGTGCGGGGCCCGGCAACAGTTCCCCGGTTCAAGCAGAGGCAGCAGACTGAAGTTGGAGCTGGAGTTGGAGCGCGGCACTGTGGCACTTGGTCGAGTGCAACGAGTTTGCTTTTTGGTTTTGTTTGCTGATACCCTCGATCCATTTGATGTGGCTTAGCCAAGGTATACAGGCTTGCTGCATGGCTATGTAACAGTTAGTAAAAGAAGTTTACACCTGACATGGCTTACCTACTTTTGCACTGATCATCATTCTTCTTGGTTAGGATATCTGATAGTCGGGCTTGGCTTTTGGTGTGGCTTGTCTTGGCTATTAGGCAGCAGCTGTTGCCAAATGTTTTTGTTGTTGCTGCTGCTGCTGTTTTCTTGGCCCGTTTAGCGAACCGGCAGCCTGTTGCACTTGTTCTCGTTCCCGCTCTCGCTGTGACTCTGGCTCTGGTTCTGGTTCTGGTTCTGGTTCGTTGAATGAGTTTTGGGCTGGTTCAGCTCAGTTGGTTTGCAAGTCTCTTCATTGCCTTTTTATTCATATGCAAATTATGTTGTACGAACACAGCAAAAGCAAAAGACAAATAAATACATAGAGAAGTTGATATGTGTTTTATAGAATATATATATATATATATATATATATATATACATATATATTCTTTTGTTAACTTTTGTTCGGATGACGTGGTTTTTACTGTTGTTGGATATATAATTAGAGCTGAATAAAACTGAAATATAATAACCTTTATTTAGACTATAATATTGACCGCGGCTGGGAATTTGGGGGAAAATGTGATTTGATTGTGAATTATAATTGGATTAATTAATTGGCAATAATATAATTCGAATTTATGACGAATTGTTGGAAATTTGCGCATGTTTTGTGTGTTATATAATATTGTGGGCCAGTCGAAGGAACTCGATTCGACAAAGGCAGGGACATAGAAAGAGAGAGAGAGAGAGAGAGAGAGAGAGAGAGAGAGAGAGAGAGAGAGAGAGAGAGAGAGAGAGGAGGCATTGTTTTAATTTGTGAAATATAATTAAATACAAATATTTAGGTCAACATTTATTACATTGAAACATATGAAACAAATTTAATTGACGAGTAATTTAATTGAATGCTTCAAGATATTGAATGGGGCATGTAGAAATATGGAATAGAATATGTATTACTAAAACTCAACTATAATCAAAAAGCCATGGTTTTTTGTTTATTATATGTCCCTTTGTTTGCATGAAACATGGAATATATACACCCGAAGCAATCCCTGCCTTAAAGTGGGAGTATATTATAGTATATTTGTTTTTCCTCTAACATTTGAAATCTTTAGTCGGGTAAACAAACATTATCTTACCAGCCCTATTAGGGGCGTAGTAGTAGGAAAGGAAAACCCTGAGTTTGAGAGCGAGAACCTCGCTAAATATATATATATATATAAATATATGCCCCTAAATATACCATTCACAGTTTTAGAGCTGAACTCAGCAAGTTTTGGAGCTGCATCATTATCGATTTGCCCAGATACGGCTGGATGGACATATGTATGTAAATAACATTATCCGCCCATTTGGGCGTGGCTTCGTGACATCTATAAATTTGTGGGATTTGAATTAATTTAGCTAATTTATTGACAGATCTGATTTAATTTAATTTTAGTTCACTATTATATATATTTTTATTTCATTATATTGAATATTTATTGTCATCTTCTATTTTGCATTTAATTCCAAATAGCGAAAAAAAGTCGAATTATGAAACTGAATTTAATTAAAAGTTCAGCTCATTAGATTTCAATTAATTTACAATCGTAATACATCTGGAATGAAAGTTATTTTCGCAATAATTAAAGTAATCTCTCCCTAGTAAAACTCTCACACTCACTCGATTCTCGCGCTCCCCCCACTTCGCCCTCTCGCAACATATATTCTAAAGTTCTCCAGGTGTCAGTTTCGGCTTCGAAAATCTTGCTCGGCAACAATTGCAGGTTGAATGAACTGTGAGTAAACAACAATAGCAGCTGCCCTGTACTTAATCGCAAAGTTCACAGTAGTCAAAAATCCTAAAGAGTACGAGTAAGAGGGAGACGGAGAGAGCTGAGTGAGGGGGGCAGTGAGGGGGAGGCACACAAGGTCCAACCACAAAATGTGCGATGCGATCTGTCTGGGAACCTTCTCAACAGTTCGTTATTTCATTATTTCCATTTATACGCACGCAACACTCATTTATAGTTATTCATATTCACGCATTCGCATTCATATTCATATTCGTATTCGTATTCAGTCAATGGCCCTTGCGCACGCTCTTCCTTCTTTATTGCTTTTGCCTTAATCGAATTCGGGGCACCTGCCCTTTTCACCTGTTGGCTTGTGTGTGTTTTTGTCACCTGTTTGGCTGCCCTTTAAGGCGGATTTCAGTTAGCATTTACCTTGTTATTTGGCGTGTTTTATTGCCGCAGGCTTGTTTTTAATTATTGCTTCCAAACCCTTAAATATGCCAGAGAAAAAATGTACGAAACTATTTTCTGCTTTGGCCAAAGTTTTTAATTACATAGCTCCGATGCCAGGGGCGAAGGGTTAAAAGGGAAATGGCGAGAATGGTTGCTGGCCCAGGTATGCTGGCCGGCTTGAAAGAAAAAAGAAAATGAAAGAAATTCATTTAAATGAAACAAGGTTACACTGGCTTTAAGGCTTTGAATAAATATTTGCATCAAAATAAATAAGAGCTGAGATTCATGGGTCTCTTCGGTCAGCCGCGCTCTGAAGTAACTCCAAATATAAATATGAATTGTAAAGTGGAATTTTGTTTTTAATTTTCTCTGCCTTTCGTATTAAACTATTCATGAGACTTTTAGGTTTATGGGCTTAAATAGTTTACTAATTTGTTCTCTCAGTACTTCAGTCATGGGGCAGTCGCAACTAATGAGACTCTGCGTATGAAAGGGCAAATAAAGCAAACTTAACAAATGTTTGTTTTGGTACGTGCCAAATGAAAATAAAACCCGAGAGCGCACAAATTTAATAAATATTAAATGAGTTTGTCATAAGCACACACACACACACACACACTCTCTCAGACACATGGTAGGCTGCGAAGAAACCCCTTGTTTCAATTACAAGGATGCCTCGGCTCTGGCTGCTGCGACGCTTCGATAAGGTGCCGAAAAAGAAAATACCTCTAAGCCAGGCCCGCAACAGCCACAGCCAAGGCGGCCAAGCAAATAAACACGCACTTATAGGCTTACAACTCCTGTTGAGCCCCTCGCTACCACCCTCCCTCTTTCCTGGTTCACCCCAACTATTTGCTCTAACTCCATCCTAGGCATTCCGACATAAATAACTTGTGACAAAATAAATGCCACTAAAGTAAAAGGACCCAAAAGTCAAGTCAAAGCGGGGGCACGCAACGAACGGTCAGGTGGTAGGGCTTGGTAGGGGCAGTGGGTTTCGGTAAGGCATGCGTGTCCTTGTGGCATGCAACAAATGTCGAACAAATCGATGCCGAGCACCGACAAATACCGAAAAAAATGTGATTATAAGCACATAAAACTGGCAGTGAAACCTTCGTCTGCCTCCCCTCCTTCGCCCCCTTTTCGACCTGAAGGGTCCTTCCATTTGGTGCGTGTCGCCAAGTCCTAGTTTGCTCGCTCGCAGCGGAACTTGTTGAATAAATAAGGAAATGAAAAGCAGCCAAACACATAGAAAACTGTCACAGAGTCTCAGCCTGATTGCTACGCAGGATATCCTATGCCACGCCTCCTGCCCGCCCCTTGTTAGCGGGCCCTATTAATAGCGCCCGCCAAGCGTGAAATGCCAGATCTGCAGTAATGTTTGCCACGGGACCAGCCAGACATTTGGAATTGGCTAAAATAGATGGGCAGGATGTGCCAGATGTCCTGCGACCTGCGTCCTCCACTTTAGATTCGCATCTCTTAAATATCTCAGAAAACTGCGTTATCAAGGAAAGCTAATAATGAGGAGGGCAACGATTGCAAACTTCATTAACGGCCTAAACAAGGTCTAGATTTGGGGCTGGCTCTATGATAAAATCCAATTGGCTTCCCGAGGAGTGTGTCTTTGGGAGTTTAGAAGTCGACGGTATCTGCTCAGCAGCTTAAATGTATTTCCTACAGTATTTATACAATAAGAACTTTCCGATTTGTAGTAAAACCAAAGTTATATTATGATTATGTGCTGTTTATATATTTTTCCCATCCCATCCTAACTATTCTACATAAACGTTGCCTAATTCGTACATTTTCCAAGAAGTTTATCATACAAACACAATTCCTTTTTTTAATTAAAAGAATCCAATTAGCCTCTAAGTATGTCTCTCACACAGTCCCACGGCGATTAGGTAATATTTGCTTTTGCAGTAAAGTAGCTAAATGCCATGGGAACTTGGCGCATAATAGACGCATATGATTTCTTTTTGGTCAACATTCACACGGCTCATAACAGGGGCAAACAGCGCACAATTTTGGTATGTGGATAAACAGTTCTCAGCGATTCTGTTTGTACAATCTAATGGCCAATATTCACTTCACAGCTGTCAATAGAATCTAATTTTGGGCTTCACTGTGCGTGTGTGAGTGTGCATACACACCTCTCCACTGGTTGGACTCGTGGCCATAATTGGCTGCCGAACTGGGGGCCAGCACAGTAAGCGGAACGTGCTGCCAAGTTTTCATAAAGTTTTATCTCCTACCTGTGTACCTGCTGAATCGCGGGACCTACGCTATATGCTGCCGCTTCTAATCTAATAATATTTAAGACAGGGTATCTGCATTCGTGTGTGCAAAAGAGCATAGAACTAGAGCTTCAGTATCGATAAATTGGGTAATCAGTATAAAATAAATAAATAAAAAAAAAATAAATTATCGATAAGTATTACCACTCAACCCAGATTTTTATAATATATTTCTAGCGATATATGATAAATGTACATATGTTATTTTATTATCTATTTATATCTGTTTGATTTAAATAGATAGTTACTCAGCTGAGTAGCTACTCAACTTCATTAAGATCGATAAATATCGTTTATCGGCAATCATGAGATACCGTTAATCACGAATCAGATTCAGATTCTCAGCAGTCATTAGCTGCTTCAATACCAATTTCTGAATTTCTAAATATTTATCAGGATATCTCCTCTGATTGTTTAGGACAATTGCCATTCAGTTGTAAACGTCTATAGTTAGTCGTGCACAAATATATATTGGGTCGTCTAATATGTTCTTGTTGTCTTGCCATATAGGGTATTTCCTCTTCTAGGAGTCCCTATCTCACTTATTTGCTTTCAATTTGTACACAAATTGGATACGAAAAAGTTCTGCCTCGTTGCGTATACGCCGTATTGCACGCTGTTGCGCCGTGGCCCTAGTTGTCATTTTCCGTTGCTTTATTTTATATATTTTTGTTTTGGCCAAGTTGTGCGTGCCGTCGTTATTATGACTGTTATTAAGTATTATTGTAATGTCAGGTCTTGCTGTTGATATTATTCCGCTCATATTTCAATAAGTTTGCCTTAAGTCATTCTCCGTTCTCTATGCATGCCCCGGCGGAATTGCTTTTCCGTCGCCGCACCGACCTTGCCCCGTAGTCGTAGCCACAGCTCAGCACTGGCCTTAGCCTCTAAGCCTGGACCTGCCTCAGTGCTCAACATCCGTGTCCTCGTCCTCGTCCTCGCCTCGGTACGTCTAGCTGCTATCCTTGAAATATGGTCGCAGGCCTGCCATTGTCCTTGCCGCCCGCCCAAAGTCTTTTGTTTTTCAGTATTGAGTGCGGCTTGGCCACACGGTTGCCACTATTTCTAGATCTCGCAAGTGCACAATGCAATTGAATAGAATAACGAGAGGCGATAGTCCGCAGTTGACACAGAAAGATACCCTGTAAATGCAGTAAAACCCTTTCTAGTACGGAATGTATGGAATTTATTTGATTATAAGTAAATATGTAATTGAAATATTAGTAAATTCTATTGATATATATATATATATATATATATATATATATATATAGGGTATATATCACTGAGAGATCTTTAAGTACATAGAGGAAGTTCCAGAAAGTTCCTTTCTATCAAAATCAATTCACTTTAGGGTATAGTTTTTCGTTCGTCTTTCAAATTCTGATCAAATATTTTTTTATTCACCTTAAGAATCCACATCCCCCTTCATCGATTCCCCTTCATCGAAGCCCCTTCTTCACAGGGTATATTCATTTATATGTCTTTGCATACTTTGTTGCGCTGTTTTTGAATCGCCGTCGCTCAGTTTCAGTTTCAGTTTCAGTTTTAGCTTCAGTGGCTTATTGTGCCCGATATTTCTCGCTTCGCCATCAAGTGGCGCCCCGAGCTGTGCGGATTCTATTGGAATATATATTGGTTGTCCCCAAATGCATTTGCATGCTGATTGCTTTTGCTCTCGCCTTTGCCCCGGTCTGGGCCGCAGGGATGTGCAATAACTTTGATCCTGCTGCAGCGCCACATAAAACTCTCGCCCAAGTGCCAAACTCTCGAAGTAGACAAGTTGCCCACTGAATTGCTTTTGACCTACGCACTTCCCGCCGCACGCCCTCCAACGTGACAATGGCTCGGCGCTAAAAGCTGACAAATGTTGTGCAATTTGTTAGCCATAAAGCCGGGCAAGTATTGAATAACAACTGCCAAGTTCATGGAATTGGATTACGAGGACCGGAGCGGGCTTTGCGGGACAGCACGCTCCACATAACTGCTTACGGCGTGCTTACGCGGAGCGCCGCGTTGCATAAAGCCAAAAATATCTCAGCACCGTCAACATGCTGCACCACGATTGCATTTTGCCACCGTTATATGAGCAAGGATTTGTGTTGAAGGTGAAAGCCAAAGTCTTTGTGCCCAGATAGTCGCCCTAATGTAAATATATAATAGAATGTAATGGATTGGAAGCGACACAAATAACTATTTTCAGAACCTTTTGTTTATTTGTTTATTCTGACTCACAGTTCTACGACGGCTACTACTATTACTGCTACTACAACTTCTCTTCGACGGCAACTTTTATTATTACTACAATTTACTATTTATATTATTTCTACTGCGAATGTTTCTAATCTAACTACTGACGATAAAACTATATTTACGGATAATTCCTTACTATTACTGCTATTAATCATACTACTCCACTATTAGTACTACTATTAATAGCAATCTACTAATAATGCAAGTCTACTGTTAGTTCTACTATTAACTTCTCCTTAATATTACTACTTGTACTACTACTACTATTCTTCTTAGTACTGCTATTATTCCTACTACTATTCCACCTACTACTACTATTCCTGCTACAACTATTATTACTACTACTACTCCTGCTACAACTATTATTACTACTACTACTCCTACACCTACTACTACTACTACTACTAATATTACTACTACTACTCTTACTACTACTATTACTAGTAGTAGTAGCAGTAACTACTACTCCTAATACTACTACTATTACTACTAATACTCCTACTACTACTACTCCTACTACTACTACTATTACTACTAATACTACTACTATTACTACTAATACTCCTACTACTACTACTCCTACTACTACTACTGTTACTACTAATACTCCTACTACTACTACTCCTACTACTACTACTATTACTACTAATACTCCTACTACTACTACTCCTACTACTACTACTCCTACTACTACTACTCCTAATACTACTACTATTACTACTACTACTCCTACTACTACTACTCCTACTACTACTACTACTACTAATACTACTACTACTAGTCCTACTACTACTATTCCTACTACTACTACTCCTACTACTACTACGCCTAGTACTACTACTCCTGCTACAACTACTACTCCTACTACTACTCCTACTACTACTCCTACTACTACTACTACTATTACTACTAATATTACTACTACTACTCTTACTACTACTATTCCTACTAATACTACTCCTAATACTACTACTATTACAACTAATACTCCTACTACTACTACTACTCCAACTACTACTACTCCTACTACTACTACTCCTACTACTACTACTCCTACTACTACTACTCCTACTACTACTACTCCAACTACTACTACTCCTACTACTACTACTCCTACTAATACTACACCTACTACTACTACTCCTATTACTACTACTCCTAATACTACTACTACTTCTCCTCTTACTACTATTCCTTCTACTACTACGCCTACTACTACTACTCCTTTTACTACTATTACTACTAAAACTAATGTTATTTTCACAATTACTACTACTATTACTCCTACTACTACTTAAATTACTCCTACAATTACTACTACTATTATTCCTACTACTACTTCAATTACTACTACAATTACTACTACTACTACTATTGCTTCTACTATTAATACTGCTGTTGTTACTGTTACTACAACAATTTTTACTACTAGTAGTAATACTACTTCTACTAATACTAGTATAAGAACTGAACTCTCTTTACTTTTACTACTATCGTATCCTTTCGTTACTAATATACTTACTACTACCACTACTTATATTGTTCCTTATACTACTCTTATTATTCACACTCTCACAATTTCTACTACTATTTTACTAATATTTAAACTGCTCATACTTCTGATTATAGTGTTGCATCTCCTATTACTAATTTGCGTTTTCCAGCACTGATTTTTTATATCTGCCACTCCTTCTGTCAGCCGTATCTTCTGTCAGCTGCGACAGGCCTCAATCTTAATGGGAATGTCAGTGCAGAGGAATCCGATTTAGCTGCAGGATGTGCAGCCATCAATACGCGGCAGCGTTCAGTAACGAGCAACTCATGTGTTGCGCATCCCTGTGGGTTGCCATATGGCCATAGAATCCTTTCAATTTGCACACACACACATGCACACATGCACAAACATAAACACAGCCTCACAGCATTGTCCTGGGCAGAAGTAGAGACAAAACCTAATCAGATTGCTGGCTGCATTGTTGTGAGCCAGAGCTTGGGCGTGGCCCATAAATTACTTTCGGTTTCTGCTGCTGCTGCCTCGGCATCGGGTCTTTGGCCAGGAAATACACCTTTTAACTAAGTTGCGAGCCGGACCCAAAAGCCGCCAGACTGCGACTGCCAGCCAGCCAGCCAGCCAGCGACAAGGAGCAGTTCGCAATAAATCACGAAAATTGTCGCAGCCTGTTGTTTGTTGTTGTTGTTGTTGTTGCTGAGGTTGCTGCTGTTTGCAGTTTGCTGGGAGATTTTTCATTTTATGGCAACTGGCATTGTTGTGACACTCGTTTGTTGGCGCTGTTGCTGCTGCTGTTGCTGCTGCTGCTGCTGTTTCGCTTCTGGGCAGCGTCCTCCGCAAATCCTGTCATGCAAATTATGCTGAGCCTTTTGTCCAAATGCAATGGCCCGGCACATATTTTCTTTCATGCTGTGCTACGCTACGCATTATTATATTATTTATATTTATTTACAGACGCCAGCGCTCACTCGTGCTGAAATAAATAAAACTTGCCCAAGAGAAATAAATATGTTTGCCGTGATATTTGCTCAGTCTTTTAGCAGGGCAAATGAAGTGTGCTTGATCAGTGCTTAAATATTAAAAATTACATTTTACACGCTATTATTATTTCTGTGAGTTGCCTTATAGCTAGGCTCAGCTTTTGACTGCATTCAGCACTCAAACAAAATGAAATTATGTTGACACGATTTGGTTTTTCCTTTGTATTTGCAGCACTTCTGGGGAGGCAGCTCGAAAGGGAGCCGGAATCAGAGTCGGCAGCAAATTGAAATTGTAAGTGAAACGTTTTATAAATCTACATTAAATTGCGCGCTGTCCTCAGCACACTGCGTGTGAAATGACTTGAAACGCTTTTTGGCGCAGCGTCAACGGAGCGTATGATTGATATGCGAAACGTAAACGCGCGCGCGCGAGTCCTGTGGCTGCCTGCAAATTAAATTTGATGCCGCGGTGTTAAATAGCGCATAACTAGCCATCAAATGTGACACGTTCAACCCAAGCCAGCCCAAGAGGCACCTGACTTCAAGCTCCTTGAGAACATATCAAATTTGTAAAATTTAAGGTGAGGGGCGAAGTTGTGCTGCTGAGCTCCTGAGTCAGACAGTTAATTATCTTATATGCCTTGTCTCCATTGTCCTGAAGGACTTACACTCACAGAAAACGCAACTCACATGTTTTTTGCAAATTATCTTTAACCTAAAGTTTATTCAGAGCAAAACGAAATCAAAGATTTTAAAAATCATAAATTCCAAGTAATTATAAACACTTTTAAAACTTAAGCAGTAGATGCTCTTATCTCCTCAAGGAGAATATACTTTTAGGTCAGTTGTGGTAAGTTTTTTCTGTCAGTGTACATTCAGCTAACAGCGTGTTGCATTCAGTTTTAATTACAAGGCCCAAATGCTTGGCCAAACAAAAGCTCTACATTTAACTAAACACGTAACAATGCAGCAAGGCGCTGCAATGTCTTATATAAGCGTCTATTGATAAGCTGGACAGGACAGAGCGAGGGAGTGTGTGAGAGAGAGATAGAGCGTGTGTGTGTGTGTGTGAGAGTTACAAGGACAAAGTTGGTGTGGCTTTTGAGTTTGCACATGCTTCGAGTGCTTGTGGCTGGGGCAGGTCTAATGGAGAAGCATTGCTGCTGGCATTTGTTGTGTGAAAGCTTAATTTGGGCTGCGAGAGACAGAATTAAGCAATGCTACAATGGAAATTGGTAGATTATTGAAACCAAACCGAACTAACTCTAAGCACTAAATGGGATTACGAGAGAAAACTAAACTGAGTTTAATTTGAATAAAAATTGAGATACGAATTTGCCTGCTCAACAAAGATATTCAATCTTCTATTTCTCTTTTCATATTCTGTCTTATTTTTATCTAAAAAAGAATCCCATATCCCGATCTGCTCTCATGCCATAAGCATAATTAAAATTTTTTTTTTTTTTTTTTTTTTTTTTTAAATTTTAATATTTATTGAAGTTCGAGGCAACTTAATTTAAACTAAAATTAAAAACTGTGAATCTAGGAGACTTAATATAGTTAATATAGAATATTAATTATTTTTATTTATTTTTATAAATTTTTAATTTTAAATTTTAAGTCCATACTCGCTCCGGCAACTCTTCAGTCTTCAGGCTGATGTCGATGCAGTCTTCTGCTCGCTTTATGCTAGTCTCCTGGCCAGGCTGTCTGGATGTAGTCCCAGTCCGTTTCTATATTTTATACTTACGCAGTGAAAAGCTCACTAACAACACCAGTTGAGAACTAACAACAATGTTTTGCCTAATGCAACTGCGTCGAGGAGCGGACTGCAACATGCAGAACATATCACGCATACGCCCTGTTGAGCGCAAGCAAACTTCTAATGCGGTTATGTCGCTCGCGCGCAGCAGCTTTAAGGCAGCAGGGGGAGTGGCCAGCAGACGACACGTGCCAAATGCTTGAGTAAGTCGAGCCACCACATAGTATGGCAGCTACACCCTTTAGCCTGTGCGAGTGCGAATTTCGATTGGCAAAGCGAATGAATTATGCAAGTTGCAAGCACTCGAAGTGCGGCGTGTGGCATGTGGCATGTGGCAAGTGGCATATGGCATGTGGCTCAAATCGAATTTATGCGCAGGAAACGTTTTCATTTCGTTTCATGCGTTCAAAGCGGCGCTTTGACTTTCAATTTATGTGCCACAGCCACGACTCAGCTGCGTCCTCTCGCGCTGTCTCTAATTGTGAAAGGCCGTTGGCGGTTTAAATATTTAATATATAGCATTGTGCGCTGCGCCGCTCTATGTCTGGCCTGGCGGTCCTGTAAAATGGCCACGGGCTGATAAAATGGCGGCCGTGCCAACTCATTTGACGCCCGACCGGGCAAAACGTGGCCCATTTCCGCAAATGTCTTTTTGCCCAGCCGAGCGAAACGTGAGAAATAAATTTTAAATGCACACAGGCCCGGACACATGCATAGAAACTTGAGCGGGGTGTGAGATGCCCTGTAACTGAGAGCAAAGAGAGCAGGGAATACGTCTAAATAATAGAGATACTTAGGCTGGCCTTATCAAGTCCTTTAAATAGTTATAAAAGTCTTTAAAAAAAAATATTTATATATAAAAAAAAAAAATCCAAAGATAGATAGATAAAAAAAAAATAATTTTCATGCTAGTTGAAGAAGTGCCTAGTATATATAAAATAAATTATAAGAATTCAAATATATATGGTATTTAAGTTCTTCAAGTTCTTCAAGTTCTTCCGTTTAAAATTGCCGTACCGTAGAGACCCGCCTAATGTGAGTCGAGCTACAACAGAATTTATTTAATAAAACTGTTAAAGAGCCATTCAAATATTAAATTTAAATAAAATATTAATTGAGATATGGAATATATAAAAATAATTAGTTCACATCAAGTACAGGGTATTTTCTTAGTCAGGCTTGTATGTGACTTAATTATAACTTGTTGAATTTGCCTGAGCTGCGCTCAAGGTAAAACATGCGAAGGACACGGACATTGAAACACGAGGTACACTGCATAAAAATCCACGACAAAATGTTACAGATTGGCCAACGCCATGGCTGAGGCAGACGCAGCACGGCCAGAGCCGTGGTCGTAGCCATGGCCGTAACCGTAGTCGCAGCCGGAGACTTAGCCAGAGCCGAACTAGAGCCGGGCAAGGCTGTTAAACGAGCCCCGGGCAAAGCTCGCCCAGAGAGCGAGCCAGCTATAAAAGAGAGAGAGAGAGAGAGAGTGAAGGAGCGAGAGGGAGAGAGTAATATGAGAGATATGTACAGAGAGAGGGCGAAGTGCATAGATGGAGCCAAGCAGGCACGCTTGCATATTTAATCCTGTTGATTTTTATTTGTTTCCGTGTTGCTACTGTTACAGCAGCAGCAGCAGCAGCAGCTACTGCTACTACCTGATGTTTTACTATTTTTATGCCTTTTTATCTACCTGATGATTTTACATGCTCTTTGTTGGCAAACAGCAGCTCAGCAGACCCCCTGCGGTGTGAAGGTCGTCCCGCTGCGGAGCTACCTGATTACTATACAGTATAAACTCGCTAAAGCGAAAAAGCACGATAAAGGTGTGAATTAAATTACATATTCAAAGCAAAATGCTGAAGCAGTAAATATGCAGAGTTGAATGTGAAAGAAATGGGAAATATTTACATAGTTCGATGGGAAACAGCAGATATATGCATTGGAAAGTTTTTCTTTTCGCTATTGGAATTCAGAAATAAATTGTTGAACTTAGAGCTCATATTTAATGCTAGCTCGAATATATTATTATGGTTGGCTTGAGGCTTTACTGTGGCTAAAATAAATGCTCGTTCGTCGAGCTTCACTGTAGTTATGTCCTTTTGTGTTCCGCTGTCGCCAATGCAAATGATTCTGGGCATTCGCCCGCCCCCTCTGCGACAGCCAAATCATCTAAATAACTTCCACGGCTATTTACCATGGTTTTTTTATTATTTTATTTTCTCCAAGGATACGAGAGAGAAAAGCAGCCACTGTGACAAGGCTGACATTTGCAGCTGGCCAATGCCTAAGTTAAGTCGAAGGTCGAAGGCTTTGCTGTTCATTGAAAATTCATACGATTTACAAATAGACCAAATTGCAGAGCACTTAAAATTAACACTTCTCGTGAATTAATGAACGAGATGAGCGAGTAAATATAGAATTTCCAGCGAATAATTAAGATTCCTAAAGGTTAATCAGCAAATGAGAAAATCTGAAATATTTATAGGGAATTTTTTACGAAATTATTATATTAAATTACTATTTAGATCTGTGTATATAAATATATACTTATCGGCTATAAAGTCTTTTTGTTAAAGATATATTTAAAATTTAGCCTACCGTACCCTAATATATATACCAGATAATAATCAACAGCCTGAGTTGGTATTCTATATATAGTTCTATATATTCGTCAGTATATTATATTGAACTTAAGTTATTCGAGCATATCTTATCCTATTAAAGATCTAAGATTGAAGTATATGAATATTTTTCAGTAGAAACTTTTGGTCGTCTTAGCATAACTGAAGTTAAATATAATCTACTGACGGATATATAGATATACGAACAGGCAACGCAAAGCACGAATTTAAATATCTCCTCCAGTATACCAATATCAACATAAAAGTACTCGAAGTTCTACAAACTTTAATTAGTTTCAGTTTATGCTCTACAGAGATAATTCCCCCATATTTTATTCAGCAGTTACCCATTTAGCTAACAAAATATTTAAAATAAATGGATTGACACTGGGATGACATCAGAACAGCTAAAGCGGCGCAAGGTCGAGTGCGGGAAAATAAATAATACAACAAAAAAAAAAAACAAATAAACAAATGAATAAAATACATAAATAAATGTGGCAACATTCACACGATTTTAATTCCAGTGCCGCAATAAAGCAAAGCTATGCTAAATAAATTGTCTTCGCCCTCCCCTGAGCAGCCAGCGTACCAAACTGGAACAACAATTTGAGTGAGGGCTCATTTAAAATCAAATACCGTAAGCCCCCAAACAGAAGCGTGTGAATTGTGAGAGGTGTGAGCCGGCAAGAGAGAGAAGCAGCTGCTTAGAGTGTTGGCCAACTGTTGGGCAGGAGGTGCGAAATTGCTGGCCAGAAAGTGCATGAATTTGCCACACAGCGACTCGTGTCGAACGCGTCCAAGCCATCAATCAAACAATCAATCAATCAGTCAGTTAATCAGATAACGTTTAAAACTGATTGATTTACTCATGTAGTTGCCGAACTAGTGGGGCGCACTCTGAAGCGAAATACGAGAAAGTGGGAAGAAAGCAACAACAGAGAACATATATTATATATATATACGCTATATTGTAGGTGGACCAACTTTTCGGCAAATCAGCCTCCAATTATATGCGAATTAATTTGATTTAAAGGCGGTGACCGAGGTGTAGTTGTAAAGGCAATTTATAGAGATAATAAATTACAATGCAGCTGGAAGAAGTCAGTCAGATAAAAGCAAAGCATTGAAGTAATACAGGGTCCGGCACTCGAAATGTAACTTATTCTCTTTGGGGCATTTTGGAGAGCGAAGTCCGAACTAAAAGATACACCAGTCTTGAGGCGATAGAGAAAGCCATTGTTAGCGAGTGGGCCAAAATACCTGAAAGTTACATTCGGCCAGCTTGAGATTCCTTTTTGGACCGTCTCAGGCCATAGTCAAGGCAAAGGGTGGTCATATCGAGCAAACGTGAATTGATTCTGAATTTTGTGTTATTTTTACACATTTTGTGCTATGAACTAAATAAAAGTAAGTAAAAGTTCCAAACTGAATGTATGAGCTTTCAATTGGTTACACACTCGAGTGCCGGACCCTGTACCTAGGTATCCTTTCTAGGTATACCTATATATCCTACCTCATATGATCAACTGATGGCAAATACAACGATATACTTAAGATAAGAAGTAGTATTCGTAGCAAAGCTATTTGAGATAGTTTAATGCTGATTGTAGGCACTTTATCAGGTATTTGAAAAGTTGAATCTGATTTAGATTGAGTTACAGTTGTCTTTTAGAGAAAACAATAATATTTGAAGACATTTCCGCAGTTGGCATAAGAATAGACCTATGAATATATATATATATATTTCTATATTATCAGGGTTCCTTGTGAAGACTTGAATGTACATACTTCTAATAATTTTAAGCTAGTGCGTTTCAGATAGTATCTTATGGCTTTGCTTCCGACAATAGATCATGCATAGTTAGGCCATTCTGTTAGCCTTACAATTTAAGCAATATAAAAGTTTATGCTAAAAATTATAAAAATTACAGTCGAGTCAATATTTATTAAAAAAAAAATAATTTTATTAAACTGAGCAGATTTGCAGTATACCTGAAGAGTTATTCATCATCAAAACCAGGGAAGATATTGCTTTTCCTGACTTGTGTCACAGGGGATATTCCTGTAACATATAATTTGGTATATTTTATCAGGAATAAATCAATAGCCAAGTTTTACTTTAGCTGTACTACTACACCCAGGACGCTAGTTTATAGTCCTATTTGAAATTAAAAATCGCAGCACTAATAGCGTCCTATATATAGTGTGGATATATATAGCATATTAAAGAGATCGACAGAAAGCCATTTAAAAAAATTTCACAGACTTAAAACTGTCAAACAAACAGTTTGAACTCAATTTTCCAATCAAAGCCAAAGTCTAATCTACCAATATATATATATATATATATATATATATATATAATATATTTGTAGGGCAATAAATGACTTCCTGATCTAAAGATCTAAAGACAGCGCTTCATATAAATAATTCGCTTTGAGCTGGCTAAGCTTAAAGCCAGCTAAATGCGCGCAGCTTAGTTGCCGCACTATTTAAGCTGGCAGCGAAAGTGCAATAGGGGACTTCCCAACGTCATCATCGTCATCGGCATCAACGTCATCATTGTGGCTGTGCCCATTATGAGCGCGTTAGTTAATAAAAATGGCATTTGCAGCTTTTGCTTTGCCTTGGCAACTTCGTCCACTTTGAATGCTGCAAAATTAACTTGAAAATTGTTATAGCATTTTGTGGTTCTCCCTCACTCCCTCTCTCTCTCTCTCTCTCTGTCTGTCTATCGCTTTTTCATTCTCAATTTCTTTGGCAGTCCCCTCTTGAGCAAATCGGCTTAAAGAATTTGTTTTCGTGTCGACAAGATGCTTTTTCTTTCATTATGTTGCATATTGTTTTCTTTTTCTTTTCCTTTTTCTAAAATTTCATTTTGCCCTTTCTTTCGTTTGGCTCTGTCGCTTCGGTAGAATTCTATAAATTACTTGACCGCAACAAAAGCGCAGAAATTGTGCCAACTTGTTTTCTCTGCTGTTAAGCACAGAGCAAGAGCAAGAGCAACGAGCAGAGGCGAACTCACTTTTACCTAATCAGCTGAAAGCGTGGCCAACTTTGGCAGCACGTATACGCCCGGTGTGACGGGGCACAAAACTGACTCGCAACGCGGGCGGGAGTGAGAAATCGCTCGCTAACTGAAATATTGTTAGCTATTTCCAAAGCATTTGGGAGTAATCAGCTGCATTAAGGTGCCAAAAGGGATTGCCTGCACAGCCGGCAGCACAAGAGGCAAAAGTTGATCAGAAGACTGTGAAAAATTGGCGAATCAGACAAACTTTTTAGTGTAAATTAAATGTGAAATGTGCTGCGGGCGAAATGTGTGCAGTCATCCTTAGACAAAGACAAGATGATGCTGAGCAAACACAGAGCCTCGAATAGAGACCCTTCAGCTGCGTGCACAGTGAGCTTACTTGCGACAACTTTATCAGGATTTGGTTGTAAATTAAATCTGATTAGAATCTTAAGTAAAACAAAACTATTTTACATTTGCCAGTTATCTAAATTATTATAAGAAGACGAAGATGAAGTGGAGAGCAATGGACAATCTTTTTGTACTTTTACTTTTATAACATATATTTTATAACCTTTATTTTCTGAGCCTAAAGTGAATATTTAAATAGATAACAAGAGCAATAAAATTTTTTTTTTTTTTCATTTTTATTTTAATTATTTTTTTTAAATAGTTATTAAATTTATATAATTGCGATACAGCAATTTCAACTGAACAGATCGTCGCTCCAAAGAGCAAAGCTTCTTATATAATATTCTTAACTAATAGAAACAGTCCTCTCTGCCAAGGTATATATACAGGGTGCGACACTCGAAGTGTAACTTATTCTCTTTGGAGCATTTAGAGAGGGAGAGAGCAAAGTCCGAACTAAAAGATACACTAGTCTTGAGGCGATAGAGAAAGCCATTCCTCGCGAGTGGGCCAAAATACCTGAAAGTCACATTCGGCCAGCTTGTGATTCGTGACCGTCTCTGGCCACAGTCAAGGCAAAGGGTAGTCATATCGAGCAAAAGTGAATTGATTCTGAATTGTGTATTATTTTCACACATTTTGTTGTTTGCACTAAATAAAAATCATTTTCCAAACGGAATGTATGAGCTTTTAACAAGGTTCGCTTCGAGTGCCGGACCCCGATGGTTATGTGCTTTGACTATGGTGGTTTATAGAATATTTCTGCTTGAACATAGGTATACTCGTATTCAAGTTAAAAGGCATTACAGCTCTTATAGTAGTAAGCAAATTTTAAATAATTGCTAAATTTGTGCAGTGCAGCATGGCCTTAAGTAAACTAATTTAAGAAGCCGATAAAAGTTAGTTTCGCTATAGGTGTTTATTTTAGACAACCATCAAGCTGGTGTCTGGGCAAATTTAAATCTTAAAGCGGGAATAAATAATAACACATCAAAGAGCATTAGCGAATGTGGTTAGGCAAAAAGCTTTTCGCTCGAGCTAGAAAACTTTTCAGTTAATTGAAACGCCACCGAGAGGCGCCTTAAGAGCTTTTCCGTTCCATTTTATTTGACGACTCGCAGCCACAAACTAAATTCAAATTTACTGCAGCAAAAAACATTTCCTCAACTCCGCCACTGTTTCTCTCTGTTCCCTCTTCTGTTTTTTATCGATGCACTTTGTGTGTTTTGGCTGAATATTTGCTTTTACTTTCCATTGATTGTTTTTGGTTTTTCCTTTGTTGGGCACAGTGGAAATGCAGTTGGCTAAGAGCTGGGGGCTGAGTTATGGCTTAGATTTGCTGCCATTTAGCGGGAGTGGCAGCCGCTTAAAAGTTGGGCCAAGGAGTGGCCAGGTAAGCTACCAGCCAGCTGCCCACCAACTATACGTATGCACATGGATAAAGACCACATGGCTGTCAAACTGTGCCCCATTATTTGTGCCCAGTCTCGCAGCCCTTGGTTTATGGCTTTCACGTAGCTTTGACATTACATCGATTGACTTTTGATGGGTTCGATGGGGCTACTAGCCAAATAGTTCAATTGCTGACCAGCTGACCAGCCGACAGAATGCCATGTGAAAATATTACGCATACGCCCCGAGGCACGGCACATACACATTTTGTAGGGCACTCACGTAAATACTTTGATCACTTTTGTAATTGTATTGTTATGGGCACAGCCATCAAATATTCATGGTCAATTAGAGCCACAGAGAGCAGAACACAAACTAACAAAACTATATAATAAGTTCACCCGAGGCGGGCCCTATCAAAAGAATTTATTAACTGAAAATCGATACAAGTTTTCAATTCCCTTATAATGTTCCTCAACACTTGCCTGGCTGATTGAATGATGGATTGCGGACACATACGAAATAAAAGAAGTTAAGATATTTTTTGCATTATGAGCGAAAATATTATTATAATGCTGAGCTAGTGATTGACTGACTGACGTACTGAGTGATGGATGATAGTTCGCATAGCAGGAGTTGGAAAGCTTAAGTTCTTTTTACAGTGTAAGCAAATAATTTATGGACAATAGGTCAGACTGGAGCAAGTTAAAGCAAAGTTTATATTGAATATATTGAAGTAATCTGTGTTCTATATAAAGCAAAAAAATATAAATTTTAGACAACTTTTATGGCATTTCCGATTGCCGCAATTCAGTAGTCCAGTGGCCATTATATAATAAATATTTATTGCTCATTTCCTGTCGTTGCCATTTAGCTATTTGCTGCTGTTTCAGTTCTTTAATTGGACATCCTGTCAATCGAGCTGCGCATTGGATTTGTCCTATTGCCTATTAAGTATGCAATGCCCAAGGCTAATTTTCAGGCCCACTTTTAGCCGTCTTCATGGCTGCGAGAGCAGAGGACTGATTCGATTAGCTGCCCCCTAATTGCATCATAAATGCTTAGTACAGCTATATGTTGGAAATTTATGCAATTGAATTGTGGTACAGAGAGCCGACTGCCGGGCAGGAACTGCAGGACTTTTGCCCGGACTGAGCAGCTGGCCCTGACCCAGTTCCTGACACATGTGGCATCGATATGAATCATATAAGAGTGTATATTTATATGAATATATATATATATATAAATATATATATAATATATATATATATTTGTAGAGTATTTATATTCCAATTAGATTCTCTTTTCCTTGACAAAGTTGTGTGTAGGGCATCCCCTAATCAGAGAACCTCCACTGTCCACTTGGAGGCCAATTTGGGGCACATTGAGTCTAGCCATTCAGCTGCTCGTCACGTAGTGGCCCCTGGCCAGGTGGAACGGCGGAGCGACGCCGACTCAGACAGCGGACAATGTCTACACAGGGCGCAATCATTTACTCGAGCTGTTTGCTATTTCCTGTCTGCTGTTGTTGCACGTGCAACCAGCTGTGGCAAGGATAAGATTTGATGTTGCTGAAAATTCTGTTAAGCGCTTTGCTCGACAAACAGACATTCTGCAGGTTGCTTTTTGGCAGGCAATTGTGGATGTCGCGCCAACCTTCAGGTTCAACTTTGAATTTAGAGCACATAATATAATGCGAGCAGCTCCTGAGTCGGGATAGCTTAATATTTTCGCACAAGTCTTCCACTTATCTATTATTACCATGACAGTCTTAAGAATTTTATTGAACACAAGTAAGAAAACTCTAGTCGGGCGTCCCGACTAGGAGATCCCCTGAACCACGCTCGATCTGCGTTTTTAAAAATAAAAACATTGCAATTTTTAATTTTTTGCCATTAGCGCCATCTCTGGTTCGCCTAAATGGAGCAGTAGATAATACGCAAACCATCTAGCCGATATACACACCAAATTTGCAGTTCTTAGAATTTGCTAGATGCGACTGGCCTAACGATTTGTTTAATAACTTCCGTGTGACTAAGATATTATTGAAATTTTCAGCATATTATCTGCATATTTTTTTGCATTTTTTTTCAATTTATAAAAATACAAACTCATTCATATATTGCCCGTATTTGCAACTACCTTTAATTCAAATAATTGGGGATATTTGGAGCCAGTATCCAAAATTAAACAAAAATCAAAATTGCATAAAATGGAAATAAAACTAATAAACAAGATTTGGAGACTCTAGCTCCAAAGACGTGTGAGATATAATTTAATAACTGAATATCGATTTCGTCTCTAATCGATAACATTAAAACGGGATGAGTTATCGACGGATGGACGGACAGACAGACAGACGGAGAGGGCTAAATCGACTCATCTTGCCTCCCTGATCAAGAATATATATACTTTATGGGGTCTGGCAAGCCTCCTTCTCCCTGTTACATACATTTCAACAAAACCATTATACCCTGAGATCCCATTTTTCAATGGGTCAGGGTATAATAAGTCAATTTAAGCTTTATCCGATTATCCATACGCCAATGAATTCGACTGTAGATCATAAGCAATCATAGATCTTTGGAAGACTTGACGCTAAGCTCTACTAACTTATCCTCAGTTCTGTTTCTGTTTTGGTTATCCTAAAGGTAAAACTTGTTCTAGGCGCTTTTAATAATACTATCATTCTAATTCATTTATCTCTGGTTATGTGACGCACTTAAACTCTATGCAGAGTTTAGTTGGCAGCTATTAAATTTTATTCCCGCTCGGATAAATCAAATTAAAAATCTATGATATTTATAGTTTCCCCCCTGTAGTTGGCAGTTTTAGTGCTACGCACGACAATTTTGCAACAATAAATAAACTTTCGCATGCATGTTTCTGGCACATAAAGCGGCGAGGGCCATTTCGCTGTCTATATAGCCATGTAGTATACGTATATGTAGAGCCACAAGTGCTAAAGCTGATATTTTTAGATATTACGAATTGCCAGATATGTTAGGTTGACAGCCGCGGCTGTGGTCAAAATCCCGGAGGGCTTTTTTTATTTTTCGGTCTCGCAAGAGCTTGAAAGTTTTATGAGCATTGGTCACAGCTGCGCTACCCAAACTGTGCGTCTGCTTAATTAACGAGGTGCATGTGTTTGTCTCCCTCTCTCTCCCTCCCTCTCTCTCTCTCTGTTGTCTGTTGGTAGTCTGCTTTTGGGCACTTGTCTGCTGCAGAGCCACGCATTGGTATTTATGCGTTAAACGTGATTTTTACACAGTTTTTTCTTGTAGATAAAACAAACAGCAAACAGCAAGCGGCAGACAAATACGAGTAATGTGCGAGAGCACACGAGGCCCAACCACAGAGTCACAACCACGCCCTTCTACACCTGCTGCACACCTCAACCTTTCGGCTGTCCGGTTGGAAAGCACGTGCATGGCGCTGCCCCAGGGGCATTTGTGGCTCTGGCTCCATGTTTGTTTACCTTGACCAACAGAAAAGCACGAAAGGACACGTTTAAATGCTGTTGAATGTCAGTTTTTTTTTTTCGTTTTTGGGTTTTTGGGCAGGACATACATCAAGCTGAATACGTTGGCCGAGTCTCATGAATCATAAATGAGCTAGCCTTGAAGCTTGTGCAGGCCTCCACTCTTAGCATTTGCTGTGCATTTGCCATCATTCGGCTAGCTTTGCTGTTTGCTGTTACTGTTTAGCAGCTTGGCAGGTGAAGAGATTACCAGCTTGTCGGAGACTTAGCCTGGCGTTCGAGTAGAACAACAATGAGCGAATTATCTGTCAAGTGGATAGTGTTAAAGCCTCTAAAATAGGCAGATGCTAGCCAAGGCAACTCAGATTTGCAGCTCTATCTAGATTGTTTTCTAAAGGGGCAAACTTAGCTTGGACTCGTGGCTAACAATATTTAATTTTTAATTTTTTATTTTTTTTTTCAATTTATTTTAATTTTTTTTTTGCCTTAAAATGAATACTTTTAGCTATAAGTTTACATCGATTTTTTACAGAGTATTATCATTGCTTTTCGGCTGAGATCTAATATAATTTTGGGTGAATAAGTATTTCTATTTTTAGTTATATAAGGTGACTAACTAACTAAAATTTAGTGCCCTAGTGCCCGTAGCTACCACATGGAGATATTTCAATTTGCTACTGATATGATCTTGAACTAGTTGGGACTAAGAAGATATTGAGTTGTACTCAACTGTTAACAAGTTGAGTTTATTAACAGTTTACCAGCACTGGAAAACAGTGCTGCTTTCTTAACTGAAGCTAAACTAATTTACCCAGAATTCCATATTAAATTATATCAGCTTATAAGCTAAATTCTAGAGCATTCCATGGGAGGCAGGAAAGATATAGATATTCCTATTCTGAACTATATTATATTTTATTATTATATATTATATTATATTATATAGTATATAAATAGTGTGCAATCCTTTACTCATTTCAGCAAAACTTTTAATATTTCTTTTGATAGTTAAGTATTTTCTTTTATTTAAAGTTTTTTATTTATTCAATGTTTAGCTCAGTTTGCCTTGATTCAATTGAATTAATTCAAAGTTATATATTTAGTATTAAAGACAATTTCTGAGGCCACTTAAAGTGCCGCTCACTTAGCCATTTTAAAAGTCAAGTTCATAATTCGTTTGAAATAAAATGTTTTCTCAGCAAATTATCCCGCTTTGAAATTGCATACTAAGGCAACAGCTTAGCTGGAGTAAATGAATTTCCCTCGCCTCTGGACTAGCCAAAGTTTGTATACGTTTCCCGAGCATTATTGTCCAGTGGCAATACAATAGCACCAGCTGAGTCGCTCGCCTTCCTCCTCTATTATTTGTCGGCCACTTTAATCCCAAGGAGGCTCGAGGAGGTGGCTCTGTGTATAGGTTTATGCAAAGCGCGGCTGCTCTTAACTTTTATTGGCGGAACGTGACCGTAATAAGCCGCTCCATACGCAAAATATATGTACGAAAGTGCATTAAATATTTACTCAATCAATAACACACATATTTCTGGCATAGTGTGAGGACGGAGCGTGGCGCCCCGTTTTCAATTACCTGAGTCTCTCTTTTGCTTATTATTTGACAACCTGAACATTGCTTTGTTTGCTTTGCATATTTCGTATACTCGGCAACAGATTCCTTTAAAGGACGCCCCCGGCTCACCCTGGCCAATGCTCCTCAAACTTTGCCCCTCGAGCAACCGGAATTTTTGAATAATTTATTAGTACTCTGGCAGGCAACGCCTCGCCTCGGATCTCATTTCATCTCTGTCAAGGCTTCTTTGTATACAGATACAAATATGTATAATATTGTATACAGCTGTTGTTGTTTGTTTGTTTGTAAAATTATGCGTGAGTAGCCGCATTTGATTTGATTTCGCTTGTGCCAGGAGCACTTGTTGGGCCTGGGGCATCAATACTACTGTTGGCTCTCGAAAATTAGCCGACAAGCTGAGATTGTGGGCCTCTTAAAGCGTGGGGCCGAGATACTTAAGTGTTTCAGCAAACGCGAAAGCAAATTATCTAAATTCCCACTCAAGGCGTGTTAAATCACTCCAAAAGTCGAGTCAGCATATGATAGTCTGATATATAGATTGTCTATCTGCATATACATATATATCGTCTAATCACACTTTAGTTAAATCTGCATATGAGTGTTGCCAGAGTTTGTTTTGTGTCCCCTAATGCGGGAATAATAATATGTCACACTAATTTATTTCAATAGTGTCCCCGAACGGCTGCCGAGTTGAGTAAACAGGAAAGTTCATTATGAACCGCAGCGAAATGACCAGGCGAAAGGCAAGTTGAATGGGGGACTCAAGAGACACAACAGCTGTTCGTGCCATGCGCCTCGAGTGGACACTACATTAGGGCAGGCTACCCAGCAAAACTTTGTAATGAAACGGGTATATTGCTGACGTACACATACACATACAGAGCCCATACATAAATAACAAGAAATTTGACAATTGATTGAAAAAACAAGTAAGAAAACTCTAGTCGGTGGCGCCCGACTAGGGAATACCCTGAGCCCAGCGAAGAACCGCTATTCCGCAAATTCTGTTTTTTTTTATATATATGTACATCACAAGCAACACACACAGACGCACGCTCTGCCAACTATGCAGTTGATATAGCGACTGCGCTTGGGCTGCAAGACGCCTATGTTATGGCAAATTAAATGAATAATAATTTTTTTTCTGGATGGACTTTCTTAGTTTAACCTACAGGGCGTGATTATGTCATTCATATGTGTGTATTAGCTAAAGCGCATGTCTCTAGTATTTGATATATGTCTTTTGCAAATTTTAGGCGACGGGGGCGTGGCAACCAAAATTTAACCTAAATCAAAATTGTATTAAACACACATAAAACTAAAAACAAAATTTAAACACTCTAGCTATTAAAATGAATTAGATAGAATTTTTTAGCTGAATATCGTTTTCGTTTTTATCGATAACATTAAAACAGAAAAAGCTATCGAATTTTTGAAACAAACTTGATCGAATCGTGCTATTCACGAACCTCCAAAAAATTCAAAATCTTAATTCTCTGGCTCTTATACATAGATTCGGAGATCAACGGGCTCAAACATACGGACAGACGGACAGGGCTAAATCGACTCGTCTTGTCTCCCTGATCAAGAATATATGTACTGTATGGGGTCTGCCACGCCTCCTTCTGCCTGTTACATACTTTTCACAAAAACATTAATCCCTGATTTCCCATTTTCAATGGTTTCAGGGTATAATTAAGAAAGTTTTTGACTATTCAACTAAACATATTCGAATTGATCAATGAGAATAAGAATCAGTTAATTAAAGTTCCGCTTTAAGCATTATTTGCTTGGTTGGGTTTATTCTAACTTAGATTGAGCAGCCTTTGCAGGGTATTTTTGATGCGGCATCAGCCATACTGTGCTCGCCCCTGTTTTGGTTGGGGGCGTGGTCTCTGTTGTTATGCAGCGGCGCACAGCAAGGTGTTAAATTATATCATTAGGCTCGCTGTGCATAATTTAATTAAAGTGGCCAAAGGCTCGCTTGTACTTGGCCATCATGCCACTGTAGCTGCCCTTGTTCTTGCCCTTGTTGTTGTTTCTGTTTTCGTGTTGATTGTTTTTGTCGCTGTCTGTTGGCATTGTTATTAAAATTTAATTAAAACGCCATCAAAAGCAACAGTTTGCTGAGCCACCACGTCTGGCGCAACGTTTAACGCAAAACTGATTGCCCAGCCACTTGACAATCAGTTTAATTCGCACTCACACAGCCGCACTCACACTCACGCACACCCTCGCACAGCCGCACACATTCATATCATATTCGAAAATAGTTGCATGGAGAGTCATTTAGCTTTGACATCCTTTGTAGTCGGTCAGACCCAACTGCAGAATACTCTAATCTTAAATATATAATTGTAAACTTCGCATGAATAGACTCGATTATTGCGGATAACTCTTTACCCAGATTATATTATCAGCTATCGATCAGAAGCGTCTCTGTCTCATCGAAGCATCACTGGAAGAAGAGACAGAGCTGTTGACAGCTGGTTCTGAGTTGCATCTCGATGATTGTTCTTCCCTCTAACATCGTTGCTTAGAGCTACTTATCGATATATCGCTGAAGGCTTAACATATGATATCGATACAAATATTTTACATAATATATAATAATTTGAAGGCTACTTAACTTAGTGGCTTCAACAACTGTGGAAGGCACAACTTGTCATGCCCTCAATGATCCTAGAAGTATATATTTCTAGTAGAAGGTAGTCTGCTTGAGTATATATTCCAAGTACGATATAGAGACAATAAATTGAATTAAAAAAAAAAAAATAAATAAATAAAAATATTCCAAGTTCAACGCATCTAGATTAAATAAAATTTTTAGTAATAGTATTCCTGTTTCAATATATATTGTTATCTTCGAGGATGGGCTAGTATGAATACAACAAGTCTTAGCTAAACTAATATACTCTTTTCACTTAGTGAGCAGGTATACACCATAGCTCACGCACATCCGGCTTTGTCCTTCAAAGTGCAACACGATGCAGTCCGAACTCCGGAACAGTTTAATTAATGTCAAGCATTAAGTGCGATTACGTCAAGTGGAAAAGCTGGCAGGCTGAGCTGTTTATGTAAGAGTTTTACAGTAATTACAGCTGCAGAAGGAAAGGTAGAACAGCAAACAGGCAACTAGTGGCCAACTAGTCGCTCATCTAATGCACAATCTGTAATTTAGTCTGCTCTTTAATCAGGTGTCCGACTCATGCATGAGTTAGTTCTCCTAGATCAAAGGGACACAGCGTAGCATGCCTACTGATTGAATGAAATTGAATTGTTGAGCGCAATTAAAATAATGTTGTTTATGCCTCTCTGCTAAATTAAATGTAATTTACTCGCAGAGTGCAAGCCCGCCTTTGTTTGCCGAGCAAACTGTAAGTGGTTAGACAAACGGAGGGCCGGAACATTTTTAACATTTTCATTTCAGCTGACTCTTGGCCTTAATTTGTGCAATTCGTCAGCAAAAGCGGCCAAGCTAAGAGCCAGTGGAAGAATGGCTAAAGAACTTCCGTTTCGATCATCACACACTAATGATGACAGCAAGGAATGCACGGCTGGGGCAGCTGGGGCTTGCAGCCAAAGTCTGGCAGGGAGCAGCACGAAATTGAAAACAATTACCAAATATGTTCTGGCCATGGCCAAGAAACACGCACGAAGCCTGGCCTGCTGCCAGGAATTGCAATTTTCTGGCTGGCTGTCTCATCAAATGAAAATTGTTGAGCCTGAGCCAGCGTCAGTGACTGCGTGTCTGCGCAATGATCTACGTCGACTCCCCTGGCAACATCTTCTGCTCAATTGCCAACTCATTCATCATTTTTAATTATGACAATTGCCTCGGCTTCTGCGAGCCTGGGAAAAATGTGTGCCGCCTGAAAGGAAAAGCTTGAGAAAATCATGCAGCTCACGTGCCTATTAGCTGCTAATGGCCTTTGCCCACAGTTCAATGAGCAGGCCCCGTCGGCCCTTAGGGCCACGCGATGTTTATGGCACTCGCCGCCGAATTAGGAACTTGGATTTATTGCCTCCTGTCCAACAGGTTGTTTGACGCCCAATAACATTTTGTGCGTTGCCTTAATTAAGTTTCTGGCGAACTCGCAGTCTTGCCACGCCCTCGCCAAAGTCTAATATGGCCGTGCGAGTTAGCCTTGTATATCAAGTTTCACAATTCACGAATGAATTCAATTCTTGTGTTTCATAACTGAGATTGTTTTAGTAAAGGTATTCCTGAGATTGATACTTATTAACTCCAGTTTAAATGAGATTAGTGATATTTTTTTTTAACTTTTAAACAGTCTAAATCGTCTAACTGTACTTAAGCCCATGCAAAGTAAATATGTTTGACAGCTGTCCGATAGCCATAAATGAGGCGTTGGCAGTAATTGTGCCTTTAATTACCTTATTACTTGACAATATTCATACTCACTTCAGCTTCTATTAACATGCCTCCCGCTAATCGCTGGCGCAGGACATAAGGCTGCCGAGTCGCTCTGTTAATCTTCTAATCGGGCGCAGCCAAAAGCAATAAACCCATAAATGACCGCAGGCAAAGCCCCATAAAATAGTAATGAGTGTCCTTATCGGGCCTATCACCGAATAGAAATTAGGGAATGCCACACCTGAGTAGATTGCTGGCAACATTAATAAATGTGGGGGCGGGAGGCGGGGAGAGAGGCGAAAGTAATTAAATCATAGCGCATATAAATTAATAATTTTAATTATAATTATGATTGCCCGAAGCGGCCGACAATGCATTTAATTTGCTGAACGGCGCTTAAACGCGAATTGAATTTATGTACTACGGCCGTAGTATGCACATAATTACCCGCATTTTGCATATTATAGCATTTTGTGCTCTCGCTTTCGGCCAAATGTAATTTACATGACAGCTGGCGCACGCGGCGTATGCGCAATATTTGTGCCGCTATCCGCCGTATTTTAATGCGCAACACGCGCCGCAGAGCAACAGAGCTACACGGGCATAATTACTTCAGCATGACTTCAATTCCGAACACATTGGCCTGCCCGGAGTTAAGGTGTGCCGCTCCTAGGGGCGGGCTGTGGGCGTGGCATTATGAGAGTGACCCATGCTGGCAGCCTTGACAAATGTGCTGAGGACAGCAGCGGCGGAGCACCCGAATGCAAACATGCGACGCGGCTGTCTGTCATGCAAAGCCAGCGCTGTATGAGTGTGAACTGCGACTTTCACTGCCCGTCACAGTCACAATAGCAGGCAGTCACAGCTGTGATTAAGCTGGATTTGAAATGGGAATAGAATATAAGGAGTCGCTAGCGTAACTAACTTCGTTCTCATCTCATGGCATTCAGGTAAATGCAAAATATTATCGGGAAAGTAATCTGGAGGTTGCTTTGAAACCGTGTCGAATATTTCGGTGGCAGACCATGGACATTTCAAGAGGACTCAGAACTAAGAATGGCTTAGAAACAACGTTCCGAACTTCATAACGTCCGGGCTTTCGAATTCACTAGAAGGATTATTCCTATGGATTATTATCTTTGGCGCATTTTGGAGAGTAAAGTCCGAACTAAAAGTTACACCAGTCTTGAGGCGCTAAAGAGAGCCATTGCTCGGCCAAAATACCTGAAAGTCACATTCGGCCAGCTTGCGAATTGTTTTTGAAGCGTCTGAGGCCATAGTCAAGCCAAAGGGTGCCCATATCGCGCAAAAGTGAATTAATTCTGAATGTTGTACTATTTTCACACAATTTGTTCTTTCACCTAAATAAAAATAATTTTCCAAACTGAATGTATGAACTTTTCAATTGGCGGACCCCGTATGAACACATGCTCAGACATCCTGTTAGAGTAAATATCTAATATCTTCAAGTGTGCACTGACACCCCACTCAAACAAGATTATAAATTACGATCTGTGACACTTGTATAAATCGACGAGGCTTTATATTTAAATAAACAATTCTACATCCGACGTAGAACGTGTGCAAAATCTTTGTTTCCAATTTCAAGAGGCGTATCCTAGAGATCAGATCTTTAGGCTCCTTGCTTATTCACATTGTGTTCATAGGTTATATATTGTTCATAAAGCAGCTGCTTGCCGGCTCTCCTCTCCCGTACACATTGAAGCTGACTGCAGGCTGCTCATCGCAATGAGGGCTTAGCTCTTCATCAATCAATTACTACCTCAGCTGAAACACAGTGTCTGCCGTAATTGAATGTCCACGCAAATGTTCGCCAATCAATAAAATTTTTTTTACTGCATTGCAGCGGACAACTCGTCGGAGAACAATCAAGCTGCAGCCGTTGGGGCGCATGCTGGCCGTCTAGCGGTTCGCTGCCCACAGCCCATACCAACTCCCCCGACAGTTCCTCGATCTTCAGCCCCGGGCCAAATGTATGCCGGCCGGGCCACGCAGTTCGCAAAGACCATCAGCAGCATGGCGTGCAGCATACAGAAGCAGCCCACGCAGCCAGCATCGACGGCAACCATGGCAATAACGGCTACGGCCGTGGGCATTGCCGGCGTAACCACCGGAGGGGGTGGTGCCAGTGGTGCGGGCACTGTGCCCTCCACGCCCAAGTCAAACAAGTCGGCCCAGCCGCGAGGCTCGCTGCCCACGGATGTGCACCAGCCGCCTCTGGAGTTTCAGTGGCCGCCGCCGTTGCCCGTTTCCAGTCACACGAGCAACCTGCGCCTCAACATGATGAACCAGGATCCGAAGGACTTGCACACGGCACGCGCTATCATTGAGGAGCTGCGCTCCAAGGTGCGCTTCCAGACGGAGCACATTATGAAGTGGCGCAAGGCCTACGCCATGCAGGTGAGCCTACATCAATCAGGGACTTGAGTTACAGTCGAATCTTTAAGAAAGTTACTTACTCCGCTTCTCTCTTTGGAACAGGTGCAGCAACACTATCGCTACCAGAAGGAGAAATCGGATCAGATGAACTCGCTGACGTCGCAGCTGCTGCTGCTGGAGTCGCGGCTCAAGCGCAAGCAGAAGCAAATCGCGAGTCTGTTGAGCCATCGGGAGCTGACCATACAGCGCCAGCAGAAGATCATAGACACGCTATCGACGCGCCTGGTGGATCACGGCCTGGAGAGCATCGAGGCGAGCTATGCGAATGAGCTGGACTCTCTGAACGACTCGGACTCGGCGGTCGTGCTGGAGGACATTGACTCGGACAGCAACATGACCCTAGGCACGCGACGCAAGAGCAGCGGAGGAGGGGGACTGGGCGGAGTCCTAGGTAGTGATGGCATTACCATTGTGCGCTCCATATCCGACGCCATTGAGACGAGCTTGAACAAGTACGGAGCGGCCAGGCGCAACAACTGCTATCTGCGTCGTCCGGATATACTGGAGACGGTGTACTCCGTGGAGGAGGACCCGGAGCCGACCACGGACGTGGCCGAGAAGCGAGACAAGTTTAAAAACCGCTCGGACAAGGCACTCAGCTCCAGCTCCACTGAGGGACAGATCGATGGAGCATCGGATGCCACGGACAACAAAGCCAAAGATACTTGCATGGCCACGGCTATGGCCGTGCCCCGTCGCCAGCTGAGCGCACTGAAACGCTCGCCGAGCCACGATTCCACGCCGTGCACCACCCTGAGCATGAAGGTGCCACAACTACAGCCCCAAACCCCCAGCCCCGTTGCGGAGCAGTCGAACGGCAAGTCACAGGTGACGACCTACAATCGCGTCATGTCCAATCACCGGTCCGTGACCAAGCCGAAGGACGTGAAGTACAAACGCATCAACAAGGCCAAGTCCAAGAGTCTCGAGGAGCTGCGCGGCCGGCTCAAGAACTTGGTGGAGCAGCGGCCAGGTCTCGATGCCGGCTACACAGCCGGCATGATGCCCCAAACCGCGCAGTCGTATGCGTGACACACGGAGCAGCTCGTGGACCGGCCGGTGCCAGCCGTGCAGGTGGAGGAGGCAGCTGCTCTCACTGCTCAGGCCAGCTTGTCTGCAGGCCATACGCCTGATCAAACGACGCCGCAGCGGCACAGCTGCCCCAAGCGCTCGATGACGCTTCCTCGCATCCTGGTGCCGCAATCAGTGCTGGGAGCTTCGCATTCCGGCAGTGGCGGCGGCACTGGGCGTGGTGGTTTCTAGCAATTAAAGAAATTTTTCATACGCAATTGTGATAAAAAGTAAAATTGTTCTCTTGCATCTCTCTCTCTCTCTCCCACACTTATTGGTACACTCAGAGAAATGATCTATAAACTTGTTACAGTTCTGCATAAAACGAAATAATTTTACTTGAATTTTATTCTATTCCAGTTCTATATATTATTACAATCGATTCACTTGAAGCCTTTGAGCATCTGTCCTTTTTATATTATTTTTTCTCTGAGTGCAGTCTCTTTTGTAACATTTGTTTCTGGCGCTGTTTCAGACGCGGCATTTAATTTAATTTAGTTTTACGTTTACTTTTATGTTCAAATGTCCTTTATAATATAATTTCACTTGAATAAATACATTACAAAGCATACACAAGTTCCAATTCTTTTCTTGATGCCCTGAACCCTGATGGTCTAATGGATCTGGAGTTCAGGGTATCTTCTAGTCGAATACTCTCGACTAGAGTACTTGTTTCTTATATATCTGGCAGTAACTTTCACAAGAAGCGTATGAGAAATTTCCACTTGAATATAATAGAAAAGAAATCGAAAAGGATCTGTGAGACATTTGCGAGTTCGACGACAATACGAGACAAACGCCGACGAGTTCAAAGGAAGTGTATTGGTTGTTCTGTAATTTCGGATATGCCGAAGCGTAGTGTAGGATATTTGGGTGAAATATTGAAGTAGGCTAGAGAATTTACAAACACTAAGGCTTCAGCTGTACATAAATGGGCCACGGCCTGCCCCAGCAGTCACCTCTTCTCCAAAACTGGGAGCTCCTATGGCCGGTTCCATGCAAGATGTGTGTAATCAGCTTAAGTAATTCTAACGAGAGTGTAGTTTACTATACAAAATTATTCAATGATAGTTCATGTTTCAATATATATCCAAATGAGAGTATTAGCTTAGGGCTGCCGTAGATAGGATTAACACCCTTGCAGCCACTTTAGCGTTACAACTTTAATAATATTATAGATAAGATATATATGTAAAGCTAATCTATGCCAAATTGCACTCTTATATGTGTACAATAATAATATTTCTCATTTTCTGCAAGGGTATACTCAGTGTGCCCCAGTTTCAAGAGCTTCGAAAATTAGTTCTCTCTCTATATTTTGCTTAGCTGTAAGTTCTGCTCAATGGTCTTTTCTTTACCATTTTCATATTGCTTTGTCTAAGCCATAGTCTGTCTGTGTTTCACACTCGAGATCCTCTTAGCTGTAAGCTCTACTCAATGGACTGTCTTCTAGATAACAGAATTTAGGCGCAAGGAAGCTGTACTAAGTAAAATAAATATATCGACGTATATTTTCTTACTTCAATTTGCAGCAAACTATTTTTACAAACTAAAATTAAAATTATAAAAAAAAAAAAAATAGGCTATGAAAATGTTAAATCTACTTGAAAGTTAGTGTTAATTAGCTTAAGAGAGTTTATTTTTGCGTTAAATTATTCCAAATTATTTTTAAAAATTGTTAAAAAAAAACTTGGAAGCCGCGCGCTTCATAAAGTTAAAATGTCATGTGTACCTTGCAGCGATTAAGCGATAAAAATAAATATATATATATATATTTATTAAAGTTAATATATATATATAGTTTATAATTATGTATGTGTGCTAGGCGTTATATGTAAGTAGAGTACAGCTATACATTTAAGAGTCTCCAATCTCACTAAATACAACTCAAAGTACAACGCTCAAGCGGCGATATATAAGAATTTCTATATAGCCAGATATACAAGTGTATGAACATAAATATATGTATATATTATATACAGAGATATAAATCAGTATATATATAAATATATATACATTATATAAATATTTATATATATATTAACCCAGTTTCAAAACAAGTACCTAAAAATTGTTGTACCTAGAGTAAACTGTTCTCAACTCTCCCTTGGCATTATGCAATCAACTTCGAACAATTATATACAATATGCAACAATTGAAATACGTAATGTCGCAGCTAAATCGGCATAAGTAAATCCAATCAATTTCCTTGTCAATTTGATTCGTTTCTCAGTTCGATGAGTACCAAGGCATTCTGAATGTATTCAAAGTACTCAGATGTAAAGCGTAATATTCTGAATATGTAGGCTAAGCGTTTGCAATTAATGTAACTTGTTAGGTAAACATTATCTTATAAATATAGATATAACGGATGAATATGATAAGTATTTGAATGTTCAAAGCTATTGAATTAGGCTAACTACGATATTAATTCTGCATTTTCATAGGACTTTAAGGCGGGAGTCCAATGCAAAAGGCGCCCAGAACTTATATTTTTCTGATTGCTCTTTAAATTTCGAAAAGCTTATAAGTAATCACCGCGAAATACGAAACTAAGTAATATATAAAAAATATATATATATATATATATCGGTATAAACATATATATTGGTATAAAATATTCTCCATCTCTGTGCTAACTGACAAAGTTGTTAGAATAATATAATATATATAATATATATATATATATATATATATATATATATATATATATATATATATATATATATATATATTATTATTCGAAATGAACGGAGCATTTGCTGCGCCGATAATTCATCAACTTATATGATATATTATAGATAATAAGTGTATTATATATATATAAATATAAAATTCTTTTTCTAGTTAGCTTGATTAACTAATTAACTATTTATAATAAGCATAACCCATTGAGATCGCAACTACTTTTGAAACCTTGCTCATTTTACAATTTTGAACTAATCGATGTAAAGTTTCTTTTGATTTCTGCCCTTGCTAACGTGCTTAATAAAAGCTGAAACTTAACTAAAGTCTCACAAAACTCGACTTTTGCCTTTACTGCTTTGTTCCGCACTCATTTCCGTAGAACAGAAATCATTTTATATTTGATATTTGCTTCAGTTTTAGCTTTTTTTTAACTCATCTATAGGATATGTTTGCTTGCATATCAGAAATCGCTCGCGAGTTACTCTGACTGCTAATTGGCGATTCGCAAAGGAAAAACTGATCTAATGGAAGCCACGCACACACGCACTGAGTAAAAAATTCACATACCCTCAGCAAAGGCAGAGGCACTCGCTTGTTTTTAGGTCTGCTTCCCAAAATTCTTGGCTTTGTAGCTTCTCAGTTTCAATCAGAAGGTAAACATGAATGGCAGCAGCTCAGCATCGCACTGGCTGACGGCGCTAATCTGCTGCGGGCTGCTTATCAGCTGGGTAAGTCGAGTCAAGTTCCAAGCACTATATAAATATGTATTATAGTATATACGATTTCGCATTAAGAGCGCAGCTGATGTTAGCGAGAACAGCAATCGAGCAGACTCGACCCTGGATGCGCTCGAGACCCTCTACAATAAAGTGCTGCTGTCGAGCGTAGATAACTGCCGGCAGAAGCTGCATGAGAAACACAATATCTATTTAATTGATAAGGAATATTTCGAGATGTTGGACGCGGCGGACGATGATAATTACTATAGCACGGCATACCTCATCTTTTCCATGATTCATGATGGCCTGCTCAAGGGGGACCAATCAGACGAGGTGCTCCAGCAGCTGCTGCCCAAGGAGAAACTCGACATTCGCAACTTCTTCACCAAGGCTCGACGGGAGTTAGTGCTGTACTTCAAAGACACGGAGCAGATGAATGAGGAGCTACTGGAAAGCATGGCGCATTTGCAGAGCGAAACAGAAGACAGCATCATCGAGGCCTTCCTAGAATTTCCACAAAAACTGCAAGAAGCGGTGCCGGAGCTAGGGATGATGGACTACATGTCCCAGGGAGAGATTATCATAAGTGCCGTTGCGCGAGCACTACAAAACGCGCTGCACTCCATCCTAACTCCTAGAAAATCCTATGACGGCTTGAATATAGAGATGCAGAGCACTGAAGAGCTGAGCTAACGTGCCAGCAATCGTTCCATATTGATTTATTTTGCGAATAACAGTACAAGCAATATATATTCATATCTAAACTATATAATTAATGCATACATTAAGTATATGCTCAAGGGGACTCAGGGGATCTTTGGCTGCTCGGAGTCAACTATCACATTTCCTATCTTCCGCCCATCTATTACTTTTAAGTATACCCCTTAGGCGGGTGCTTTCGATCGCGTGAATCTGGCAGTTTACTAAAGTTAGAGCTTAATTATTACTCAGTTATGCATCCACTTGCCAGATCTCTATTACTTCAGCACTCGGCTCTATTGGTTCACCACTTTGTAGGATTCTGTGCTAATCAGCCTGATGAAGTCCTCGTACTGCTGCAGCACCTGTCTCACGGCTCGCAGCGCGGGCATCAGCAGCTCCTCTTCGCTGATCTTGCCCACGTAGCTTATCTCGAGGGTCTCCAGCTGTGCGCGAAGATCGCTGTGGCTGCGCCTCAGCAAACGCAATTGGCGCTGCACCTGGCGCTGGCCACAGCGACTGCCTCGTGGGCGGCACTGATTCACGAATCCGGCAACATCTTGGCCCAGTTGCTCCAGGGATTGGGTCCACGAGCCTAGGTCCGCGCTGAACTGCTGCTCCTGTTGCTGTTGTTCGTCCTGTTGCTGCTGCCGCAGAAGCTTACGCAACTCCAGGAAACTCGCCCTGCCAGGCAGCGCCACAGTCGACTATTAAGAAAACCTGAGAAGTTATCAAGCAAACTAAGAGGCGTGGCACCTAACATACGCCCATTAGCATCATCATCAGCAGCAGCAGCGGTTGAGCTTTGATGAATAATCGCGCACTCAACATTTTATTAACGGAACGTTGTTATCACGTCAAGCGAATTACACTGACTGATTATAGAGTAGCGAATATTTCAACGGTCACACGATCCACACATTGTGTGTGTGCCTATAAGAGGCTAGTGGAGCTGGACCAGAACAATACAGTCTTCCAAATATCGTACGACCAGTTGCAGCATGTGGCGTCTCGTCTTACTCTTCGCAGTCCTGCACTCAGCGGTAAGCCAGAGACTGCTTGAAACAGTTAGGTGGGGTCCTAGGTAATAGGATTCACAACTAACAGAGTGTTATTATATATCTATACGATATACATATCTATATTTGATCATATATTATCGCTTATGTCTTGTACTGTGTGTAAAGAGTAAAGAGAATTCTGATGCATAACTCATCGACTTTCCCGTAGTACACGAATCCAATAACATCCTGCGAGAAGCTGGAAACCAGTCTGGTGCAAGATGCCACGATTTTCGGCAAGCGGGCTTTGAGCGAGTCCGTGAAGCTACTGCAGCGCGTCCTCGATGCTGCCGAGCAACTGGAGCCCTGCGAAATGGATCGGGTTATATTCGACGAAATCGCCACCTTCATTGAACGCGCCAGCCGCAAAGTTGACTTTGAGGAGCTGAACGACCTGTTGACATGGCTAATGGAGCTGTTAGATGTGTATTATGAAGACGGGGCCGCTGATAGCCAGGCTGCTGAGGTCGAGCCCGAGAGTCTTGTGGGCAAGCTCATGCGTCAATTTGGCTTCGACACATTCGAGCAAAGTCTGGAGAAGCAACTGTACACCTTTGTGGAACGAACTGAAGATCACCTCGAAGCCTACCTGAGGAGGCAGAACATTAAGGACTCGGAGATGCCGAAATGGTTTACGGACTTCAAAGAGGAAAGCGACATTGAAATGAAGTATCTGATGTTAGAGGACATTATTGAGGACTTGGATTGTTAACGCTCTGCGTATTATATGGAAAATATTTTAGTTTAAACTAGATGAGTATGGCAGAGATAGATCTATTTATACATTATTCGAATACCCAATGTACCTAAATAATATTTAACAAACTATGGATGCACATAATTGCTAGGAGAGTATTGGCTTTAGTTAAGAATAACTTTGGAATATGCCAACTCATAGTCAGCCAAAAAAGTATTCCATGCTTTACAGATGGTATATATACAATTCATAAAGATATTATTATCTATTTCATATTGGCTTTCAATTTCTATATATAGGAAAGAGAGAAATTTACGGTTTCTATAGACTCATCTGAGCTATTGATGATATTATTGAAGCCTCAGTCAAGACCTGTTATGTTTATTTGTTTTGAGGTGCATATCAGTTCGGTAAGGCGGGTCGAATTCCAAGTAATATTGTTCGTAATAATTTTATTATGTTATTACATAATGTAATAATATTATTATTATTCCCCGAATACATCCATGCTCCCTTCACCTAAGACGTTCTGCAATGAGATGCAGTAGCCCATCAGGCTACTTAAATATTAGGCTGGATTAAATATTAAATCGCTGTTTTCTAAAGTTTTATTTTAACTAAGGAGGATAAGGATAATGAATGAAGAAATAATTTAGTTTTCTCGGTATTCTCCTCGTCTGCGACTGCTTTACATACACTATATAGTTCAAGATGTATCAGTAGTAGACTACGAGACAAGTTGCTTAGTCCGAGGCACAGTTCGATTGATTCGTAATGCTTGATTAGCATCAGCAGGATTCATAAAACCTCACATAAAGATTCATAAGACCTTACATAAGGATTATGGATGCATTCAAGGTGGCATAAAGGTAATTGTACAAAGGTGATGACCGATGACCTCTGTTCGATTTGATCTTACTGTCACATCTACTTCATCATCTGCCACAAATTTCATTCGAATTTTCTTTTTCTGCTGGTATATTTGGTTTTTATCAGCTTTTGACCACATTGTCACTCTAGCGCAGTACAGTCAGATTTGTGTTAGTATTGTATACATATACATTCAGCTAAGCTTTTGTTAGTTTCACTTACATTTTTAATCTTTAAAGATTCTGAACTTGAGCAGTCAGTAAATGCGGAAATAAACTTATCAGCTAGTTATTTACTTGAATTGAGTATTTTCATTAAGATGATTAGGAATTCGAATTCTCCGTTAAAACTTTCGATTAAATACGCCATTTCCCAAGCGACTATCGAATACGCTCTGCTGAATGTGCGGTGCACCGCCGCCGTGTGAGTTGTAGTTAAACGATTCCGATCGATAATAATTATTGGATGAGCCTCCGCCAAAACCAGATTCTTGGAATTGGTTAGGGGGTCCGAAGAGTCCACTGCTCATAGATACGCGTCGGCCCTATTGAGTGTTATATAGTTTGATTGATTGTTTAAGAAGAGCTTTGCAAATATACTTACCGTCTGCATGCTCAGAGGCCTTGGGCCAGAGTAAACACTTTCCGAAAAAATAGGTTGATCAAAACTCGAAGGAGCACTAATTCTACGGCCTCCGGCAAATGGACCTACTCTATTCTCCAATGACGAGTCGGGCTGTTCAAAACATATATCACACATTAAGAAAGCGAAAAGATTAGGAGGGCTGATCGTCTGCGTACCGTATTGAATCTGTCTGATGGAAAGGGCAGGAATGAAGGATGATACCTTGGTGTGGGTGGCCAGGAGCTGTCCTCATTAGTTGCTTCCCAGGACGGAAGCTTTGGATGCGCCTCCGCCGTTGAGTGCTGCAGCGATGAGGCATATGCCCATGTATTGAATGAGAAGTGTACATCAATTTGTGTAGGGTTGCAGGACCCTCTTTAGAATTTACCTGTAGGAATGTCTCAGGATTGTTCGTGTCACTGTTTATGGGACTCGGGCTCTTGACATAACTGCTTGACGAGGGCTGCAGTGGCTTGAACTTATCTGAAGATATGTCCCGTGTGTCCTTTTTAACGCGTACCTAAGTATGTCATAGAAAACCAAAGAGAGTTAGAGAGAGTTAGCCCATTGAGGTATACACACTTACCCACTCAACTGAAGCAGCTTGACAGATCTGAAAAGTTTCCACGAATCGAAACAGTTTATTAAAGATGTAGGTAACTGTAGGTCCAGTCATATAAACTTACCACTAGGCTGACGACCAGGCTGCCGAGAATATAACTGCGGTGACTGAGCATGGTCGATGCGTCTCGCTCTCTAGACAACTGGCAACTGTATGACCCGTTCGATGGGCAGGCAGCTCGACCCTCAGTTTCTATGGAAATGAGCAACACGTTTGACTGCATTTGCACGAGGTGAGAGATGCTGGATGAGAGTATCGCTGATCTGCGATCAGGGTTATCACCGTTGCAGGCGGGAAAGGCCACGATTTGCAATGAATAGCCATCATATACTATAAAACATCTTCGCTTTTAGTTGCATCTTTTCCGCACGGGGTAATCTGATTCCCTAGCGAAAGACGTGACATTTATAAGAAAACACTTTCGATATGCGAAAATATGTATATCATATAATTGATCTATTCAAAAGATCTTATTATAATCAATGATGTCTGAACATATAAGCATCAGCCATCGTTACTGTATGAGAGAGTTTACTCATCAGCATCTGCCTTCGAGTGGGAATATGAATATTCAAGTGAAAGAGTACGATAATTAGCTTTAATAAGGTAAGTATAATAAATTGCAGTATTATGATTTATTGGACACGACTCAGCTTGCAATCTTAATCAACACTTAATCAGTAGTTTTGACTAGCGTCCGTTGCCGTAGGGCGAGCCGTAGCCTCCGATGTTTCTCGGATATGGATAGCCGGGTAGCAGCGGGCGCCGAGGAAGCACATAGACCGGGGGATAGCCAAAGCTGGGAGGCTCGGCGGAGGGCTTGGGCATCTCCGCGCTTGGTGTCGCCTCTTTGCCCTTGTCGGGGTCGTCAGGAGCATCTGGCTTGGGTTTGTCAGCGCTGGCGGTCTTACCGTAACCCAGGCCAGGTGCAAAGCCAGGAAAATAAGGAAAACGGCCAGCTTGCTGGTAAGCAGGTGAGCCATATGGAGAGAAGGGGGCGCGTAGAATAGGAAAGTTTGGATACGGATAGCCTGGATAACCCGGATAACTTGCTTCACCGGAGGGAGTGGGCTTCGCTGCGGCGGGCTTCGGCTCTGGGCCAAGATTTGGAGGAGGATAAGGAAATCCGTATCCATATGGATGTGGCTGGGGATAAGCCAGTGGGTGAAAAGGAAGAGATGGAGGCAACTCTTCTTGCTTTTCAGCCTGAGTGGTAGACATTGCTGGCAATGTTGTTGAGGGCACAGTGGTCTCCTCACTGGGATTTGTTGTTTCCGGCAAGGCAGTAGCTTTGCTAACCTGGGCCTCTCCATCTTTCAGCTTCTGCAGGCCCTCGAGAGGAAGCGTAGTTGCCTTCTCTTCAGCCGCAGGCTCAGGCGCGATTGTTGTCGGAGCTTCGTCCAGTGTCAGCATATCGTCGTAAGCCCACACCTGCGTACAGATGCTCACCAAGAGCTGGCCAAAACGAAGCCGTCATCAGCGAGTTCAGTCAGCAACTCAATATCAATTCTCACCTGGGCGATTAGCAGAAGCTTCAAATTCATCTTAGCTGATCTCTTACCGAATGCTCAGAGCAGACTGCTGGCTAGAGCTAAGCTTGCGTTGGCTTTATATAGTCCACAGGTGTATTGCACAGAGGGCCGAGTTGGTGTTTCATAGATCATCACACTGGTCTACAAAGAATCTGAATTATTCATTAAAAGTGTCAAAAGAACCAAAGATTTGCATATCAATCAAATAATATAAATTGAATTGAGAGAGATATCTAGAGATTAATTAATTAATTAATTAATTATTATATTATAATTTTAATTCATATCTCGCTGAGCAGTGTAGTCGATGGACAAAGCTCTAAAGCTCTGAGCTCAGACGCTTAGACAACGAGAATCGGAAATTGAGAACTGGGAATCGCCCCAGCTGCGTTCTGAACTGCGTCGAATTAGGAAACTTTGGGCACAGTCATGCTCGGCATTGGCTGTGGCCATAAAGCCAGGGAGTCGTTCGAATCAATTATAAACTTACCACTATAAATAGGGCAAAGCCCGCTGACGTGCGCCTTCTCAAACACGATCGGTCGAGAAGAAACGTTGACATGGTCAGAGCCACACTGGTAAGATGGCTCCACCCAGTCAGAAAAAATATTCTTTCATATAGAACTCAATCCCAACAGCTGTCGTTGGTGCTCCTGCTGCTGCTGGTTGCACTTCCACGAAGAATAGAGGCGGATGTGAATAGGAAAGAAGCGCTACAAGATAAAAAACTGAATTTACTTCAAAGAGAGACAAAATTAAATCAAAAGAGAACTCTCAAGCAACCACGAGAAGAACAGGGAGCAACTGGCGGAGAAACAATCCCCGAGATCGGGCAAAGTGACAGAAAACAAGAAGGGGAACAAGTGGAGGAACAGCCAAACGAAAGCGAGAACCTAGCAACCGAAGAAGAACATACCACAGCAGGAGAAAGAGCAAACAAGGAGGCGGAACAGAGCGCAGATGGCAGTCAAGCTCCACCTACAACGACACCTTTTGATCTAACTGATCTGATCACATACAGAGATTCCGAGGAAGTTGCGAATGCTGGCCACTTCTTTTCAATGCCGGGCGAGTCCAACAAGAAGGCCATCCAGCACGTGCACTCCCACGATGGCTTCCACAATATAAAGCGTGAGCCACTTTGGGCGCGGTGGAATGATAAATTCTCCACGGCAGCTGCGCAGCTGCAGGGGGCTTAGAAATGAACTTAAATAAAGACACCCTGTATATGTCAGCACCAGCGTGCAGTTCTTGATTAGACGCCCCGGGCCAAGACAAATGCAATTAGTGGGACGGGTCAAGGTAAGCCAAACTTCGGCTACCCGGAACAGTTATTGCGTTTGGGTGTTCAGAGGGAAAGCTTCAAATATATATAATATTCTTCATTATGTGTCAGCTGGCAATGCTCTTTCTGCTGTTCTTCTGCCTATCACTGGTCAGAGCCGAGGGAAAGCATTTTACGGTGCGCGCCCACGACGGCTTTCACTCCCTTAAGAACGAGCGGCGCTGGAGAAGCCACAAATCATCACAGTGAACATAGCGCAAGGTCAGACGGAGTTTCACCCAGATAAAATTTCTATTCTGCGTACTTAGTGAAGCAGCTCCCACGATTTACATAAGCAAAATGAATAAATTGATTTGATTTCACGAATAGCCTAAGCCTTAGCTGCACGCCAATAGGTGGCTGGTCGTGTTGCGCTTAGTTGAACTAACTAGCCATTTGCATAGCCAGCAGTTGACTTTTTGCATCTATAAGTATAAATAAGTATAAGTAAGCCCTTACTTTCTTTTACAGCACATCAACAGTTTTGGCTTGAGACTGTTATATTTGACCAAACTGCTACTGCTAGATGTCAACTGGTGCATCCCAGTGTGCTGCAGCAGCTCGCAATATTGTGTGGCCACGGCTACTGAGCTGTTCCGTAACAGATTTGATTTATGAACGCGCAGTACCAGTTCTATTGAAGCGCAGCCAACTTCATGCAGATTCAAATTTATCCGCGTAACCAAATTGTGTGGAAATGGGATAAGCGGAAATTTTTTATTTAGATGAATTAATCCGTTAATAAACGTATTAGTTTCAGTTAGTGTAATGCAAACTGAGCTCCAAACCATTAGCTGACAGCGCACTAAGGAACTGACTATTACTATTACTAACTCCACAATGCAGCTCCAAAGGATTTTACTGCACCTCACCGGATTCTTCAGTTTAATCTCCTCCGCATCTATTAGCGGCGATCGCCACTGGCACATACGGGCCCACAACATGCATCGACCTGAATTGAATTTACGTGAAATATAAGCAGGCATCCTATATATATAAGAATATATCAGTTTATATAGATTTGATTCTATTTCAGTTGTTTGTACTCGGGAATAGAAAAGTTTTCTCAAATGTTTGGCAGCGGCCATTATTTAATTTCAACTATTCTCTTGCTTCTGGCCACTTAAATATACAGAGCGCCCCTGACTTTTTGCTTAATTACTTTCAAGTTGGAATTGCCGTGGATTGCATTTAGTTCTTCCACTTGTTGTTCTCGTAGTCCCACTTGGAGGTCAAGCCGGTGACTGGGTTCATCTCCAAATCGATGATGCGCTTCAGTTGCGCCTTCTGGTGCTCCTCGTCGAAGGTGACGGGCAGCTCATCGTAGACTGCAAGCAGGAAATTGATATCTCATGTACTCCTCAAGGGGCAATGCAATGCTTACCGAACAGATTCATCAGCACGGCAATCCAGATGGCAGCGGCGGTGAAGATCAGGCCAACGCCCAAGTGCAATTTCCACTCGCCTGTGCCGGCTTGGACTTCAGCAATGGTCTGGCAGAAGCTGGCGCGATATAGGGCCTTGATCTCCTGTGGGCTGAGCTTCTTCCAATCACCCTGCTCCTTGGTGCGCAGCACGGTGATTTCGTTGGTGGGCTCGCGGAAGCGCACAGCGGGCATCGGGTAATCAGCGCGGTCCGCGTAGCATGCTGTGCCGTTCCAGCCAAAGCCCACAATCTCGCGTTTGCCGATCTTGTCCAGCGTGTGAATGGAGGCAACGCTGCCCACTTGGGCGTTGTGCGGCAACTGGGCGGCCAGCTGGCGGCGCAGAGCGCTATTGATTAGTCTAAGAGCCATAGTTCAGAGCTGCAACGACAAGGGAAGTTATATTAGCATTACTCTCGTGTCCAGGGAGGGTGCGGGGTGACGCATCAGAGGTTATGTAACAGCTACACGGACTACGTGCATAACGAATTGAGTAGTTAAGCATAGCAAATGTATGCTGCTGCTGCTGCTGCAACTATAGCAGTTTATCAAATATGCTTATTCTATTGTAGACTCTCATCTCGGCGCATGATTTATTAATTTTTTCTTGCTCGCGTTCGCCTTGTGGCAGCTGCGGCTGTTGTGTAATCGAAAACTTTTTTCACTGAATTTTCAGTGGGTGGCGGCAGTTAAAATAAATTTGCAGCTGAGCTGCGCACTCAAAATTCAATATTGTTTTACAAACGAAAATAAGATTGTTAAAGCAAATGCAGAACAGTAACCTTTTATTTTACAAACTATATCACAAATTACCAAATCTGTTGTCGGCCACGGATTGTTCTTAGTGGAGCCTGTTATCGGTTCGTAAGTCAATAAATAGTTCACATGAACGAGTCACTGCCCTTGGAACTGCAGAGTCTTGTTCATTTAGTTAATTTGCCATGGCTGCTCATAAACAAATATCGATATATCGGTTTAAAATGTTGGCGGAAAGTATCGAGCTGTCGTATTTTAAAATGTCTCTGGTACACTTTCACAGTGAAAATAGTATAATAGTATATAGCCAGTCTGAATATTTATTCATTGGTAAAATAATAACATGGGTTTTGTTCGCGCTATTCAATTGTCTTTAACTAATTTCTTTCTACAGACACTAGATGGCGTTATTCATCTCCATTGTCACTTTACTTGTGCGTGTGTTTCAGCTGTTATGCAATAGATGGCGCTTTACACCACTGCCTAAGTTGCACACAAAGAAGCGGAAAGGCGCTTCAAATATGTTTTCATCAAATCAAAACAATGAAGTGAACATCGATTATTATTATATAGATTTAAGTTTATTTGATTTTGATTTGAGTTCACATCTCATGAATGTACACATTTAAATTAGACAGACAGGACATATATTTTAATATTGTATTTCATATTTGTATAAGTATTTTAGTTTTGTTAGTGCTGCTGTTGATCTCTTCTTGTTGCTGATTCATAGGAGTTGTTGTGCTGTTAATTTTGCTATTGGGTTGGGGGATCTCCTCGGGGTCCTTACGTATGTTGCTGATGCGGCCAAGCGCTGTATATGGCATAATAATATATTGTTTAAATAGTTATCTCCTCCGCTTCCTTCCTTTTCTTTTTATAAATATGCAATATGTTTGTAACAATATTTAATGATAATTATGCAAATAATTAAACTAAAGTGAAAGCTTTTTCCATTAAATGTACATCTTGTAAATATTGGTAGTAGCAAAAACTTAGGGCTACATTTACAATAGGTTTTCCTTTATCAGTATTTTCATCTTTCCTTTTCCTTTTCGTTTTCGTTTTCCCTTTCCGATATTATATGTTAGGGTATAAAATGTTGATACCATTGTAGAGTTGGCTGCTTAAGTGTAGTGGGGGCTTTTTGGTTTTCTATGTACAACAGAGTGTTAGTTCCTTATCCGTTAACATTTAATGTTGGGCTTTCTTTAAATTTTAATTTACTTGTGTTTCGCTTTGCCTCTCGCCTGCGCTGCGCCTTGCAAGTGGGTGATTGTGAGGGATTAGCTGGATGAGTTCCTATAGTTTTCTAATTGAATTTTCTTTTTCACGTTGGGAAACTTGCATTTTTAACAAGTGCGCTAAAACGTGCAATTCTACGGTTTGTGAAGATAGACAGAGAGAGAGAGAGAGAGAGAGAGAGAGAGAGAGATGGAGAGTGTGAAAGAGTTAGATCATGATAATACCCTTGACTGTTGGGTCGTGCCCCTTTCTCTGAGTGAAGTTTCATGGCTTATTGGCTTGGTGCAAATGGAAATCTCTTGAAACTGCTTTAGAACTTTGATGCGAAAGTAGTACAAGAAAATTCCTTTGTGATGTGTGTGCGAGAGGGAGTGTAAGTGTGAAGGACTTTCGGTTGCAGCGCAGGCAAAGAAAACATTTAATTTGGCATGTTAAGAAGTTAAGATCTCCGAACAGAGACGAACTACTCAGCACCCGCTGAGCTGTCGGGCGTGACGTTTGAGTCGAGGCTGGCGCAGTCTGATTCCTGATCCTGAGTCTCCGAGTAGTTGGCAGCCTCCTGCAGACGCATCAGCATGTTTAGCTGAAGGAAAGGCACAGTTAGGAATCGAAATTCCAAACGGATTTGGTTGAGTTACTTACCAGAGGGTCCTGTTGCTCGCCATTGCTGAGAGCCACGCCCTCGAGGCCCACGTCCTCGGCATTGATCTGGCGCAGTGGTGGGACCGAGTCTGGTCCATAGGGCCAGGGGTATGAGTTACGGATGAAGGCGGATGGATCGTTCCAGGCGCCACCCCGCCGTCCGTACAGCTGGACTCCCTCGCGCACCGCCTCGATCAGGTAGGGCGACAGGTGGTAGTTCCAGATGTCGGTGAACCACACCTGCGAGTCCTTCAAGTCCAGCGGACAGGAGAGGAACAGTCGAGGACCAATGGTCACATCACTGGAGCTGTGCACCTCCAGGAAGCGATTGATGTGCTGCCAAACGGAGGGCAGCCAGGCGAGCACAGCCGCCAGCTCTGGCTGCAAATGCTGCGTCTGCAGCTCCAGCTGGAACTGTCGTCGGCGCAGAAAGCGACCCAGGAAGCCCTTGACGGGCTCCATGTGATTAGCTGTCAGCACCTGCAAGCGAAAGGAATGGCATGAGCTTTGAAGGCTACAAATACGTTCGACCTAGGCTCGACCTACCCAGCGGAAGTTGTGGTGAAGCTGCAGATTGGTTGTGTTGCAGGTGGCCTGCGACATGGTGCCGATGATGCAGGGCAGCTTGGTGGCCGGCCCGGCGCTGAGCAGACAGGAGAAGACGTCGCCCAGAGCGGAGGCATGGTGCAAGTTGTCCAGTATGATCACAGATGGCAGCTCAGAGACACCATTCGCTATGGCCGCCTGCTCTGCAATGTGGCCCAGATATTGTCGCAGATCCTTCGAGGTCTTGTGATCGACGCTGTTGGGAGGAATAAGAACTGTTTAGCATGTGTCGTCGGCATAGGCATGGGGATGGTACTCACTTGAACGTGGCTATGGCCTCTGAAGGATTGCCGCGGCCTGCCCGTGCCACCAGGAACTCGGCCAGGCGACGAGCTAGATAGGACTTGCCCGTACCGCTGGGGCCGCAGAGGATCAGGCGTCTATGCTCGGTGAGCAGACTGATGTAGCGATGCACGATGCTGCGTGGAATGAGGCTGTCGAAGGCCAGGCTGCCGACACCTTGTAGGCAGATATACAGGGTCTTCACATTGCCCACGATGTAGCCGCAGGGCAACAGCTCCGGGAAGCCCATCTCAGGGCCTCGCTTCGCCTCGCCCAGGTGGTACGATGTAATGGAGTCTGTGTTCAAGCCCAGATTAGTGCCGGGATCGATGCGTGCCACGTAATCCTTGAAGGTCTTCCGCACAATGTAGTCCAGATTCTGCCAGGTCGTCTTGCCCGAGATGTAGGTGCACGCGATGACGAATTCGTTGGAGCCACTGGTCTGGCGCTCGCCCTGCTGCACCTGGCCCTGCCCTTGGGCCTGTTCCGCCTCGTGGCTGGCAATGATAGCTCCGTTGGCGTAGAAGTCGTCCAGCTCGAGCATCTCCTCGCAGTACTTGGCGAAGGACTCGGGCTGTCCCAAATAGCAGGCAATGGCTATCTTCTTGCCATCGCACACATCGGGCAGCTCCTCCACGGCGCCACAGTTGGCCATGTGCACTGGGCTGCTCAGCTGTCCAGCATCCAGGGCTGGCGGCGGCGGTGTCAAGTCAATGTGAGTATTGGGACTCATCGGAGCTGCTCCATTGGATGCACAGGGCGCTGGGGGTGGTGGCGGCTCCGGTGCTGGTGCTGGGGGCATACACTCCTCTTCCAGCTCTTCGGTCAGACGGGGTGGCAGCTCCATTGGAGGACGCGCATTGCCATCGGCCAGCGAGTAGCGACGCGAGGCGTCCGAGCCGCCGGCGCCGCCTCCTAGCGAGCCATTGGGGCTGATTGCCTGGCCCAGGCTGGCCTCGGAGCCGGCTAGGGAGCGACTGGTGACCAGCTTCTGCAGCCGCTCGTTGTTCTGCTTGAGCGACATCATCTCGGCGCGCATCTTGTTCATCATGTCCTTCAGGCTCTCCAGCTGCGAGGCGGAGCTCAGCGCCTCAAGTCGTATATCTGTCAGCACCAGGTCCTTTTCGCGCAGCTGCTTCTTCAGATCCTCCACCATGTGCTGGTCCTCTCCGTCGATGGCATCGATGGGCTTTGCATTGTCGATCAGCGTCACCGTCTTGGCCGGGCTGCTCTGCTTGCTGGAGGCATTCGCCACAGGCAGCGGCGGCGCCGGCTGTGTGGCCAGGGCCGCCAAGCCCAGGGGCTCCCCATGCCCATGGCCGTGTCCGTGACCATTGAGCAATGCAGCCTTGCTGGCGCCGTGCTCGTGCGGCTGCTGCTGATGATGCTGTCCCACATGGCGACTCGTCTTCGAGATCTTCGCGTTGCGGGAGAAGGCCTTGGTGAAGCTGCTGCGCAGCCAGCCTTTCTTCTTGTTGGCCTTGTTCTTGTCCTGCGCCGCCGAGCAGCCCGAGCTGATTGAATTCAGCGAGCACATCGAGTCAGTGCTGTGCTGTCGCTGCATGCCCAATCCCAAGCCCAATCCACTGCCGTTGCCATTGCCATTTCCATTGGGATTTCCCGCGCGACTGTTCGCTGCTGGCACTGGCGGCGGCTTCTGCTGCAGCATCAGCTCGTTCTGGGTCTGGCCCTGCGTCTGGACGCCCATGCTCTGCATGTGCGCCGTGGTCAGGCCCGCCTGAATGGACTGCTTGCGCAGCAGCTCAATTGTCTGCCGCATGTCGGTCAGCTCTCCATCCTTGCGCTCGGCCGTCGCCGTCAGCTGCTGCAGGCGATTTGTCATGTTCGTGAGGGACTGTTCGAACGCAGATACCACATGGGCCTGTGCCAATCAAAGAGATACAAAGGGAGAGAGGGATGACATTAAAAAACAATTTCGCAACTCAATTTTCCAATTTCAATTATTTTAATTAGGTTTCCATTGCCCAACAGCGATAATCTACATATATGAAATTGAAATGCGTATTTTGCAAATTTAGGGCGAGGGGGCGTGGTATACAAAATCCAAAAATTACAAAATGTTTGTATTCATTACGCGGATCGTTACTGTGAATTTCAAGTCTCTAGCTCCTACGGTACGCAAATACGAAGAAAAGTTATCGAAATTTATCGATAATAAGAGAACGGGAAGAGTTATCGGATTTAAAAAAAAAACTCGTACTGCGTATGGTGTTCACGAGTATACATGTTAAATTTCAGCTCTCTAGCTTCTGTGTTTTACGAGATCGTTGAGTTCACACAGACTGTCCGTCCGTCCGGACAGGGTTATCTCAAGTGTGCCACGTCTCCTTCTGCATGTTACATACATTTTCACAGAAACATTATACCCTGATTTCCCATTTGCAATGGGTTCAGGGTATAAACAGCAAATCAACTGCGAAGCAAACCGAATATATATTTATTTATATTATTAGAATTAGACTAAGCTCGTCTTCCGGGAACTCCCAGACCCAGAGTCAAACTCGAGTCAGCCAAGTCATCTGGCGAAGACAGCAGAAATTATTTGTATTGCCAAAGTTCATTTAACTTGAAGCCAAAATTTGTTTGGCTGTGTAGCGAGTGGCTAGGATTGCGGGCCGTGAGTGCTTGTTGCATCGATAATTCATCATCGCAATTGAGTGGCCCCGTCCCGGGTCCCTTTGCAACGCAGCTATGCAACCCGCACGTCACAATCGTGCATCGAATTTTAAGCCCTGATTGATATGCAAGTGGCTTCTCAGCAACAAGAGCCACAGCCACAGCAACAGCGGCAACAACTGGTGTCTGAGCAGAGATGACTCATGACTCCTAGCGTCTGAGCCTCTAAGCGCAGCTTTAAAACTTCATTTAAAACTTCTATGTCCGCCCCCGCTGAATGTCTCGACAGACACCTGTGCCATAAACTAGCATTAGAACCCGTGCCCAGCTCCTCGACGTCAACTCCTCAGCTGCTCAGCTCCTCAACTACCCAACTGGAACTCCACTCGGCTGGCTGCTTTGTTGCCTGGCCACAAGTTCATGAAATATTTTTTATGATGCGACGTGACCGAGGCGCTCCTTGGCTCTCGGCGTTGGCGGCGGGGTCACTTTATCAGCGAAATGCAGCAACAGCTTTGAGAACATTAATTCAAGCAGAGAGAAACTTAGAGAAGTGAAGAGTGAGTGCAGCAATGAGACCTTAACGACGTCAAGCTAATGAGCGCCATTAGAGCTGCAGAAGCCACTCACAAATTAGCCAACTGAAAACTGACTGCTTGCTTCTCTCTTTAACAGTGGGCAACAGGCTTGGGTCGAGTCAATCAAGGCAGAACTGTAGTATCCCTGTAATATCAATCTATATGACCCTATAGCTCTACTGTATCTCATATTATTTAAAAGAAGTCCCTCAATTTATTTAATAGAGTCCCAGCAGAAAAAGTGACACTACGCCAATATACCCGGTTTCGAATTCTGAACAGAGTATAAGCAGCATAGATATTGTGTATGACTCAGCGCGGAAGTTGTAATTGCAATTTGCCGTGGCAAGGGTCGACTATAAAGGGAGAGAAAAGAGCGAAAGCAAGAGGCGGAGCAGGAGCAGCAGCTAATACTGAAGTGGCATCAATAGCTACTGAATGGACGAACAAATGAATCACTGAACGGATGAGCGCAAAGAAATGCATAATGAAGTCAACTAGTGGCAGCCGGCTGCATCCGAAGCTTAAAACTTATTAAGTAATTGAGTTGGGGAAACAAGTTAAATGCCTTTATGCATTAGTTTCGATTGTCGCTTGAACAGGGAAGCACGATTTATGAAAAGAATAGAAAGCAGATCAGACAGGCAGTAGAGTTTAGCCGTTTAAGTTGACAGCCAGTTAAATAAGTTATTGTTCTTCTAGATAGAGTCTCAACAGAGAGCAGCATGATAGCAATCAAATTGAGAGCCAGCGCATGTTTCTCTTTGCTCAACACATTTTCATAAGAAGTTAGTAATAATTTGTGATTCAGTTCCGCAGAACGTTTAGATCTTTTCTGCTTCTGCTCCCTCGCGTAAATTTAGCTGGCTGTTAATTAACTAACATTAGCATTGGCATGTGGCTAGTTCAGGGGAAATTCATAATCCACGATGCATGGCATGATATCATCGCATCGGAGCTAGCTATCAGCGGAGGGTTACGCCCCGTTTACTAAATTGAATCTATAAGCAAACGGCAAGACGCTGAAATGTAAGTAAAGCTGACTAAACGCTTTAGCAGTTAGCTATCAACCGAAAGCGACTTCTGTATCGCATCTCCCCGGCCGTCTTCTACGTGCCCATGTTCCGCTTATTGATAAGCATCTAACACGTTTCACATTTTAATTTGCGTGTCGCTCATGCAAATTGACACGCTCAACAGCGACAACAACAAAGCTTCTTATATAGTATAAATCGGTTAATGAAAAGCAAAAGCCAGAGCCAGAGCCAAAGCTAAGCAAACTCTGGGCCACTTCTAGAGCTCAACTTGTTTACAGAGTTCAAGGACGGCGCCTAAATTGCTTGAGCTGAGCTCATTTTTAATAGTTTTTATACCCTGAGCCCATTGAAAATGGGAAATCAGGGTATAATGGTTTTGTTGCAATGTATGTAACAGGGAGAAGGAGGCGTGGCAGACATAAAGTATATATATTTTTGGTCTGTCCTTATGTTTGAACGCGTCGATCTCAGAACCCATAAGAGCTAGAGACTTGAAATTTTTTTGGAGGTTCGTAAATAGCATGATTCAATGGAATTGGTTTTAACAAATCGATAACTCATTGAGTTTTAATGTTATCGATTAAAAACCAAATCGATACTCAGCTATTCAAATTCTATTTCATTCATATTTATAGCTAGAGTGTTCAAATTTTGTTTTTAGTTTTATATGTGTTAAATACAATTTTGATTTTTGTTAAATTTTGGAGGCCACGCCCCCTTCGTTCACAATTAGCAAATTTCAAATACTAGAGACTTGTGCTTTAAAAGAAACAGAGAATTTGCGGAATAGCGGTTCTTCTCTGTGTTCAGGGTATCCCCTAGTCGGGCGCCACCGACTAGAGTTTTCTTGCTTGTTATTTTTATTGCTGTTTATTTTGTGTGGCTCTCCCCTCCGCAGCTATCGATCCATTTTTCTAAACTGTTTGATAATTCACTTTAATTGCTTTTGCACAAAACGAAATTCGGCACGAATTCTATTGAAGTGTTGAGAGCTTGACTCACACAGCCCGATATATATGTATATATATGTATAAATAAAGCTGTGATATATCCTGTTAAGCAGCTCGTTTGCGGCCTGTGGGGCATTGTTGTGTGTCCTGCCCTGCATTACGCATACGCACCGTAATCAATTTTTATGTTGCGCTCGCATACGTGAGTCGGCTGAACAAATGTGAAAAGTTTGTGAACTGAAGGGCGCGCAACCCCACGAAGAAAGGGTTATCTAGGACGCAGTTTGGAGCCGAGTACGTGGCTTTTTAATGCCAAGCTGTTGATTGTTATGTGAGGTTAGAGTGGCAGCACGTTTATCGTAAGCGTAAAATATAATTTAATTAGTCTGGCAACGTTAACGCATGCACCAGGACCACCCTCTTCCACAAAATGTCACGCATACTAATTACTTTGCATGTAATATCAGGAGTAGCAATCCAAGGGGCGTGTTAAAGGCTTAAACAACTATCTGGCAGCCTTTTCAACAATCTGGCAACTCTTGACGAGCTTAAAACAGCAAAATTATAAGTAATTTGTGGAGCAAGAGAAACGTTTGCAATTGTCAGTGAAAAACTACAACCGGAAGGGCCTCAAATTGAGCTGAACAACAACAGCAACAGCAGCAACAGCAGCAACAGCAGCAACAGCAGCAGCAGCAACAAGAGCAACTGCAGCATAAAGAGAGACAGCAACATGCTTTCAGCAACTGTTGCTGCTCAACTATAAAGTTGCTCTCAAACTGCGTGGCTTTGTCTGCTATGTTGCGATTGTTGTTTGTTGCTAATGTTGCAGTTGTAGCTGCAATTTCAGCTGTATCTGCTGCTGTTGTTGTAGCACTTCATTAGCACAACGATGGCAACGAAGCGTAAAGAAACGCGTTACGCCTCGACGGGCAATGTTAGCCAAAAGGGAGAGGGTGACTGAGAGAGACAGAGGGAGGATGAGCGAGAGAGAAGGGCCATAGAGTGAATGGCAGGCATATGGAAAGTCAGTTGTGCAGATCCCTATCCATATGCTAAACTAAACAACAACAGCGCAGCAGCAGCAACAACAAATGTTGCTAACTTTGGAGTTGCTGTTGCTGCAATGCTTAATTTATTGCTTGAAATTTGCAGACATAAAGTTCAAGTTCAATGGCAGCAACAATAGCAGCAACGACAACTTCGTTTTCTTTCTGTGTTTTGGTCAGCAAGTTTTCGGTAACTAACTGCGGCTAGTTGCCGCTGCTGATAGCCTTCGTATCAGCCTTAGATAAGAGGCGGCTCATGATAAGCTGCAAAGTTGGTGTCGCTGCTTAAGTGGGTCGCCGGCAACATCGGCGGCAACAGCAACTGTTTCGTGTTGCTGGCGTGCATAAATCATGTTGCAGCCAGCAGCGACAGCCACTTGACAATTGCTGCAGACATCCGGCGAGCATGTGTTGTGCCTCGCTGACAACAACATGCCACGTAGGCGTGTACACTTTGACCTTTTCGAATGATTTATGCCCCGCAGCAGCAGCAGCAGCAGCAGCAGGAGCAGCACTTGCAACAGCAGCTACAACTGCAACTGCAACAGCACTTGACATTTGTTTGCCCAAGAACTGTTACAGTTCGCCTCCGCATGTATAATGGATGGGGCGTGGCATTGGAAATTTGCTAAGTGAAAGTTTGACTGCAGAGCTAAATATAATTAATGATAAATGAAGGTCATCGGCTGAAGCCAAGCTCTTTCCTTATTCAGCAATGCGCTGGGGTCTAATCATTTTGACCTCGTGTCGCAGATAAAGACATCTGCCCAGTGCCGCTCATGATTGACTTCAGCTGTGAATTATGAGTGGAAAATTGGAAAAGTGTTGGATCTTGGAATAAGCCAAGAAAATGTCCATGAATATATATTTATATATATGAATAGCTTATACTTAAATTTCACTGCGCAGTGTTAGATAAGTGCAGGTAGTTAATCTATAAATATATGTATATATATGTATATATATATACTTCTATCGCAATAATGGCATGTCGCAACTGCATTAGATAAGATAAGATATTTGCGGTACTTTAGTTGTAGCGCACTTTTAAACTTTGAGATCTGTTCACAGTGAATGAAAAGTGTTTTAGGTACACTTCGATGGAGTGAAAACTGTATTCCATGAGGGGGCGGCTTAAGCAACTGTGTATATTCATATTCATATTCATATTCATATTCGTATTCATATTCATATTCATATTCATATTCATATTCATATTCATATTCATATTCATATTCATATTCATATTCATATTCATATTCATATTCATATTCATATTCAAATTCATATTCATATTCATATTCATATTCATATTCATATTCATATTCATATTCATATTCATATTCATATTCATATTCATATTCATATTCATATTCGTATTCATATTCATATTCATATTCATATTCATATTCATATTCGTATTCATATTCATATTCATATTCATATTCATATTCATATTCATATTCATATTCAAATTCATATATTGTGAGCAGTTAACAAAAATATAATTAAAGCTTTTCTATCTATTCATCTTCTCTTATCTTCACGTCGTCAGATATAATAATTCTGGACTTTTAATTAATATTTCTCCAACTTCTGATGGCCAGAAATGTAAATTTCGTGCTGGCATATCATGCTCATATCTTAATTTGTGAATTTCTCATTGATTCGCTTTGCCATTTGCCGCTCGGTTGCTTTGGCTTTGCATTTGGGCAACGCCTCGAGAACTGAGTTGTCCTGCCTGCCCGTCTGTCTGCCTGTGGGTCTGTGTGTTGGGCATGGCTAACGCGAAAGCTGATCACAACACAGTTGCCGCCACATAATAAACTGATTAACAAACTAATCCAATGCGATTGTTTACGACTGAGCTGCCGACTGCAGTCGCTGCTGAAGCGACATGCGCATCGCTTCCACTCGGACGAGCTCGGCGAATCGAGGCTTTTAGCCAGAGAGCGGCCAGAAATAGCAAATCATCATTAAGATCTTGGCCGCTGCGGGGCAGCTGAAGTTGGAGTTTGAGTTGGAGTCGGATTATGCTCGAAGTGAGAGAAACGGCACCACAGACACCAAGCTGGACCACAGTCTCAGTCTCAGACTCAGTCTTTGATCTCGCGCCGAACGGACGGAGCCTGGTGAAAGACAAAGATTGCAGTTTCCATTATTTGCACAAGGCTTCTTCTCTGCAGTTCTCCTCGATTCTCGATTCTCCATTCTCCATTTCTCATTCCTCATCGTGGCAATTTCGTGGTTCGCCTGGCATTAGATAAATTTGCCATTCGGCTAATGCCCGGAGCCAAAACAACAACAACTACTTACGATACCCCCAGGTGAGGCTTGAATTGATGTTCGCTTCGAAACTTACCTGTAAAGACAAAGCAGAGGGAAAGAGACAGTGAGTTAAGGCTGCATTTTATACTATTTAGACATTCAATATACATAATTTATCGCCAGTTAAGGATTGGTCTTGCGTAACATTATAGATTAGATGTGCTAATGGACACTTAATAGGATAACAGCCAGTGGAAATACCATGATTGGAATTTTTAAAGTGTTTCTGCAGACCCGAACCGACAAGCGTTTTATGCAATTGAGTGAAGAGGCAAATCCGAGCAGGGGTTCGCATATTGCCTTAAGTTTTCATTAACTTTCAATTGAGTTTTGCCTCTGAAGCACACATGTTTTTATGCCCTGAGCTCATTGAAAATGGGAAATCAGGGTATAATGTTTTTGTGAAAATGTATGTAACAGGCAGAAGGACCCCATAAAGTATATATATTCTCGATCAGCTCGATGAGCTGAGTTGATAAAGCCCTGTCCGTCTGTCCGTCTGTGTGTACGCAGCGATCTCGTAAACCACAGAAGCTAGAGAGCTGAAATTTGTATACAAATTTGTGCATGTTCGATAACTCTTCGCTTTCTCTTTTTATCGATAAATTTCGATAACGTACCGTAAGAGCTAGAGACATAAAATTCACTGTGTATATCCCTGCTATGAATACAAACATTTTGTAATTTATGGATTTTGTATGCCCCCCTAAATTTGCATTTAAAATACTATAGACGTGTGCTTTGTCAAATACACACATATGAAAGTTTGATTAAGAAAGTCCATCCAGAAAAAAAGTTATTTAACATTTAATTTCCCATAACACAGGCGTCTTGCAGCCCAAGCGCAGTCGCTGCGTCAACTGCGCAGTTGGCAGAGCGTGTGCTTGAGCGTGCGTCTGTGTGTGTTTGTGTTACTTGTGATGTTCATACATATAAAAGAAACAGAATTTGCGGTTCTTCCCTGGGTTCAGGGTATTCCCTAGTCGGGCGCGACCGACTAGAGTTTTCTTACTCCGCTCGATCGTAAAATGATCAATTTAGCTCTTAATACCTGCACTCGACGGAAAGCCCTTCCGTTCATTCATTAATATGCAGCTCTTCAGCTTCCCCCATATTTTCCACTTATAAAACTCTTTGCCCTTTCCCATTTGCCCTCTGGAATGACTCGTCTGTTTCGTGACACGATCAATGTCCATTCAAGAGCGCGTTCTCGAGATTTCTCTTTCGCTTTTGTTTTATTGATTATTCGATTTCAAGACCGGAAGCCACAAAAGACGCACGTTCAGGATTACAACAACAAGTCATGCGTATGCGTGTGTGTGTGTGTGTGTGTGTGTGCCTTAAATAAAGACACAGAAACCTCAACGAACACTCCACAGAACTGCGTCCCGCGACCAGTTCTCAATGCGTAGTTTTTAGTTTGCCTTTCGTATCAAATAAAACTTTATTCCTCTGCTTAGCAGGGGCAGAAGACGCCTCGTCTTCTGTTTGTCCATTGTTGTTTGTTCTCTGTTTTGATTCTGGCTGTTGTTGTTCTGTTTGCTTGTCTGCCTGAGTTTGCTTTCGCTTGCGCTGATTTCCTTGGGGAGACCGCCAGAGAGAGCTCGTCCTGTGGCCTGGGCAGCGCAGCCCGAACAGCTTCATCAGGCGTCTGTCCCAGAGTCGACTCGCGGGTCTTTGTCTCTATTAGCGGCTCAAACGAAACGAGTTTCAGCTGCGCTGCAAACAGGTTTTCGTCCAAAAAAGTAAATAAGCTAAGACACCTGTGAACTGCAAGGCGGCTGGCTCACGTGGCCCCGTTTGGCCCGCTGTTCGAATAAATATTTATGAATTAAGCAGCTACAAATTGCATTTGTCATAAATTAAAAGGCTGCCACTGCGCCGAAGAATTCAGAAACCATGTTCAGATAGTCAAATACCAGAATACAGATACCAAAAAACAGCGCATAGATCAGGTGTTGCTGTCATGTTGCCTTTGACAAAAACAAGCCGCCAAAACCAAGCAGAGAGAGAGCCAGGCAGTAAGTCATTCAGTCAGTCGGTCCGTCAATCACTGAGTGCTCAGCGGGTTGCTTTGTGGCAATTATAGCGACGAGCTACAAATGATATATATGTATATATATATATATATATATATATGTATATATTTATATATATATATGTATATATTTATATATATATATGTATATATTTATTCATGTTGCATGTGCAGACAGACTGTCCACAATCGCCACATCTCGTTTATCAAGCGTTTGCTTTAATAAGCGATGTCCAGAGATAAAAACTAACGAGTTACTTAGGCCAGCTGAGGAGCTCCGCCAATTTGTTGCTTAAAGTTCTGTTTATTAATTATGCATGCTGTTATTTCTGAGCTACTGGAGCGGTAATCAGCCTGGAAGCGCAGAGTTGACAGTCGCTTGACAGTTTGACGGCGACTGTGCCGCTCGCCTTACTATATGCATCCGCTTCAAGGCTAACGTCTTAATTATATTTGCTAAAATAGATATTTACTAATAATTGAATGCATTTTCAGTGCTTGAACTCACACAAATCAAAATGAATATAAGCCTATAAGAGGTCGACTCAGAGGCGAGTTAGTCATATGGATAGCTCGTTGGGGCTTTAACAATTATCAGCAAAATATATGTTTAGTAAACTTCGAATGAATTGACTCGATTATTGCGGATAACTCTTCTTTACCCAGATTATCTTATCAGCTATCGCGCAGAAGCGGCTGTCTCACCGGAAGGAGAGATACAACCATTAACAGCTGCTTCTGAGTTGCATCTCGATAATTGTTCTTAAAGCTACTTATCGATAAATCGCTGAAGGCTTAACATAAGACATCGATACAAATATTTTACAGTTCATTCCTAAAAATTGTAAACATAGTTAGATTGTAGCTTTGATTTGATCTCTTTCCTTCTATCAGTTCGGGCAAATCGAACTCATTGACAAGTCGACATATCAAGCAAGAATAATTTGTCAACTCTCATAATAAGCCCCTTTCTCATGCAGACTATCGCCCAAAGGCCATCTACAGTTGACTGAAGCATTTAGTCAATTGCTTGCACAAGTTGTGCCTAAGTGTAATATGAGTGATGAACCCGTTGCGACCCATCGATCAATCAAAATCGCATAAATCAGCTGTGAGGTTCGACTTTGATGTTGGCAGACGTCAAGCTGCTGATAATTGCCAAATATGTTAATTTCCTTTCGTGTGGCATGTAATCAATTAGCCACAATCAACGCGCGACCTTCAACTTGAGCCAATTGAACTCCTGAACTAATCAAGTCGCCCAGTGTTTGTGTGTGTGGCACAGTGCAGCTCAAACTGTAGCCGCAATGCTGCTCTGGACGTGTTCGCTTCACACGCCCGCTGGCAATCTGGCTCGGCTACCAATTTCACTTTTCATTTAAGCCAAAGCCCCGTCTCGGGTTACCAACTAAATTGGCAGCTGTGGAGCTGCTCGGCGATCGCCGCTCATAAATAATCATGAAAAACGCTTCAAAGCTCGCTAAGCCTAAAAAAACAGCATTAAAAAACGCGCCAAATCAAATGCAGCCAAATCTGAAGTATGTATATATATATATATATATATATATATATATATATATATATATATATCAGTATATATATATATATGTATATATACATAATAATCGACAAGCGTCTTTATTAGCAACTTTATTTGCTTTGAAAGCTGACATTGATTGGACCCGCAATTGGCCATAGACATTGATGTTGTTGTAGACTGGACACAATTAAAATGGCTAAAACAGGGTATATACTGGCCAATCACCGTTGCGATTGTTACATATTGTATCTGTCAAATGCATATATCTTCGACATTATTTCTATGAGTTCTTAGTATATTATTAATGTAAATGAATTAATTAATGAAAATGAAATTAAAATATCACTCGAAATGCTATGAGTTCATAGCAAAGCTTGTGCTTTAAACAGCTCAGATAACAACTATAAGTCGGCTATATAAGGTCTACTGCAAGCCAAAATTGATAATTCAAAAATTTCTTATAGGCCAAGTTTTAAATCCTTTAATGGTTCCATGATTTTTGCCTTTATATACGCGCCATATGGCTGTTGATGGTATGAACATTTTATAGTGGAACATATATTACTTTATTCGAATTTATTTATTATCTTTTTACTGATTGATCAGACAGTTGTGATTCTAAAAGAGAGAGAGAGAGCGGTAGTGGGGCTACATCTATATACAACACCAAATCTGTCCGGTTAGGGTCTCTCTTGAGCCAAATGCATTTGCTTTTGACTCGTCTTGAGCAGCAACTTTGCTTTAAAAATATAGTTTCCTCCACGGCAGGGAGACTTTTTGCCCAGCTCAATGTGCCAAGTTTGCTAGAAAGAGACGGCAAGCCAGAGTGGGGCAGCTGCGGCTGATTTCAGCGTGGACAACATATCAATTGCGTGTTCTGCGAATCAGGTCAACAGATTTGGACATGGCCAACAGATGTTTGCTGCTGCCAGAGCCAGAGCGGATGCAGGATTAAAATCAGCGCCGCCCAGTGCTGGCAAAACTGTTCGTCTGCCACAGCAATGGCCAGCGTCTTGGCTCATTTATTTAATATGCTGAGGTGCTCGCTTGACGCGCCCAACGGCACGAAGCACTCAGCGAGGCTCATGCAACTTTTATTAAATCAATCAGTGGGCAACGCGTCTAACGGCAACTGACAAGACAACTGGACGAACGGACGTGTGGACAGCTGGACAAGCGGACGCCGGCGACTCGCATAGCTTACCTTATGCGCCACTGCCTGCATTTGTAATGCCAAAGCCGGACGAGCTATGCCTGCTGCATTTCGCTTTAGAAGGAACAAGGAACAGGCCACATGGCCTAACTGTCGGCCAACTCGCTGCCAACTGCGTTTCTCCCAGCCAACCAGCCAGCCAGCTGCAGCAGTATCCATAGCCAATTCATAGCTGGCATTGTTTGAATGGTACAAATAACTAAGACAGTCGACGCTGAGAGCTAACGCACCCTGAAAGCTAATGCAATGGACTCAATGATACATTTCATCTACTAACAACTAGCAAAAGGCTTTTTATCTACCTCAAAATGTATCTGTATGAAGCGAAACGAAGATTGAATAGAAGGTATCTGTGAATCAATAGAAGGGTCTATAGAATTAACTAAATAAGTCAAGAAACCACAAGAGATAAAGTGAATATGAAAGCTACGATCTATATCACTGGTGCTACAGGCCCTAAATAAACTCCGCTTCGATTTATAGTCTTATAATACAGACTCCATAAATCTCTAAAGAAACAGTATCGATTAACGTCTTAGTATTGATTCGATAATAGTTATCGATCATAGCCAAAGTAACAGTCAAACCCTACATAAATGTTAGTTTTCCTTTCTCAACATCTGATCTACCTCACGTTGAATGTATTTCTCAATCATTTCAGTGATCGATAGTTCTATTCACCTGGTACTTCAGCTGCAAGGAAGGGGGCACCGTCGGAGACGCGCCCATGGGCGGGGAATAGAATAATACAGGCTATAAATAAACTCCGTTTAAATTTTTAGTCCTATAATACAGGCTCAATAAATGTCTAAAGAAACAGTTTCGATTAACGTTCGATAACAGATATCGATCATGGTCAACGGAACAGCCAAGCCCTACATAAATGTTAGTTTTCCTTTCTCAACATCTGCTCTACCTCACGTTGAATGTATTTCTCAATCATTTCAGTGATCGATAGTTCTATTCACCTGGTCGTTCAGCTGCGGGGATGTGGGCAGCGTCAGGGACGCGCCCATGGGCGGGCACGACTGCCGCTTGAAGTCCCGGCGTATGGCCAGCTCGTACCAGGGTATCAGCGGCCTGCTGCGCAGCGTGGTCTGACAGCCGATCTTGAAGTCCAGCGGGTCCATGTACTCTGGAGCCATGCGATTCAGATCGCTGACAGCTGCGTCTGCGGAGGCATAGATGTTGCCCGCCGACTTGTGGTTGCCCGGATGCGTGGGCCAGGCGGCGTTCATGTCCTGGGTGTCCAGGCTGCGATGCAGACCAGCCGCCATGCTCTTCACGCGCATGTGGCCGAGCGTGTGGTAGCGGCGATCCACGGCGTTGGGCAGCATGGGCATGGCTGTGGGCACCACGAGCAGCTCGTCCTGGTCTATGGTGGCCAGGCTCTGGCTGGTGTAGGAGCGCTCCAGCAGGTGATCCGTGCTGGTGCTGCGCTGCGTCACAATCGGCAGCTCGTACAGATTGAGTCGCTTCGTTGTGGGCGGCCGCGTGGGCGTGGCATAGATCTTTGGCTTGGCATAGAGGCTCTCGCGGCGCACGGGCGCCGGCGGCGGCAATCCAGTGGGAGATCCGCAGCTAGACGCCTCTGTCAGCGACAGCGTCATGGGCCGCAGCCGAGCGCTGCCCGCAGAGCTGACCGAATTGTGTCGCAGCGTGGCCCGCTGCTGCCTGCCGTCCCGCTCCTGCATATCGAAGCTGATCTTGGGCAGCGGCGAGTAGCAGACGCGCTCCGAGCTGTCGTACGAGCTGCGCAGCCCGCTGTCCAGCCTTCGCTTGGGACTGGCCGGCGCCGTGTACAGAAAGATGTGCTCCTCCTCGCCGGCCGTATTGTAGTCCGGCGTCTTGGGCGTGGCGCTGCTCTGCAGCGAGTCGAGCGAGAAGCGCGAATTCTTCTTCACGCTCTGGTAGTCGCAGGGCATGGAGCCGCCACCCGAGGAGCTGGAGGCATCCGACAGAGGCCGAAATCCAGCCGCGGCTGTCGCTGCTGCTGCTGTGGCACTCGCATAGATCGGCTCCAGGTCCCCTATGATGGGCGTGCGCACAGGCTTGGCCCTCGCGTAGATCTCCTCGCCCCCGTTGCCGCTCAGCGAGGAGCTCCGACTGTAGTTGCTCCTTAGCGAGACGGTTCGCTTGCGCTCCAGCTGCAGCTCGTGCGGCTGCGCAGCGGCCGCTGCCTCGGTGGCTTCTGCGGCGCGTATGGAACGGGAGCGAGTGAGGCCGCGCGCCCGTATCGTGGCATAGCCGTCATAGAGGGGCGTCGAGAGCGGAGAGGAGGGCGGACGATTGCTGGCACTAGCCGCAGACATCGTGTACCGTGGGGCTTACCCCTAGATTGGACTTTGGGCTTGTTCGAGTTGGCACTGATTTTTCTTTTCATTGGATTCTCATTTTGTCTTTCACTCGGCGCACATTGATTAGTCGAAGTTCATTTCACTTCACATTTGCTTCAACTGTGCCTGGGGGGTCTCATTGCTGGGGGTCGACATAAAAATTGAAGCTGCATCAATCATGCTTAATTGATGCCGCAGATTGAAGCTGCGTGCATTGATATGCCACGCCCCCATAATAGGCTGAGTGCAGCTCGGCCCCAAGTAGACTAAAAACTATTTTTCCCTCTTCAATTTTACAGCTTAAGCTTTTCATTAACGCCCAATTAGCATCCATTTCACATGACTGACTGCCAACGGCTTTTGATTGACGGACACATAAAAAGCTGTTTATATATATATACATGTGTATATATGTACCTGAACAATGGCGCGCATCTAATGGATTCGAAGAGTTGTCAGACTTTGTAAGGCTTGCTGAAAGCATTTAAAGCCAACACACAAAAAGGGCTCAGACGCGCGTGCTAAGAGCGTCTCAAGGCAAAGCGACAAATGCTTAACGAGGAAATAAACTAAGGCAATGAGCAATTGAGCAAGATTTGTAGAGGGCTTCAGTTAGATATTGCCAAAGTTTAAGTTTTATTCGAATAAGCCAGATCTAAGGATCAGATCGGACATACCTTTGTCGAAGCAAATAAAGCATGGAATCAGCTTATAATATTGAAATGTACCATTAAGTATAGCTGAAGTTGCAGACCAGGAGATGAGGACAAATCTCACTTCGTCTATAGAAAATTAACTTGGATATATGTGGATCAAATATATATATATATATATATATATATATATATATATATCAAATCTATATATCAAATCAATGATAGCTGAGATGATCAAAGAGACAATTCTAGTTATAAAAGCAACTCTATCTAGAATTATCATCTTTATTTCCTTAAAGTTACTTCTCTATATATAAAATTGATCATTTAATATCGCAGATAAATATATAACATCCAGAGATCGACATATATAATATGTGTTTCTTCAGTTAATTTCTTATCTCTCGACTCCAGCTCAATAACTGGCTTCAAATTATGAGCCACTGCAGCTAACGTTGTCTGGGCAGTTGCTGCTTTTTAATAACTCCATCAATGTGGCACAATTAAAGCATTGGCAGAGCTCAAATATTTACAGCAGCAACAATTAAAATTGCTCTTTATTAGAGGCAGACAGAAGGCTGCAGGAAAGAGGTAGCTATAGACAGAGTGAGGGAGAGGGAGAGCGTTCTGCGTGAAGTACATGCAATGAACTGCAATCAAAACAATTACAGCCAATTCACGCAGTGCTAAAAAGCAACAGCAACAAAAACAATAAAGAGAGACAGAGAGAGAGAGATATATATATATATATATAGCAAGGCAATAGACTTGAGCGTATGTTGATGACATTAGAACATTGTTATTTATGGCAATTGTTGTTGTGGTTGTTGCTGTTGCTATTGCACAACAACAACATGACTCGAGTTATGTCAGTCATCACAGTGCGCAAGTTGCGAAACAACAAGAACTAGAAACCGAAGCGAAGCGAAGTCGAAGCTCCCTTTTCAAGTGTCAACGACTGCAGTCAAACTAACAAACCAATTGACAGCAGCATGACCAGCAGCAGCTGCAGCCACAGCAGCAACAACAACAAGTGGCAAGCGCTGCAGTCGCCGCAAAGCAGCCGCCACATGGCCTCCACATTCACACAGCGACAGCAGTCGACAGAGCCGCACTTATAGATACATTTTAAGTGCCTGTTCTGCCAGTCCAAGTGTCAAATGGTTGATAAAAAAACCGAAACTCATAAAGTTGGCAGCTGAAAAGCAAACGATGTGCGGCCTGCAGTCGAGCAGAACCAGGAAGCGATTAAGCCACGGAGCTAGGCACAAGGCAAAGAGAAAGCGGACTGAGCTTTATGGAGCGGCCTTGATAACAGCGGGAGAAATCCAAGTTTTATATATAGCAATTTTATAATAGCAACAGTTCATGGCGAGAATGAAGTGTACCGGATTTCTGTGTAATGTCTTCCTCAGTAAGGAAGGCAATGCATTAGGAAGCTGGAGACCTATCGGAAAAAATGTTGATGTAGTCGGCCTGTCTACTTAGGGCTGCCACCCGTCCTGGAATTCTGGGACATGTCCCGCTTTTGGAGGCAATATCCCGGTATCCCAACCTGACACGAAATTGCCCTGGCTTTCTACTCTATCGATATAAATGAACTAAGTTTCAATGTACTTAAATTTTTTGTTTTCTTACTATGAATGAACATTTTTTATTCGTATTTTTTCTTCCTCAATGTACGTAGCTAATATGAAGTTTGTTAAATTTAATTTTCTTTTTTTTTTTCTATGGGGGGTTTACTCTTCGACCGTCCTCGAATGCCCTGAGGCCAATGTGGTCACCCTAAGTATACTATATTCTTCCAAGTGAAGTATCGAAAACGGAATTAGTTTAAGCTGTTCACTGAAATGAGCCACTGAACTTATTGACTGATCCAGTAAAATTCTGTTCAATAGTTCATGAGCCGAACTATTTACTGAGTTAATCAATCGTTCATGAACGTTTTATTTGATTCACTAGTTCATTTTGATGATTTCTATGCCTAACACGAATCATTTACGAACGAGTGAATAGTTCATGAGCCACTGAACTTAATGAACTAGTAAATGAACAATATAGCTAACAAATTGCAATTAAATGATTGAATCATCAACTTCATCAAGTCATCATCATCATCGTAAACAAGGAGTCCAACATCTGCGACTTCTGGCCCACAGTTTGACATTCACTTTGCCGCATTGTGTGGCAGCTGTGACAATAGCTTGAGCTATGGCCGTTGCGGCAGCTACTCAAATTTATGGCAAAGCTGCGACAACGACGCAGAGCGAAAGACCTGCAATATGAATTTGGCCACCATTGTGCGAATCGCATAGAGGAGTGCAGCGCTTGTCAAACTGCGAGCGTGGCTTAAAATGCGCAAATGGATCAAATTCATTCTGAGCTGTCCATAGTCAAAAGCGCAACAACAAATCAACTCAAGGCCTGCCAAAATCGAAGGCGAATCTGACATTTCAAAGCTGACTCTGCCGCAGAGTCACGTAGGCGTCTAATTGTTTTGCATTTTGAATATTTTCGGGCAGGGTGCACAGTTTATTGTTTTATTGGCATTTGATAGCTGCTCCATTGGAATTTGTGTCTATTGTCTGGCCTGGAAAATGTCAGCTACGAAACAATAAGAAAACGAAGTAAATGCAATTTCCTGCCCAGCTTCCCCATCGACACAACTTTCGCTAACGAGTTGCAGTTTGACAGGAACTGGCCTAGGGGGCAGGGCTTATCGCCGACGCGACGCCTGTCTGGGTTTCTCTGTGGGCCGCAGCAAAAAGTCTCTAGTCTAGACGCGGCTGCTTATCAGCTGCGCCAAATCTCACAAGAAAATTGCCACAGGAAAAAAAGCTGTGGAAAATGGGAAAATAATAACAGAAAATAAAAACAAAATCGACCAACGCATAAAATGACAGCCAACTGTGTTCAGGAAATGAAATGAATGAAACTGCGACACGATTAAAGCAGGCCTAAGATCCCCACACAACATCTGGCTTTGGCTGAGAAACTATTTAAGTAAACACAGCATCTGTGCCGAGCTATTTGCTGTGCGTCTTAAGCCTCTCGGCCTGTCAAATCGGACAAAGCAACATCGCAAATTGATGGCAAAACAAAATGAAATTCTAAATATTCAATGTCAAAACTGGTTGAGAATTAAAGCACAGCAAATGCGCAAAAATAGTCAAACTGAGGCTGTCAACTGCATTGCCAAGTAGCTTCACGTCAGCGTTGCCAGCAAGGGAACTACGCGGGGCAGAGCCAGCGGAATTACGAGCGAATTACGCAGGGGTTTTTGTGGCTCTGACAGCTAGCCCCACTCAAGGTTGGCTCAACAAATATGCAGCAAGAACAAGAAAAACTTTTTTTTATTGAATTTTAACTCATTTCTACGTTTCAGAAACTGTTCTTTAGCCAAACTATTTCAGCTGAGTTGCAAATTTATATCTAAAATACACTAAATTCCTTCAATATGGCACACACATGCATATATGATGATTGTATGTATACATATGTCTGTTAAATATCATTTACCCATTGATGTTGGGCAATAATTAATTCACTTATACAATTTATAAGCTGTCAGTCCTAATAAGGGCGTACTATATCTGGACAAAGACATTAAATGATGTTTCTCATAATTGTGTAAATTGACTTTGGAACATTTAAAATCTTCTCTTTATGCATAGCTATTTCACAAAAAATCTTTAACGAGTTTCAAGTCTCAATTATTTATCATAAAATATTCTACATATTCTCCATAAAGAACAAATTACGATTTCTCAAAGCTTTGCCTAGCAGTCTGTAAGGCTTGTCTTCCAGTTAGCCCAACATCAGCTCTCATCATCCAGGCTATTCTATGAATAGTAGTGCCAGAATCTCTCACTATATTTAACTCTTATAGTTGGCGTAAGACTACCTTTAGTTCTGTCTTGTATCTTGCTTTCACAAGAGCTCACTCTATGAGTTTGGTGTTCAAGTAGAATTTTACTCGACATTCGACAGCTGAAAAATAAATTCTACTCAGGGAAAAAACACTTGTAAATGCCACAACCAGCCGAGTGCGTGTGTGTGTGTGTAGCTTTTAGTCATTAGAGTCGTCTTGAAGACAATTTAATTGGGTCGAGTTGCTATTTCAATTTGAATGCGTAAAGTTTTTTGCTGCTGCTGCTGAAGAAGGCGCCTCAGAGCTAATGTTAATATAATTGTTGTCGAGGTGTGTGCCCAGATCTACTCTATATATACATATATGTATTTGTATAAGTAGCCGAAGGAAAACTCATTAGATGACATCATGTAAACAAAATAACAATAAACATTTCATGCACGTCATCAAATATATATAAACTCATTAAATTAAGTAACAATTTTTAGCTTTTTATTTATAGATGAAACTTTGGCTCTTTTGGTGCTTATCAGCGAGCGTCGATCGCCGCAGAATTCAAAAGTTTCATGAATATATATATATTTTAATATTTATGTATTATGCAAAAATTCAATAAAAAGTGAAGCCAAAAGGGCGCGACTGCGACCCAGAAACTATAGAGTTTTTGTGTAGCTGCATTAATTAGACACGAAACCTGCTGTGCGGCTGTATTTCTCCGAATTTAGCGGGTGGAGCTGTGGCCGCAAAGTCAACTCAACGTAGACCCAACCAGTTTCTTAATAAAATCCAAATTGAGACCGCGATCGAGGCTGACGCTGGGCACTTCCTTGAGTGGAAGACGACTCGAGCTGCCGCTCGACAGTCACCGAGAATTATAAACAATTGAGTCTAATTTAGCATTAGCCGTGTAACGTGAGCGGGCAGCCAGAGCTCGACTCGGCTGCATTCGTACGTCACATAAAGCAGCCTTAATGCATTTAATTAAGGCCCAGCCCAGCTCTGTGTGGCAGTTGCAATTGAATTGCGCTCTAAATGCATCTTAAAGATTGCCAACTGGGCAACTGGGCAAGTGGGCACTGAATATACGATGCTGAAGTATTATATGATGCCTCGCTCGAGCGAACGAGCGCTGCCATTTGATATAAAAAGCCAAAACAAAAGGCAAGAGCAGCAATTGCACAACGAATTCCACGAGCTCTTCTTACCACACAGATATCAGGTGCTTAATTTTATGATGGAGGTGAAGTGAAATACGTAGCCTAATCTGATACTTATTTATTTAAATAAGATTGAATTTTGCCTTTTGAAGTTCTCACAGTTCTCATAGTTTTCACTTATACTTCGTTCTTGAGGAAACACACGCTACACTGATTATTTAAGATCCAAATATTAACTATTTTTGTCTAGTTCACCTAAAGGTTATTTAGGGCTGAGAATTAGTCGATTTGTGAGCTGTTCGACTATCGAAAACAAAATTCTTTTCAGCTTATGCCCTACAATATTTTTTTATTATTATTATTATAATTATCATTATTAATATTAATATTAATATTATTAATATTCTTATTATTCATATTATTATCATTATTATTATTTTTATTATTATTATTATTATTATTATCATTATTATGATTATTATTATCATTATTATGATTATTATTATTATCATTACTATTATTATCATTATTATTATTATTATTATTATTATTATTATTATTATTATTATTATTATTATTATTATTATTATTATTTTTTTTTTTTTTTTTTTTTTTTTTTTTATATATTCATTTTTCGATAAACCTTAACTAATTTTTCCGCAAGTATGTTATTATCTTATCTACTATATCACAAATTTTTCATACTTTATAGTAAAATAGGATTCATACAAAATTCAAAGTTTTTTAAAGTTTATGTATCAGAATAGTTTTTAAATTAATATTAATTAACTCTTTAGCTGCCTCACTTATACTTCCTGAGCCCTACTCGATCATTCTTCTTTTTCATTGCCTTGCCACCAGACTGCGCTTGAGAAACAGCTCGCTTTTTGATTTAGTCGAAAGAAAAGTGCATTGGAAATCGCAGCACAGATATCGAGATATATCAGCACATACATCAATCTGTCTGTCCGCCTCTCGGTCTGCCTGGGTGTCTGCCTGTGTGCTAATCGCGTAGAAAGCATCTGTCGGGCTTTAAATAAACATGTGAAAAGCGACTTTGCTTTCGTTTTGCGGCAAGCATCAATTTGCATACGCCGAGCAATACCCTGGCCCGGCCCAGGGCTTGGGTTACACATATGTAAAACAAATGGGTTAGAAATCTAATCAAAAAGAGCTAAATCGAAATGTAATGAATCGTATCGCAACGGTCTGTACACAAATCACGTCAACAAACCATTTATCAAGCGCTCGAATGTCTACTGAATGCTTAAGATAATGAAGGCAGTGGCCCAGCTGCTCACATGTGATGAATCAAGAGGGACAGTCCTTAAAGAGAGACTCCAACTACATACATATATATATAGCCGAATATATATACCCTGCTCTAGCTCATCAAAGACTGCCATGCACTTGACGGACAACAATCACAATTATTATAATATGTATGTATAGGAATGTATATTCTATGCAACTGGCAGCGCAGCACGGCTGGGCTCTCAACGTGCTGTCAGGCAACAATCACTCGAATCTTGTGCATGTTGCATGCAACATTGCCTTCACACAGCGCGACACCCCCGCCAGCTACTCTCCACTGCTTTGTTGATTATGCTGATGAGTTTTTGGGTCGTCTCCAGCCATGGGTCGCTCCCTCATATCAGCAGCCCCCCATCTTGCAACGTGGGCAATAATAATAATGAAAAACTTTTTCTCTTCTCTCCTTTTTTCTGTTTTTTTTTTCTGCCTTTTATTTTCGGTAAGTGCTCAAGCCCCGCATGGGGCTAGGTGTAGGGTTAGGGGGTCGCGCGCTGTTTATGCTTCTTTAACATGCGCTTTGCATTGGACACTGGGCACTGGACACAGAAACAACAACGGGCAAATAACAGCTGTCGCTGGCATTGTTGTCGACTGAGTGTTGCGCGTCCCAAGTACAGCTGAGTGTTAGGAAATAGTAAAACCTTAAACTGAAACTGGGAAAGTTGCTCAGCAAATCCAAAAGAGAATCAACTGAGACTGGTCCCTGCCTGGTTAGCCACCACTGACTTGGCTAACTGCGGAATGAGTCAATGGCCAGCAATGGAAATATATCAAGGATAAGTACAGAAAGGCAAGAGAGTATTCTGTGAGAGTTTCCTTTCAATAGAGCAAAAGATAAAGAATTAGTTCATCTCCATTCGGGTCTCATTACTGGTTGCACACATGAAGCATGAAGGCATTACCTTCCAGGCGTAGAACCGAGTTTACAGATAAAACCCTTGCCCTGGCATATACTCTCCTATACATGCACTGATGTGTGTCGTAAATTGCTGTAAATTAATCAACGTCAGGCAGGCGGGCAGCCAACAGAATCTAGAATCTCTCCAGAGCAGATAATAGGGCATAATGATAATTAAATTTTCGAGGCAGCGCTTGTCTTCCACAGAAACTGAGACACTAAATGGAAGACACGTAGATAAGAGCAGAGGCCTGTTTCCCCGAACTCGCGAGCCCCAGAAAACTCATTAGAATGCGAGGGGGAAACTGGGCAGCTGAGGCGAGGGAGCTGCAGATGCAGAAGGGCGCGCAGCTGCGCTCTCAAGTGCAGCCAGTTGGCGTAATTGTCACAGCTCAGTCACAATATTTGCTGCAGCTGATTTGTGGCAAGGGGCACGTCTGCCCGGCGAGCCTGGCCCATTTTCCTGTTCCTTTTAAAGGTGCGACGGGGAGCGTCGCTGATAATGGCTGTTTATTGAGTGGCAAAGTGAGCAGACGCCGCGGCAGCAGCTGCAGCGGCAACATGTTGCAAGGTGAAGCGCGTGGCTGAGCGGACGACCTATTAGTCAAACTCACAGGCTGCAGCGAGCAGGTAGCATGCACACCTTGAGACGTTTGTCGGGCTAATTAGTGCAATGCAACAGCAGGAGGCAGGCGCACTCCGGACACAAACGGGTTGCAAGCTTAATGCAATTATGCTATCGGCTCTCGAGTGCATGCCACTCAGGCCCGGCCCGGGAATTATGCGCATTATCATATTGCCAGAGGACCTGTTGTGACAGCTGTTGCTTCGCTCTGCTGAAGAGGACTCCAATTGGGGAAATTGCATAAAGGTAAAGGTGATCTAGTTATAGAGAGTGGAGGAAGCCCCTCTGTGCCCTATAAGCATGCCTCCTACTGCTCCACAATTTACATAAGGAGTCACCCATTAGAAATAGAGATTTTCTCAGTGAAAGAGGGCAGAGACCCTTGCGCAGCTAAAGAGGGACTCCAATTGGGAAAATTGCATTAAAGTATTTAGAGTAAAGGTGATCTAGTTATAGAGAGTGGGGGAAGCCCCTCTGTGCCCTATAAGCATGCCTCCTACTTCTCCCCACAATTTATATAAAGACTCAGATTTTCTCAGTGAAAGAGCGCACAGACCCTTGCTTGCGTGACTCTCGTAGCCTTCCCTCTCTATATACTCATAATAACAATAAATTCATCGGCTTTTCCCATTTTCGTTTTCCCCGTCATTAGCTGCTCTATTATGCTTTCTGCTTTCTTTAACCCTAGTATTTTGGCTTGTTAATTAGTTTTTCATTTCATTCTCAGAGCGGGAAGAATATTGAAATATTGCTTGGGCCGTCGGCTGTCGCCGGTTTTACGTCAATTAAACACGACTCGGGGAAGCTGCCGCACAGTTTTCCCAGCCCAGCCCAACCCATTGGCAATCAGGTAAGAGCTCTGACGCCGATGCGACTTCGATTTGTCGCTGCTCTCGGGTCATTAGCCTGCGTCCGGGGCGGAGTCGATACGATTTTGGGACACAAAGCAATTGAGCCTCAGTGTAGATTTTGCCTACTAATTAAGTCTGCCGACGCCTGGGCATTTCCACAGCGAAATGTGAGCGTTGGGCGCTTGTTGTGGGCTCTGGCCAAATATTTACATATCATCTCCAAATACACACGCTAAGCAAAGAACTCTGCCAGACTGCTGGGCTCCACTTTCCAAGGGGTATGGCAGTAGGGGAGCGTGCAAGTAGTCGACATGCAATCGAGATGCTGTCAATTCCCTATCCCCCTATCTACCTCGGTCTCTCCTCAGCTCTACCTCACAGCAAATAAAGTGCTGTAAACGACAGTCGAGCAAAGTCAATCAGTGGAAAATGTTTTGGAAAAACACAGCGAAAACACGAGCTCAAATTCGCGCACATCCGAATACCCTAACTGACAAACTCAAGTTTAGTTTTTAATAGAATCTAACTATGGTTGGTATATCGGATAAAATAATATACAAAATATACTATATATAATATGAAAGATCTGTTTAAATTGCATTCCTTTAAATTATTAAATAAATTTAATGAAATAAAGAATATTATGTATAAATTAATTAATAATTTTCTATAATATATAATTTGAAACAGCCCTCACAGACAATAATCTTTCACAAATCTGAACAGCATATAGTATGGTATCTGCTCCATTGGCAGGGTATATTAAGAGCCAGAGGAGCGGCACTTTAAGCGCAATTGATTTAAATGTCTGTATTTTGGGGCATAAGGAAGTTGGCTCCGCAGTTGCGAAATACCAAAGAGGCCTTTGTCAGCGATGCATTCGAGGAAATTGGCCGTCAAATCTTTTGGGCAGCCAGTTCAAAGCGAAAACTCATTGGAAAAGTGCAGACTTCAAACGCGAATTTTCCTTGGCTGGCAGCGACAACTTCGATTAGCTGCGCTCACAGACTTCAAATTTCCATGAGGTGAAAAGCTGCGAAAGCAAAATCAATCTTCATCAAGGCGCAACGCGAAATGAGCAAGGAAAAACAGAGAAAAGAAAATTAATTGCAATTTTGCTGCAATTTTTTCAATTAAAATACTCGAGTAAGCGGCGCCAGCCCACTCGAATTTCTCACTTCAAATATTATTTATAATCCGAAAACTGTTTGGAGGCTCATAAATCTTTGCAGCTCCCCTCTATCAGCTCTCCCCTGGCCGTCGCCGAGGCGCCAAACTCTAATAAGAATTTATTACAAAGGCATCGAGCCACAGGATGTGAGGGTAGCTCAGGCTGGGGTAGGCTGACTGGTAGGGCAGGCTGGGCTAGGGTACGGTAGGGTAGCTCTCAAATTGACACTGAGAACTTTCAGTTTTCACTTAATTGATCTGCCACAGCGCAACTGAGGCTGAGGGTGAGATGAAAGCGAGCTGCTTCCGCGGAGGGTGACATTCGGGCAACACCTCCATTTAGGCACAGGAACTCTCACGCACACGCACACGCACAGCTGGCTGTGTGGGCACACATGTGCGCGGCCTGCGAGGGTGCTGGGCATGCTACAGCGGATTCAGTCTCCGTTTCGTTCTCTTTTCCCGTACAGTCAGACCTAATTTGATTACTGCCTTCTATTGGACTCGCTTGATGCTCGCCGTAGTATATGGGCCTGTCAGCCGGAGTTTGAGCCAAGCCAACAAAATGTGGCTAATCGAAGTGCCTTGCCAATTGTGCCTATAGAGCAGGTAGCATCCACACATGCTATACACAACTGAACATTATGAAGACAATGGAACAGAGCAGACAATTCCTTTCAAATCCAGAGAGCAGTCCGATACGATCGTTAAGATACGACTTTGCGGGTTTCCCAGATTCAGAGTAGGTCCAAAACAAAATACTTAAAATACTATATAAAAACGGTAACAAGATACGATCTTAACTACTTGGCCGTATAAAAAGTGGAAGTTTCAGGAATTTTGTAATATTTTTACATCAATATTACTTCTGTCAGTTCTGGAGTAAGCGAGATCTTTAATTAGATGAAGTCTTCTTGGTATTAAGAAATCTTCTTTGGGTATAGCCCCCCTTTATAGAGCGCCTTAGACTCTGCCTCTGCCAGCTGAAGTTTTCTTTTTCAATAATTCCATATATAGCTTTCTTCTGGCTGCTTATGCAGCCCCCTTTGCAGGCAACGCCTCTGGCTTATTGCACCCTTTATTGGCAACATTTTGCTCTGCTCATTGCGACATGCTCCATTAAACAATTTGCCATTGTTGCACTTTTTCACATATAGTTGCTGTTGCCTGCTGTCTGACCCCCGCCGAAACTCTGCAGCCCTCCACCCATGCACTCCTTCTCTTTGGTGTGGCTTGATGGAAAACAATAACTGCGTTTCATTATGACAGTCGCATCGCTTTTCCCCTGTGCCATTTTCAGCGCTGATGTTGCAGATTTTCACCCCGCCCCTGGCTCCTATACTCTGACGTACAAGGGGTACCACTGTAGCCTGCTGATTGAGCAACTTGTGTGTAACTTTATCCGAGTCACTGCCGATGTTCGTGTACCCAGCAATGGGACCGCGCCGAAGCCTTTTATTGGTTCACTTAATTCACTCTATTTGCATTTTGCTCCACTGTACGTCGCGCAGCTTCCGCATCGCCAATGTTGCGGCAACATGCTCGTTATTTGCTTTGATTTTATCTTATTTATCTTCAGCTTTTTTGGTTAATTTAAACAGTTGCTGGCAGCTTTGTCGTTATCTTTCTGTGTCACATACGAGGCAGATAATTTATTTGTTGTTTTTAATTTGGGGCGGCTTTTTGTTGCTGCCTGAACTGACCAGCTGAACTTTACTCCCAAAGAACGTTTGCTCAGCGACCGGTTTGGCATTAAATATTTACACAAAAAACACGTTTAATGCCACAGGGCTTGATTTATTTATAGACTTAAGCTTTGCAAACACGGCAACAACAATGGGAATAAATATGCTCAATGAACCTTTCTTCACAAATCACAACACTTCGACCACGCACTCCAGCAATCAGTTGAGTAAATAAACAACGCCAGGCTCGATCACGCACGTAGTCGTATATACTCTCACGTTTAGCGCGACGCTTAAGATACTCTGCTGCAGATACGAACGAGCGGACTCGGGCTCGGAATCGAATAGAATGCGGCGCGCACGTCTACTCCGACGAGCAGTTGACGCAGTACTAACAACATGTTGAGCCAGATCAGTGGCGAGAGCCAAACGGTTAAGCGAAACGGTTCAAACGCACAGAGAGTGTGAGAGAGAGAGAGAGAGCGTGCTTGTTTACGATCAACAGCATGTGAAGTGTGTTGGCAACATGTTGCTAGGCTCTGGCGCTGCTATTGCGTGCGTACCGACGACTGCCGCTTCAAACGCGGAACTGAATGTGACGCACGAATCGAAACGAAATCCTTTGGCAGGCAACCAGCAGCAGCTGCAGGCGGCCAAACGGCGACGGCGACGACGACGACGTCGACGTCTGCGTCAGCGTTGGCGGCTTGACGGCGGCAACGGCGACAAAACAAATAACAGCATCCACAACGGAACAAACATCAGTTAGGCAGGGGGCAGACGGGCAATTGAGACAACTGTGCGGGGTCATATGGCCTCAAGGATACGCTATAAACATGTTCGGTTGAGCTCTGATATTTATAGCAGCGAGATAACGCAAATATGAGAACTCTATGTGGAATGTGTGAAGGATGTGTGAGACCAGTTTGTATATACTTAAGGCGATATTTGTCCAAATCTGTCAGAATATTGTTATAGCTGTAAAGTGTGGTTGGATTGTATTTATACAGAAATGGCGTATGAGAATTCCTAAATTATTATGGAGCAGTCAATCAGTGTCTGTAAATTTTTGATATTCTCTCAGATATATCATTCCAGCCTGTCCATTATATGCATTATCTCTGGCAAATCAGTTAAATATCATATCTGTCATATTTTTCATATCCATATTATCTAACACATCTGTCATAAGCGTCATATCAATCATATATTATATCTATAATATAAGTAATATCTATATCATATTTATTATATTCCTCATATCTCTCAGATCTATCATTCCAGCGTATCCACATATCATCATCAATCATGTATTATATCTCTAATATAGGTAATATCTATATTATCATATTATATCTATCCCATTGTATCATAACATCTTAACTTTAAGATCTCTATTCTTTATATGCTTTGTATGCCCATCTACTATGCTTCTTCTTGGTCAACTCGATTTTCCGTCTATTGTCACAGTTTCCGAGCTCTCAAGTTTCACAATAAAAGCGCCCAAATATATAACCCAATGCCCTACAGGGCATCACAAAGGATGCATAGCCGACAGAACGGATCGATTGTTGCCACAGGAGCTGAGCTATGCCGCAGACTGGCGCCAAAGAGGCGACGCCGCCGCCGTCGTCGTCTGCCCCAACTATTCGTTGAGAGCGTGTAGAAAAAATACAGACACAGCTTCCTGTGTGGAAAGGACGAAACAGGATGGCGGCGATGAAGTTGCGCAGTAAAGTAGCAAAAAATTGCAAATTTGTGTTTTGTAGTTAGTCCAAGGGGCGGCGGAGGGGGGCAGAGGGGAGAGCGTGGAGGGCAGAGAGCTAAAGGAGACACTGCAGCGTGTCCTGACGCTTTATGTCCTGGCGTCATTTATTTTTAGCGCGAGACGCTGCGGCGCCAAAGCCAGCGACAAAGTCTCGCCCCGCCAAGCCCAACATCGCAATGGAGCCAGCCATATAAGGGAGGGGGAGGGGGCATCAACATAATAAAGCTGTAAAAAGTTTTGGGGGTTTGTTTAACGAGTCGCGCGGCGGAGTGAGGGATTGAGTGGGGCAACTAAAAAATGATTGATTATCTCAAATTGAGACGCAGTTGGCCAATGGCCTGACCTGGCCAAGGGCGGGAGGCGGCGGCGGGGCCTTGGTCTGGCTAACCAACTTGGCCTCGACATTTGCCAAGGCAAAGAAGAGGGAGAAGAAGACATTTCTCCCTATTTTTATTTGGCAAACGATTTGCTTTGACTTATGAAACTGTTTTTGTCGAGTCAGGCGAAAGGCGTGGCTTGGCAGGGGCTGAGGGGGATGGGGAGCCCCAGTCAGGGCACGCTTTGAGAGTCATTGACTGGCATAAGTCGAGCGTTTTAGCCGACTTATTGGCATACACATAAACGATATGGGTTATTAGCAACTGGCAGCGTATCAATTGATTCTCTGAAGCGGCAAGGCTCTCAGGACTTACGAATTGGGATGGGGCAGGATCAAGAGCTTGCGCGTATTTGTACACAAAATATTTACCCAAAGGCAAAAGTTTTTCTTTTTAAGTTGCTTGTGAGAGCGAATCAGAGCTGAGATTGTGGACAAGCCAAGAAATCCTTTTGTTATGATGCCCATTGTCGTACGAGAGTCTTTGGACTACGGAAATTCGGTATAAATTGAAATTACTCTCAAAAGTTTTCGAGGGATTATTTCTTGAGATTTCAAGTGTGGACAAAGTCGTAAGCGACTCTACGACGATTAACACTCAGATCTACTTAATCATAAAAGAGATTTTAAGTCAAGAGATTTTTGGTTTTCCTTTGTATACAGATACAGATTCATCTGTATAGGGTCCTCGAGTGTAACTAGCTTCGTTTTCATCGAGCCTGGCATCAAGTTAAATGCAAAATATTATCGGGAACCGTCTCCGTCTCACCGTCTCACAAAGCTCGAGTGAACCAAGAATGGCTTAAAAACAAAGTTCCGAACAATGGCTCACCAGACGCGAATCCAAAGGATTATTCTCTTTGGGGCATTTTGGAGAGCAAAGTCCGAACTGAAAGATACACCAGTCTTGAGGTGCTAAAGAGAGCCTTTGTTCGCGAGTGGGCCAAAATACAGTGTATCGAAGTGATGTGAGAAGCGTATGAAATATCATTCTGAATATTTTACTTTTGCTTGTTAAGCAGTGGCTCAAAGGCTCTCAAACCCTATCGAGTTAGACTTTGCTTAGAGAAATATTACTTTCATTACTATTAGATATCAAATACTATTATATATACTATATACTATACTATATGGTAAAGAATTCCTGTTCGCATTACCATATATTATTCTGTAAACCAGAATTTTCAATTGGAACTGCTTAAATTCCACTCGGCCTATTTACACCTATTTAAGCTCGCCTTATATATAGGAAAACTGACTCGAGTAGGTGCAATTGCCGTGAATAAATTGAAATGATTGTAATATAAGAACTCAAGTTTAAGCATACCAATTCTCAGGTTTGTCTTTCAAGTGGATGTCACAAGAGTACTTACCTAAAAAGAGACGAAAAAGAGCAACGAAATAGTTTTCATTAGTAAGGCAATAGACAATAGTTAAACTAATTGATGATTTACAGCACACACAGTCAGCCAGTTCCCAGCTCCCAGTTGCCAGTTGCCATTCAGCCCATTTAAGAACCCATTACGTTATTATTTGTATAGTTGGGCTGCGCCAGCGACATGAGCAAACGGAGTGGAATATCAGACAGATATGCGGTGTGCTTGGCACATGCCTCTCTATAGAGTCGGAATCAGAGTTGCCTCGGGCTCTACCCTTTTCATATTGCGAGTCGCTAAGTGTCAGCAAATATTGACAAGCGAATTGTCTTTAATCCCAAATCAATTAAAATCAACTACCATAAGACGGAGAGAGCTCGTCCGCCTCTTGGCCTCTCGTTGCTGCTGTTTGCGAATCGTTGGCTGGGCTCGAACCCTCGGCCAAAGACTCAGTGCGTAGATCCACGAATAGTGACGAGTCTTTGTCTTATCGCGCCACGAGGCGTGTAGAAGTTTACTGTGGGGCGGGCTGGGACTGGAAGGGGGAGGGGGACTTCTATCAACGGTCACTCGGGTCAATTTGGAGTGCGTGATAAATGGGCGCGTTGCGTGGCTCGAGACACGATTTAGTTGGATTTAGTGAAGTGCCTTGGTTTGCGGTTGTGCTGTGTGTGTCTTGTACACACATATATGTACACTTATACACACACACACACACACACACACACGCATACATATAATATTTATGGCCCGCGATAAGATTGTGCAATTGAGGTTTGCGTTGCTCCGTTAAAAGTTGACGTAGGTTGGGAGTTTCGTAACCTTTCAGCTTTGCTTTTATTTTTAGCCATTTTGGCAAGAGTGCATCATAAGCTGCCATAAAGCTTAGCCTGATAACAGACAGAACGGCTGCAGAGAGCGGGCGCATCTGAGCGGAAAGGGCGTAAAAGTTGTGGGAATTATTTATAGCTGCGGGCGTAAGCCCAGCGACAGGCGAGAACTAAATAAAATGCAGCCGGAGCATAAATTAAACGATCCCCGGCATGCCAAGGGTGTATCTTATATGATATATATCTACCTTAATAAAAGCATTTACTTATATATCCTATACGAGTGCAGAGGAGCTCTTGCTCAATATGTTATATTGTCATGTTTATTCAGATGGAATATTTAGTAAGTCTGATGGAATATAGAGATTGATTTCTCATCAAATGCATACATATATATCTGTTTTAAGTATATTTCCTGCTGCCTCTTTGACTGTTGGCCTGAGTACAAAATATATATTAATTTAAATCAATTAATTTTTATACCCTGAACCCATTGACCATGGAAAATCAAGGTATAATGGTTTTGTTGAAATGTATGTAACAGGGAGAAGGAGGCTTGGCAGACGCCATAAAGTGTATATATTCCTGATCAGGGAGACAATACGAGTTGAGTTAGCCCTGTGCGTCCGTCTGTCTGTCAGTCTGTCCGTATGTGCGAACGCGTCGATCTCAGAATCTATCAGAGCTAGAGACTTGAAAGTTTGTTTCAAAAATTCGATAACTCTTCCCGTTTTAATATTATCGATTAAAAACGAAATCGATATTCAGTTATTAAATTATATCTAACACATGTTTGGAGCTTTATTAGTTTTATTTCTATTTTTATGCAATTTTTATTTTTGTTAAATTTTGGTTACCGGATCTAAATTTTCTCGATTATTTAAATTAAAATATATGAATAGATTCTAAGAACCGCAATTTTAGTGTGTGTCTATGCTAGATGGTTTGTGTATTAGCTACTGCTCCATCGAGTCGAACAATAGATGGCGCTATTGGCAAAAAGTTTAAAATTGCATTTTTTGTATACGTATATGCTATTTGCAAGCTCTGCAGTATTTATAAAAACGCAGATCGAACTTGGTTCAGGGTATCCCCTAGTCGGGCGCCACCTACTAGAGTTTCCTTACTTGTTTTTAGCCGAACACTTTTCGGTTAACCCTCGCACATGCTTTATTCGCGTTAATCAACACTGAATATCTATCGTATACAGAAAACTTATGCTTCTCCCCTTCTCCAGGGCAGCTCCCACTTTGGGGCTTCCTTCATACACACAGAGAGACTTTTGTCTAATGCGTCTCTAACTCTTTAAGCTGCATCTGACGCCGGAGAAGACCATAAAAAACTGACAAAGCGAACGCAGCTGGCTGAGGGGGCTGAAGGGGCGCTCTATTGTGTGCGAGGGGCGGCGGTGGGCAGGCCCCGACTACGGCGACCACAAAGTGAAATTGCAAAGATGTCTGTCAATAAAAAAGCCAATAGCAAATAATATGCCGCACAAGCGCTGCATGCGAAAGGCAGACAGGGCGCGGCAGGGACGGAGAGGGGCACGTTGGGGCGTTGGCAGACGAATTGGCATTTATGACGTTTATTACTCATAGCAGAAATTAATTAAGCGCCAGCACAATTGAGCCACAGACTGGGCTGGGAGGCAGCCCGGCTATCATTGGGCATTTAAAAAGCTTCTCTCCCTTTCTCAGCCAGGCTACAGAAGGTGGGCGTGGCATTTGAGATTGCATTAAAAACAATCAGTGTTTGATACTGACTTTTCACGTCGTCCTGGCAGAAGTTGCAATTGTGCAGCATTTGAAGTTTTCAATGCAGCAATTGGCCAAGTTAACAAAGTTGGCCAGAAGTTTGAGCAGCTGCCAAAGCCATTTGAGGGCTTAATTAAATGGATTCGAAAGAGTGCTCGGCTGCAGCTACAGCAGTAGCTGCATTTTATATCATTTTATGCTTCAGCTCGAGTTTTGTGCAGCTTTCAGTTTGAGGTAATAAAAATATTTGTGGCCCGAGCAGACAAGTTTGAAGCGTTTTAGTGCAGAAAGAAGCAGAGTTCGTGTTAACAAAGAGCAAGGTATGGGATAGATAAAGTTGGTTATTTTGACTGTAAGCTGAAACGCTGAAAACTTAGGCAATAAACATTAATTTATTTAAATTTATGTCCCTACTCAAACTACGCTCGTCTAAGGCAGCTAACTAATTTTACAAGCTTGAAGTAAGGTATTCGGCAAACGCTTACAAATTCTAGTTTTGAGAACTAGTTCAGTTACACATGAAAGTTAAGTTGTATGAACTAGTTTATTTGGGCCTCGTGAAGTGATCCTTTTGGGCATAGGCACAGCTACAGGGTCCGGCACTCGTTCTCATCGAGCCTGGCATCAAGGTAAATGCAAAATATTATCGGGAAAGTATCCTGGATGTTGCTTTGAAGCTGTGGGCAGACGAACATTTCGGAGGCAGACTATGGACGTTTCAACAGGACTCAGCACCGTCTCACAAAGCACAAGGACCAAATGAACCAGTCCGAACTATAAGATACACCAGTCTTGAAGCGCTAGAGAAAACCATTGTTCGGAGCCAAAATACCTGAAAGCCACATTCGGTCAGATTATGATTCGGACCCTCTCAAGGCCATAGTCAAGGCAAAGGGTGCTCATATCGAGCAAAAGTAAATTGATTCTGAATTATGTATTATTTTCACACATTTTGTTCTTTGAGCTAAATAATATTAATTTTCCAAACTGAATGTATGAGCTTTTCAATTGGTTACACTTCAATTGATGACTAAACTGAGTTGAAATAGTTCCCTAGGGTTGGTTCACTGATTACCGACTCAGTTCAATAGATCGTTTGAGCTACACGTACTTGAATAGCGTATTTAAACTTATGTCACTACTCAAACTACCCTCGTTTAAGGCAGCTAACTAATTTTACAAGATTGAAGTTAGGTATTCGGCACAAGTTTATAACTTCAACAGAACTAGTTCATTTGGGTCTCGTGAATTTGTCCGCACAGCTACTTCGTCAGATCACGGATGAAGCACACTCGTGTGCTATGAGTTAGTTGAACAGTCCAAAGAACGAACTCTTGAAATAGTTCCCTAGAGCTGGTTCATTGATTACCGACTCAGTTCAATAGATCGTTTGAGCTACTCGCATTTGAATACCGTATTTATAAGCTAGCTAAACTCCCACCCACGTAATAATAGTTAGCTATCTAAAGCATGCTCCCATAATACGAATTATAGCTAAATTCTAGTCCACATGAGCCTCTTCTAGGGTTTCAACTGAGCGTTACGCACTCTTTAGTCCGTCTTGAAGCCTGCCTATTCTCATGTCGACTGTGTCGACCCACTTTGCTGCAACCCACATAAATTCTTAGCAATGCACATATCGCTGGCTCATCAAACGGGCCCCCACCCCTTGCCACACTGCCACTGCCACTGCCATAAAAGCGCAAATGCCGTCCAGACATAACTCCATCGCAATTTATTTTCCTCTTCTGGTTGACTTTGTCTCAGGCAACGGCAAACGCATTTCATTGCCATTCTTTGTCTCACATGCTCAGCTAACTATAACCAGTTGCGCCCGCCGCCGCCCTCTCAGCCAAGCTAGAGGCGTGGCATTGCTTCGTGATCGAATTCCGAGCTGCAGCTCTGTGGCAGTTATCGATTCGCGCGTGCCACAAGTTAAGCGAGCTAAATGGCAGAGATTGAGGCAAATACCCTGTAATTGAGGCAGACTATGTTTGGTCCGCTAGCCTTATCGCTGGCAAATGCCCTAAAACCCTTTTTAGCAATTTATAGCTCTCTAAATAAACACATTTCACATTGGGAATCCATCACAGCCATCGACCAGGCCATTTGCACGTACGCCTTGACCTTGACACTAGGCAGCCCCAGCCCCATCCCCTTTGGCAGTCCCAATATCTAAAGTCATGCTGCGACAGATTTATGTTGTCTGGAGAAATGTCTAATAGTCTGTCTGGCTAGCTGGCTGGCTGGCTGGCTGGCCTCGATAAATTTGATAGCTGCAAGGTTTGCGGGGGCTTCGTTGTCGCTCATAAAAGATTTTACGGCGTAACAACACGTAAAATACAGGGAAAATCGTTGACTCTGCCTGATGAAATGCAATTTAAAGTTTATTTCATTTGTGAGCCAGAAAATTGTTGACGAGTTATTCGAGATATGAGCGCAGCCAACAGAAATAAAACCAACTCGCGCCGCTCGCTCATACGGAGAACATTTCTCAACTGCCGGAGAGTAGGCAAAACTTTTGAGCTTCAGCTGGAGTCCATTTGTCTGCCTGCCTGGGAAGTTTATCAGACTTTTGCGTGACTTCTGCTGACAACTTGAGACACAGCAAAGAAAAGCAGGGCGGGAGGGGGCGTGGCAGACAGTGCAGACATCCTAGCTGGGAATATGACGCGAAGGCAACGTGGCGTAAAAGTTGCGTTGACAAAAATGCGACTCGACGGCGACGTCGATAAGCGAACCGAAGTGCGCCGACACTCACAGCAGCCGATAAGATAGAGGGAGAAGCAAGCGGCGGACGGGAGACGGAGCTGAGCTATGCTGCAGCAATTCCAACTACCTTGCAGCAGCCGCAACATTGTTACGCAGCCCGGGCAAGCGCATTCCTGAGGCGTGCCCCAAAGTAGGCAATGGAAATGCGCAAATGCTGCAACAGCTGCCGCCGAATGTTGCAGCCTTTTTACGACAGCAGATGAATGCGCCCCCTGGCAATTGGCCAAGTTTGCGACAGTGTTGTAAAGGACTTGTAAAATATGCGCTGATCAATTATTTATAGCCAAACAATGAGTGCTTAAGCAGCGGCTTTGGCTATCTGAGGTGTTGTAAAGGTGCGCAAAGACCAGTTTCTTTTATACCTAGTTTGTGGCTCTGACTTTAGGTAGTACAGAAGGCTGGCCAAGTAATAGCTGACTAGTTTCTTTATAAGACTGAAAAGGCAGCATGGCGTGCTGTGGACACCAGGGAAATCCGACACGGAATAGATAAGAAGAATAAATGTAAGATTCACAAACTTAATTAGGGCTTAAAGCTTAAAGCAACATGCGATAGAGAGTCAAAAGACAAGACTCTATTCATTTTTGGGCACTTAAGCTGACATATATGTAAATCATATATTTAAATATTTTATAGCTGGCTATACCGAAAAGGGACTATTTGGCATGTTTCGAGAATTGGAAAATCGTTGACATAAGTAAATTTTATTGGGAGGGGACTACTTTGAAAGGGATAAAACTGATTTACAAGAATATATAATGATTTTTCATTTTACAGACAAATTCACCTTACTTTATGCCCACAGTATATCCATGGAACCAGATCCTTGCACTTAAATTTTGAAAGACAAGAAATTGGAGTGAAAACCTCTTTTCATATCTTTCAGAACCTCTATGGCTACCTCTATGTCTACCAGCTATAATGTACTACAGCCTCTCGACTGGCATCTCTGGATATTTCACCTTAAATACTTTTATATAGTAGAAGATATTTTATCTCAAAGTTGCACTAACGACAGTCGAAATGCACTCAAGCGTATGCGAATTTAATGGCCGTGTTTGGCGTTTGTTCTACTCACATTGGTTGACAGCTGGCTGCTCAGGCTGAGCACCTGTTCCCGTGCATCCTGCAGTTCGCGCTTCAATCGCCGTATCTCGTGCGCCTGTCGCTCCTCCGCCGAGCCGTACAGCGAGCTGCCGCCGGATAGCAGAGAGGCGGCGCTGCCATGAACTGCAAGAGGGGTTAGAGAGGGCAGTTTAAGCATTTATCCATACATACATATATACAGTGAAAGCTCTGTCCACGGACAGTTGCACATTGGTCTGTTCTCCCCATGACTCACCTTCATCATTCTTTTTGGGATATGTTAGACGATGCGATGCATTGCTGCCGCCATGTCCGGCGCCTGCTGCTGCAGCTGCGACCGCTGCCAGCGCCGCTGCCGCCGTGCCATGTGTGGGCGACAGGGCGGTCGCCGCCGCGGCGAAGGGGCCACGATTGAGGGGCGTGGGCGAGGTGGGCTGACTCCAGGCGACAGCAGCAGCTGCCGCTGTCGCAGCGCCGCCCACGCCGTTGCCCGCTTGCGCCTGGGCATGAGCCTGCGCCTGGGCCTGGGCCACTGCGGCGGCCATTTGGGCGCTCAGCACCCCGTTGGTGGTGCCCACCGGCAGGCAGTAGTACGGCTCGATTTCGACCTCGCCTCCGCGACTCAGCATCGAGGGATACATTTTCTCTGATTTTGTGGATCTGTGGGTAATTGCAAAAGGCCAAAGCGAAGTATTTGATTAGTTTTTGGATCTCCTTGTGGCGCTCTGTGCGTGGCTGGCTGCTAATGTGACGCCCACGTTATGAATTTGACAAGCGAATAGAGCTGTGAGCACAGTGAGCACTTCACAGTGATTTATACAGTGACTAACTATTTGATGAAGTGCTTAAAGCAAATATAGAGTTTGGGTGGATAATATGTATAATAGCAGAGGCCAATAAATATCAATGGGGTTTGAATGCATAATATGTAATATTTATATATATATATTCTTACACAATTTAAGTTTCATAACCAAATGCCATGAATCAACATATTCGCATATAAACATTCTGGCATAGCCATGTAGTTATAGTTTTAGTCTTAGTGTTTAATTTATTTGTAAGAAATAAGCTTGGGATTTTCTATTTCTTCGCTTTTTGCCCCCAAATATTTATGACATCGAATACGCCATATGGCATGTCATTAAATAAATGTCTATGCAGAAGAGGCCGAGGTCTTAGTCTAATCTCTTAATATATTTGGAAATACCATTTACAAAAAAAAACAAGTAAGAATGCTCTAGTCGAGACGGCTCGACTAGGAGATACCCTGAGCCCTGCGAAGTGCCGATACTTCAAATATTCTATGCTTAGTTTACATATACATATATTGCAAGCAACACATACACACGCACAGACGCACGCTCAAGCACACGCTCTGCCAACTGCGCAGTTGACGTAGCGACTGCGTTTGGGCTGCTACGCTATGGGAAATTAAATGTTTAATAACTTTTTTTCTAGATGGACTTTTTGATTCAAACTTTCAGGGCATGATTATGCTATTCATATGTGTGTATGTGCCGAAGCACAAGTCTCTAGTATTTGAAATGCGTTTTTTGCAAATTTAGGGCGAAGGGGGCGTGGCATCCAAAAACCATAAATTACAAAATGTCTGCATTCACAACAGGAATCTACATAGTGAATTTCAGGTCTCTAGCTCTTACGGTACGTAAATGAGGCGAAAAGTTATCGAAATTTATCGATAAAAAGAGAACGGGAAGAGTTATCGAATTTTTGAAAAAAACTCGTATAGCGTATGGTATTCAGGAGTATATGTGTCAAATTTCAGCTCTCTAGCTTCTGTGGTTTACGAGATCGCTGCGTTCACACAGACGGACGGACGGACGGACGGACGGACGGACGGACGGACGGACGGACGGACGGACGGACGGACGGACGGACGGACGGACGGACAGACGGACAGGGCTATTTCAACTCAGCTCATCGAGCTGATCAAGAATATATATACTTTGTATGGTCTGCGACGTCTCCTTCTGCCTGTTACATACATTTTCACAAAAACATTATACCCTGATTTCCCATTTTCAATGGGCTCAGGGTATAAAAAAAATAATAAAAAAAATTCATAAAAAAAAATAAAAAGAACTTTTATAACAAAGAATGAAATAAAAATGAACACTGAAAAATAATTAAATTAAAAGTGCATAAGCCTGACCTCTAGATCCATTCTTTATGAAGGCCAGGTATTTGGGCATCACTCTAGACAAGAGACTTACGTTTATGGACCCTATAAACGACACACAGAAAATACTAGAACCTATAGCTCGCTATCTATTTAGCCATTCATTAATAGAAGTTCGAGACTGAATTTAATAAACAATATATTTATGATACGGCCTATTTCTTAGCTTTAACGGTGCAGCAGTATGGTCAGCTGTAGCGAAGAGTCAAATACATCTGTGCTTAAAGTTTGCTGGATGCTATCCGCAGTGTAAATCTCATTTCCATTATATAATCTTAAGAGTAAAAATAAAACAAAAATAAAGTAATATTTTTTAAGAAGAAGAGTCGTATACATCTGCTACAAAGAAGTCACATTCGACTCTTAGCTAAAATCTTCCATGGATCTACTCTATAATTGATCTTCATTGTCGAGCCAATGTTGAAATGGCAAATACGAGATTACCGTGACTATTGTAGAATATCACATGTAAATATCAAGAATTAATACTCTTTCTTGTAGCTATTCAGTAACTGTAAGTTAAGTTATCTCTATGATATATGCCTAAACACTATTTATATCTATGCAAATAATTTCTATTAATTAACCCCGTCTCTTATTGTCTTTTAATTTCCATGCACAATCCATTTTAATATTGTTAATAATAATTAATAAATGAAATGAATTGAATTTGATATAGTCTGATCCATAGTTAGCAAGGCCTGTTTGCCTCTTAACCATAAAAAATTTATATTAAATTAATAAATATACATTAACACATACAAATATATATGCACAAATACATGCACACTTAATAACTTAATGCGCATTCATAAATTGCAGTTTATAGTTGAGTAATCTGAGCCATTAAGCCTAGGCTTGTGACATAATATCCACTCTATATGTTTACGCACTTCAAAGGCTTTTAGCACGCAATGACAACTTGACGGCCATAAAAAGTTAATGAAATGTAAAGTAAAATAAAAAACTGTAAATCAAATGCAACTGAAAATCTTCCTTTTAATGAGTTTTACCCGGCATAAATTATTAATTTACTGAATTATATAGAGCGCTGCACTTGTGAAGCTAACCACGAGCTGCTCCAATTGCCCAAAATATTTTGGCCAGCACAGTTGGCCACAAAGCTGTTGTGGAGTGTGGTGTGTGTGGGATGTGGTGCCAGACGCTTGCAAATTTCCGTTGCGGTTTGTGCAGTTTATTAGGCCAATCTGCACGCAATCAGAGCCGCTGCACACTTTCATACTCGTCGCAAATTTCCGTTTAATTTTCGTCAGCGACAAATTGACAGGAGTGAAAACTGCGTGTGTGAGTGTGCGTGTGTGAGTGCTGATAAAGGCACAAGTGAGACATGCACATACAGCTCACATGCCAAATCCCTTGACAAATTGTCATATAATACGATGCACTGAGCGAAAAAGGGGTAAGTATATGCCAGCTCGCAATATCTCTAGCTACATCCAATTTTGAATTGGTACACAGTATCTATCTGTCTAAGAAAACATTTCATTTTTTTTAGTATAATAAGAAATTTATAAAATAATTATTTTAAAATATTAGACTTTCCTATAAACAATATTTAAAATATTAAATTTCGAGGTAAATTCAAAGTCTGATATAAGTTTCTGCTTGTAACTTGTAGCATTGTATTTTCTCCGAGTGCACTCATAAATCTGTAGTGAATGACCACAGAATTCACACCGGACTACAAAAAAGGGGTAGCCGGAGCCGCGAGGAGTAGGGCAGCGGCCGGGCTGGACAAATCTGTGCTGTCCGAGTTGCTGCCTCGATTTACTGCTTCAGCTTCGGCTATTCCAGTTCCACTGCTGCCCTTCAGTGCTGTTAGCTGACATTAATGGCATTTTGGCATTTGGCATGCAAATCTAATATTACGTATACGGCATGTGTGCTCGCCAGAGCTCCTTCCGGCCAGCCTGACCAAGTTTGTGTGTGTTTGTTTGCTAGGGTTTTTGGTACGCTTCAGGGCGTTTACTTAACGCTCTGGGGCTTTTGGTCAACAAATTCTGTATGTTGGCCCCGCCCTCTGCTGTGCTCTGCTTCGCTTTGACTTGCGCTGCTCTGCTGTGGTGTAAAATTTGATAACAAACCACCAAAACTGGTCTCTGCTGCTGCTGCTGCTGTTGTTTCCACTTGCCATTTCCTCCTGCATAATTGATGCATTGAAAGCAAGAGTTCAGTCCTCAACGGCTGGCATATTAGTTGCCTGCCACACAGTAAGGCCCGCTGTGGGCGGAGTGTGAAAGAGCTGTTTGAGCAGATGCCAGTGAAAGGACTTGAGAGCGAAGTGTACTCTGGCGAAGAGGCTTCTGTTTGTACTGAATATATCTTCCTTCTGCTTTATATTCCACTTAAGAACTATATTATATTCTACATTTGTACGTATATTTATTGTAGATTGTGTAAAGAAGACCAGGAGTCTAGTCTTACAGTACTCAACTCCAAGGTCCAAGTCGTAACTAAGGACTCGAAAGAATGGATGAGTATAGAGAAAGCTTTACAAGTCTATATTTCTATGATTTTTTGGAATAACCAGAACAGCTCAATAGAATGGAAAATAAATAAATGTTAAGTTTTAATCTTAAAGGCTTTGAAACAAAGCCTTTTTAAATTTAATCTGGTTTTTCGAATCTGTGTTTATTCTCGCCAGATTATCTTTTTTTTACAGCTAAAAGTCCCCTTATGCTTTGGCAAACTTTCCTTTTTACTAGTTTTGGCTTTTTATTTATAAAAATTTTTAATGAAGCACTTGAGAGTCAACACCCAGCTGTAGGGACGACTGTCGACTGTCGACTGTGAATTGCGAATTGCTGATGTGGCCAGAATAAAGTTGGAAATATTAACAACAACAACAGCAACAACAAAATGGCAGCCCCGAGGCGCAACTTCAGTTCAGCTGCGGCTGCGGCTGTGGCCGTGGCTGTTGCAGGGCCAAGTCAAAGGTTCACAAACCTATTGACATGTCAAATAATAATCCCTTTTCCCCCATTTCCCACGCTCCCTCAGCACTGCCCCCTGTTGTTATTTACACTTATATGTCGGGCTCTGCCCATTCCCGCTATTTCGTTTTCCATTTCGTGTTCATTTTTGTTTCGTTTTATTTTTTGCCCACTTTGCTGTTTTGCACAACTTTCACATTGTCTGCTCGCCTGCTGTGGACGCCCGCTCTGGAGGCGCCTTCCCCTTACTAGTTGGGCGAACGCTCTGTCGCCTTTCTCTGGGTTCCACTGTAGCTTTAAAATATGCAACACGATGCAAGGCAGCAGCAAGCACACGTCGAGGGCCCGCCGCCGCCGTAAAAACTAAACTATTGCAAATTGTTTGCATACTTGCTCGCGCGCACGTGAAAAAGAAGCTCATTAAACACACACACACACAGCCAGATAAGCATGCACACTCTCAGACACACACACACACACACACACACGTCTGTATGTAAGCTGACAGGCAAAGAAATTTGCGAAAACTCTAACAAATTGTTGAGAATTTTTGTGAACTCGCTAAAGCTAGATTAGATGGGATTTGTGGGGCAAATAATTAAATCAAAAGTTAAAGGCGATTATGAAAATCCAAAGAATAAAAACAAAATAAAGTTTCTCTTGGTATATATATATATGTAGACTACATATATATATGTGTATATATATGTATTTATTATTCTATTCATCCTAACAAGATGCTCATCTAAAATGCAAAACAAATTAGAATATGTTTAAACTGTCTCAAAGCAAAATGATTGGCTTAAGTTCTTTGGAAAATTAATTTATGCAGAGATTTTTGAAATGCTTTTTAAAGTTTGCTGGATGTTATCTATAGAGTATTATATTTATATATATTATATACTCTTTAAAGTAAAAATAAAACAAAAATAAAGTAATATTTTTTAAGAAGAAAATTAATTTATATTAAATCTATATTTTAAATACATTAATAAATAATAAACAAATTTTTAGAGCAGATCTCGATAAACATTAATAAATATAAATGGCATAAGCGCAACTTCGAGTTAGTTACATTCATTAAGTTTCTATATCATTATATTAGATATATCCACATTTATTTACAGACTACTTAGCCTGCATAGACTATGTTGACTTTATTGTCTCTTCAGGCCTCTTTAGACTTCATGAACTGCATCTCTGCCTAAAGACTGCATACCCGACTTTAACTCAAGTCATAAGGGACACCTCGTCTGAAGTCAGACGTCTGTTACACACACACATACACACACATACACACACATCACACACATCACACACACATACATTGAACTATTTTTTTTTTTTTTTGGCGAACCTGCAAAGTGTGCAACATGCAAATGCAAATTGCAAGCGGCAAAAGCTCTCAAAGTGCGAGACAAGTGCGACAAGTGCCGACTGAAGCTGATTGTTTGCGACGTTAATAATGGGCGTGGCACACACACATACACAAATACACACAAACGCATGCACATATACAGAAAAGTGTGGAGAGTGGGAGGCAAAGTCACCTTGGATATGTCCGTTCTTTCAGATAGCTTTTAAGATGGATTTAAAAGGTTTGGTGGAAGTTGGGAGAGAGTTTAAAAGTTGGAAGAGTTTAAAGAAAGAGAGAAATAGAGAGGAAGAGAGATAGAGAGGGCACTAATACATGCTTCTGTCAAATGCAAATTACTCAAGAAGGGAACTCACCTGATGCTATTGCTGCGATTCATGCGCGGACTCTGCACATAAGGCGACTCGTTGCCTTGCACTGGCATTTGCCCCACTGTGCCCGAGGCGCGATTGTGCAGCATCTTGTATCCGTGTCGGGTCATTGCCGGCGAGCCAATCTGCATCTGATCGATGGCGTCGCCGTCAGAGAGGCGACTGCCAGCCGTATTGCTGTGCTTCAGCCACATGGCATATGAGCTGTACTCGGGCTTGACCTCGGCATAGGTCTGCGTGTCAGAGAGCGAGCCATCGTGGCGAGTGCCGCCGCCACGTGTCGAGATTCTGGTGGGAGGAGTAAATAACGATATGAATATGATGTGAATCACTTAATCAACTATAGAGGTGATATGATTGACTTGAGCTGATTGAAGTGATTGACGCAGACAAAATATGGGAATATTTGCCAGGTGTTGGTCAATCCACTTGACAGACTATCTGAAGATCTGTTTAAATTACTCTTTCTGATTGATTAAGGTGCTATCTGATTGAGTGTATTAACTGGTAGACTGATTGATTGACTGATTGATTGATAATACTACAGCTGAAATAAATATATGATTCATAACATTTACGAGGAATATTTGATTGATTCACTGATAGAATGATTCGAATGATTGAAGCATTGATTGGACTGCATTTTTGATTGATCTACTCGTTTCCTGATATCCATTTAATGTTTTAGGCAATCAACTGACTGAATGTTTGAGTTTGCTTGATTGATCAACTGAGAGATTTGCTGTTTGTCTGTTTGATTGAACATCTGATTGACTGATTGACTGGCTGAATATTAAACACAGTAATTTACATATATAATGAGTGTTTGACTCTCTGAGTGTTGATTGACTAAGTTATTGACACTCAACATGGACTTTAAAGACTGGATTAATTTACTTGATCGACTCAGCAAACTGATTCATAAACTAGATGATTGGCTGAATGATTTACTAGCTTAATTTCATTGACTATATTGATGCAAACTGAATTCAAACTCTTTTACCTGTGCTGAAACACGTGCATGTCGCTGCCTGGCTTGGGCAGACTGTGCGAGCCAGTGGCCAGACGCTCGCGTATGGACTGACTCAGCTGCGTGGCTGTGGGCCCCGTCAGTGAGAAGCTGCGATGTTGCGTATTCGGAGGCAGCTCTGAAAGGAAAAACCAAATTAATAAATAACTCTGTAATAGGAGGCTGTCTGTCGACTCACTGTTCATGTCATTGGGCAGAGTTTGGGTGCCGCCTGTCACCTTGCGCCCGCTGGCAGTGCGTGGCACCGCAGACACGTGAGCGGTGCGTCCGCAGGGCAGGCCGTTGACCATGCCCTGGCCAGCGCCCACAGCCATCAACATGGCTATGTTCTGCTGCTCCGCCGTGGAGGTCATGCCGCCATTCGCACGCTTCACGTAGCCAAAGCTGGGCGGCACACCCTTGGTGCGCGACGAGGACGCCGAGGGCGAGCTCTGCTTGGAGGAGCTGCCGCTGCCGCCGCCCATGCTGCGGCGCGATGGCGACGACTTCTCCGACTTGTCCCCCTTGTGCCCGTTGAGCGGCTCTGGCATTTTGGTCCAGTTGTCGCGACCGTTCCGTGAGCCTGGACGATGATGTGGACTGCCGTCCATTTTGCCGTTGTTGTTATTATTATTATTATTGTTGTTGTTGTTGATGTTGCTGTTGTTGCTATGATTGGTGCTGGAGCCGCCGCTGGAGCTGGCCTGGCTGGCCGCCGAGCTGCCGTTGGCAGCGGTGCCAATGCTATCGAGCGAGCCGCGACTGCTGCGAATGCTGCAAAGCACAAAAAAAGATAGTAAATTAAAGGTGAGTGGAAGTAGGAAAGCCATACGTATATATGATAATATAATGTATAAATTTCTCATGAATAAATTCTCTTACAAACAAACTCTATTGCGCCAAGAGAGGAGCAGAGAAAATAAATAAATAAATAAAAAAAAATTAATACATAAATAAATAAATATATAAATAAATAAATAATTAAATAAATATATAAATAAATAAATAAATAAATAAATCAATAAAAAAATAAATACATAAATAAATATATATATATATAAATAAATAAATAAATAAATAAATAAAAAAAATAAATACATAAATAAATTAATAAATATCTAAATAAATAAATAAATAAATAAATAAATAAATAAAAAAATAAATAAATAAAAAAATAAATAAATAAATAAATATATATATAAATACATTTATAAATAAAAATAAATAATAATAAATAAATAAATCAATCAATAAATAAATAAATACGTTAACAAATAAATAAATAAACACATAAATTAATAAATAAATAAATGAATAAATAAATAGTTTATCTATTTATCTCTTTTTCTCTCTTTATATGTCTCGTTGCTAGTAATTAATTAGGTCCCCCCATTTTCATTTATAAAATACTCAAAATTAGTTATTAGCTAGTCAGTTACTAAATATACCTTAATAGAGTACTGCAATTAGCTAACTAAAGTTTTATATTAATAGTTTTATGTGTACCCTGTAATCGGAGAAAATATGAAGTGCCTATATTGGTTTCTTATAAATTTTTATAACAGTTACAAGGAAGCCTAATCAACTCCATATAGAATTAGACTTGGGTATATATAATTAAACTATAGGCACAGTTGGTTGGCATCTGAACTGTTAGTCGATCACTCCCCATTAGTTTCAGTTACCTTTTTAACTGATTCGCAGTTGTATTACACGCTCTTAATGGTCTCGTGAATTAGGGTCAGCTATTTCGAAAGGACTCTCAACTACACAGGTCTAATTGCCTAGCTGAAAGAGCTGACCTCAGCTCAAACTCCAGGCCTGGTTGGCTGTCAATTAAAAGCGGCAATTACACAAATATGTTGGCCACGACTGACTACCTACAGTGCCAGCGCTAAGTGTGCTCCGCCCGCCCACTGAACACGTGCTGCGAGCCACTGCATAAATTAGTGACTAAATTAAAAATTATACAACAACAATTTTAAATAGCTCGACACGAAAGCCAACAAACAGCTAACAAATGAAAAAAGAAGCTAAAACACGCTAAAGCGCACCCCGGGCCATTTGCCTATAGCCTTTTGCAGCTCGTGCAGCTTTTGTTGTTTCACTGGTCAGCCAAATTACATTTTGTGCATGAAATTAGTTTGCATTGGCCCGGACTGCTGACTCGAGGGGCCTTTGGCCAAAACAGTAAAGGCCAACTGAACTGAACAGCCGCTGCGAGCCGGACATGCATGGAATTTGTTGTTTCCACACAAAATATATTACGAGTGCGTCCGTGGCAGCAGGATATTATGGAAGAGTCTGAGAGGTGGGCCACGCACCAGCTGCAGGCTGTCAGCAGTAGAGGTAGCACAGAGAGCACTACATTCAACGAGAAATGCAAGCATGGGCAGGAATATGGTGAGGGGTTAGTCAATGCATAGATGAAATGTATCAAAGGACGTGAAATACTGCGTAACCTCAATAATATATATATGCGATGAATCGAGTACATGAATGGGCGTTAGTTAACATAGGCACAACTCTTATGACACATAGAAGAAACGAAAGTTAAGCTTGGGCACACTGTTAGCATATAGGAATTTCAAGAATGGGCATTTAATGTGATATATTAATACTAATAGTAATACTAATACTAATACTAATACTAATACTAATACTAATACTAATACTAATACTAATACTAATACTAATACTAATACTAATACTAATACTAATACTAATACTAATACTAATACTAATACTAATACTAATACTAATACTAATACTAATACTAATACTAATACTAATACTAATACTAATACTAATACTAATACTAATACTAATACTAATACTAATACTAATACTAATACTAATACTAATACTAATACTAATACTAATACTAATACTAATACTAATACTAATACTAATACTAATACTAATACTAATACTAATACTAATACTAATACTAATACTAATACTAATACTAATACTAATACTAATACTAATACTAATACTAATACTAATACTAATACTAATACTAATACTAATACTAATACTAATACTAATACTAATACTAATACTAATACTAATACTAATACTAATACTAATACTAATACTAATACTAATACTAATACTAATACTAATACTAATACTAATACTAATACTAATACTAATACTAATACTAATACTAATACTAATACTAATACTAATACTAATACTAATACTAATACTAATACTAATACTAAATAGAACGTCTTCAGAGATTAGCCACTTAAGAAAAATCTTAGTTTTTACAATTCTAGAGCACCAAGTCTTATAGTTATAGATCTAATATATGTATATAATATATATTCATGGACGGAGGCATGGAAATTCCTTACATTCCAGTTGCTAAATTCCACCTGCAACTGTAACTTCACTTTAAGTAATTAAAGTAATTAAATTTAAAAAATAATATTGAAATGAAATTAAAATAAGTTAAAAGCGCATATTGCTCTCTCTCTCTCTCTCTCTCTCTCAATTCTCGAGGAATATACAGAAATGTACTTATTTAATATATTAAAAATTTACTCAAATTATTAAATTATTAAAGGCTTTCCATTTAAGCTCTGGTTACCAATGCTTCTTCTTTTTCCCAGCCGCCTTAACGTTTATTAATGGCATATCCCTTGGCTCCCCCCTGCTGCTACCTTTGACTACTCCTCTGCTTCTGATGACGGCTGCTGCTGCTGCTGCTTTTTTCGACAGCTTCACCAAATTTATGCGCCATTTTCTTTTTGCGTTTCATTTTCCGCTGGGACTGGCAATTGGAATGGTCTGCAGTTGGGTTTTTGTATTGCGTTTCAAATGAATTGCAGCTTAAGAGTTCAGGCAGGGGCACAAAACATATACTATATATCCGATGTCATATATGTATGTATATAGGGTACACTTGGAGAAAATGCAATACGAATTCATTTCGTTATCTATTTATTCTGACTGTCATAATTAGCAATGGCGAAATGTTGAAGCTGCGCTTTAATTTATAGTGCTTTTCCTTGAAGTGTATATTTGTTGCATATGGAATTAAATACATTTGTTTATGTTTCTGTTTTTTTGCAGCTGGCAGTTGTTTGTCATCGTTTGAAAGGCACTTGGGTTGGGGCATTTGTGGGTCATTTGCCAGCGCCATCAACTGACGTGGCAATCGTTATTGATTTTACCGACTTACAGCCCTCACCTGCCCCTACCTCCACACCCTCCCTTTGCATATTGAGTGTGCGACAATTTATGAGCTTTATGTGTCACTTCTGACGCTCACTTTCACTCTGCCACACACACACGCGCACACACACACTGAAGCCCACACACACATTAAGGCAGACAGTCACGCATATTGCTAAGGGCTGCTTCTCCTTCTGAGCGACTTTTGAGCACCCTTCCCGGACTGGGACTGGACGTCTCAGTTACAGTTCGTTGTTTTTCCCCGTTCTGCTGCTCGTCGGCTGTTATTGCCCCTCCACTCGTGGAGCGCAGGCATATCTAAACGGTAATTGCTTGCCTGGGCGTAGTTGCGTTTAATGGCCCAGACAGCTGTTTTGTGCACCCTCCGGAGTGCGGCCTGTTCGTTCACGTGCTTAAATCATAGCACACTTTTCAGCGGAAATTGCACAGCTCTTAAAGCCAGCCAGCCACCCACAGACCACAATTATCTAATTTAGCTGCCTGCCCAGTGCAATTGAATCAAAAGCGCATAGATCTAATCTCTGGAGCACGGTCTGCTTCAAATTGCCATCATTAAATTTCATGGCTGATGGCGAACACAAAAAAGCCGAAGCATTTGCAGTTGGCAATTTTTCGCCTCTGGTTTTCGCTCTTTGCATTTCGCGTGCTTGGCCAAATTAAATTTCATGGGGCTATTGAGAATATGAAAGCCATTCAACACGGCGAAATGAACTGAAAATATTGTTGGCAGCCAAATAGAAAAAACCTCTGAACAATGTGCGATAACTTGATTAGAGCGTCCAAGTCGACGTCTTTAAAGAATCGAATATAATGCATGAACTCCAGAGAGAATCTGTATGGCTGGCTACCTTGCTATATTTTCTTCAAGTTTATTCCGTAGTTAAGATCATAAATTTAAGCGAATCGATAGATGTGGCATGCCAGACACAAATTTATGCTTTGGCTAATTTGACGCGCCTATCTCTTTTTTTCTCTACTCTCCCATAATTTATTAAGCATTTTGCGTAGAGGCCGAAGGGATATTCAAATAAATTGTATTATTTATTACGTGTATGGGCTGGGGGCCGACACGCCCAATTAGTTTTTATATATGGCCATTGAAAATGCTGAAGTAAGCGGCTCAGACATGAAATTTGATTGTTGACTCAGAACACAATCCTTTGCCGCACTAGCCAATGTGCCTTGGCACTGCTCTGCTCGTCTTTTGTCATTTTAATTGAAAACGTAGCCCATTCGCTTTGTCACCCTCGCCTTTGTTGTGCGTGAGGAGGAGCTGAAGCACTTGAAGTCGTTTCTTTTGGCTGGTTATTTGGCCAATGTCTAAGCTACCATCAGTTGGCTCCATTGTGTGTCAATTCTCAGTCGCAGTCGCAGTCGCAGTCGCAGTCTCCCTTCATTCGTTTTCCTCTTTTTTTCTCAATTGCACGCCTGTTTGCACTTTCGAGATGTGCCCAAAGCTTTACACTTGGCTGCCCAGCTGTGTGGCACCTAACAGCTACATTCGGAACACCTATTTCTATATAATCGCATTCGGAAATTATATAACTGTGCGACAGCATCGAGCGAACGACTTGCATAAATTATTTCTGCAATTAACGCCAAATAAAAACGAAGCACCGGCGCACGTGGCGTATGCGCAATATGCACAGCTTCGTTTTACTGCTCTGCTTTCTCGACTTCTTCGCTATGCTGTCGTTGTTGCTTTTAATGTGCCGTAATTAGCGCCCAGCTGACCAAGCCAAAGCTAGCGTCAGATTGCATCCATCATCTCCGTCGCCTTGAACAATTTGTCTCGCAAGTTGTTGAAGTTAAGTCAAAATGGAAAGGTTGCATAAATATTTATAATCAGCATAAATAAATTGTTCTCTTATAGATGAAGTACTTTCTTCTCTGAATAAAATAAATAAATAAATAAACTTTACGAGAAATTCTTGCCCAAAATTACAGCGTCAGGCATTTTTAGCCTTGTTAAGAGCACTTAGAGATAAACACGCAACAGCTATGACTATTCGGCTTTCAGTTTCAAGAGACTTGAAATGTTGCATATACAAACACAGACAGACGCAGTATATTGACTTCAATGTCAAAGCTAAGAATATACTTTTTGTATGTTCTTTATCAAATTTGGATATTGTAAAGAGTTTAGTTAAAGTATCGAGTGTAAGTTAAGTCCATTGTGAGTAATTATCGATATATTGTTAAGTTTAGTTTTTAAGTATTATCAAGCTGATGATTTAAAGGCACTATCCCACTGACAGAGAAGAGACAGTGTCTCGTCTACCGGTTACTCTCAGGAGAGTGAGAGAGAGAGAGAGAGTGTATGGTTATTAGAAATAAAGTGTCTTACGATATGAATATTTTCAATAAATTGTATATATTATATATTACATAGTTTATATATATTATATATTTTATATAATTTATATATTTTACATATACTTTTATTATTATTGTAGTGCACAAGTGTCTAAGCAATTGTAGTTTAACTGCAAAATGTGAAAAGTTCAGTCCAAGACAGTCAGCAAGAAATAGTCTAATAAAAGGGGAGCAGACAGAGAAGAACAGGCAGAACAATTATGCAACAAAAGAAGGGGAATTTGATTAATAGTAAAATATATATTCTTGTATACATATATATAGAACAAGACATATCCACATATGCCTGGATAGTATATACAGTGGCTCACAGCTTATTTCAACCTGCACCATATAAAAAGTTTGTTAGGCTATCAAATCTAAACTATTGGGGATATTTAAAAAATTTAAATGCAGGCTGTTAGTGGAATGTTTGAACTAATGCAAAATTAATGCATTTATTTTTTTAATATTTTTTCAATATTTAATAATGCTGAAAAACTAAAAAATGAGACCAAAACAGTTCCATGCATAGCATTCACATCTATAGCACTATTGCTGTCGCTATTGATCCCTATTAAATCAGCATAAGAATTCTTTCACCTGTGGAATCTTAATTGGGGACCTAGTGCAATATAATAACTTCTCTTTTATCATATATGCATTTATTATATTCTTCAATAAAATATGTTTTATTATTATAGTTCTACAATGAACTATGAACGTAGGGTATCCAAAGTGGACTCATCTGTCTGCTCCAGACCTCGACACTCATTGTGTGTGCCATGGATAAGGGGGGAAGAGGCGAGTCCGATTAACAAAGGCAGCTGCACTTCCGCATTTGATGGCCCACATGCCGCAGCGACTGCACGCCTTTGCGGTTGGCCAGTGTTGGTAAATGGCCGCCGCATTTCATTTATTAAAACTGTCAACAGGCGTTAAAGTAGGCTGACTTATCAGCAAGGCCGGAAGCACGCACACACACGGGCAGATACCCTGCATAGGCCACCTCCCTTGCCTGCTTTGTGTGCTTGATAAAATGTTATGAATGGAATTCCGACAGCTCTCTGTGTTAGGCACATTAATAAAAGTGTCGAAGCTGAGCTACGCCAGCTAGCGGGGGCAGGGGGTGGGTTGGCGTGGAAGGCACATGGAATCTCCCACGCACGCAACCTTCAGTAGCGAGTGCTCGTCGACGCGATGTTTGGCCTTGCAACAGCAGAGCCTGAGAGCGTGCAGCATGGGATAACAACAGCTTGTAGCCTTTTGGGCAACATATTTGCCACATTTGCAACATTTGCCTGCTGACTGTGTCAAGGACCGTGTCGATGGGCAGACAAGCGAGCGAGCGGGCGAGCAGCTAAAGATGCCAGGCTCATAATTGCAGAAAAGAAAAACAAATTAGCCGGCCCAACAGGGAAATACCCTGCAAATAATGTTCGGGTTGGAAAGAAGCGAAACAGAAGATGAGAAGCAATATAAGAAATTAGAATGTGGAGTATATAGAGAACAGTTACTAACACTAAGCTCAAATAGTGACCAACTAGAAGATATCCTCTAAAAAAGTTAAGCAAAAATAATGAATACGGTTTGTTCCTCGTTTGTCTGCGCAGCTGAGAGTCCAGCAGATGAGAAGTGGCCAGAGCTTTCTGACCATCTTTATATGTATATAAAAAATCCCTTAATTATATCCCCAAAAAGTAAACCTAACTAGAAGATACCCTGTTAAAATGTGAAACGAAAGAGAAACGAAAATTATGCTTACTTTTAATAAATGCTTCATAAAACCCACCCACCTGTACCTTATATCTATGATATTATACAGCGAAAATGTGCTGTCTGGCAGGCACACTTGATGGGTATACAAAGGGAAGAACACATGGAGGAAAAAACAAGCGGACGTAGAATATTTGTAGGCGCACATCAATTATAGAAGTGGCAACAGGACGAGCGGCAGGACGCAGGCGAGAAGTCCTTTGGCTGCTGGCTTGTCGCAATTGTTTGCCTTTTACGACTTCCCAGCAGCCATTGACAGTCGCAATAAATTATGGTTTGGGCATAACAATGAAGCTGAAACTTCTGCCCTTCCTTTCAGCGCTTTTTTATACTTCCTTTTATTTCCGACGAATCGTGTGAGCAAAGTGGCCAAGGAGCCACAGCGGGCATCACAAGAACTTGACTTAAAGCCTCAAGCCAAGTGAGAATGCTCTAAGCTCTCGCTCCGGCCATTCGCGCTCTCTTTCCATCGTGAGCGCTGGCAACTTCTGCGAAAGTTTTTCCAAATGAAAATTCCAAGACAGACAGCGTGGCATCCACTCTTTGAGCAGTCGCAAATGCAAATTAAATTAAACACCAAACTTTGCTAATATGCTAAGCCAAACTTTAGAACAACCCTTAACACGAGCTACAAAAACAACAAATAAATAAAAACAAAAGCAAAAAGGTTTACCCTAATGACTAAGAGTTGCGTTTAGCACATTTAATTAAACAAGGTACAAATTACATGAAACATGAAAGCAAAGTTTTGCCAAAGCTCCTATAGCCCCAGCAATTCGCCTGCCATTAGCGCATCTAGGGTAGCTAGGACGTCGATGGCCACGGAGAGTATCGATGTCTCAGATTAAGTTGAGGAATGATCTTAGAAGCCTTTCCCTTTAGCTTTTACCCTATTAAAAACAGAGATTAGGATTTCCGGTAATCCTAAGTACTGAAATGGCATTTCTACCCTATATATAGGATATATGATATGATGATATTTCTAGGTAATATCTTCGCTTAAAGAGATCGGTTGAAAACTAATTTTATATGAATTTAAGTTCAGTATATTTAAGAGTATATAGAGTGTAAACACAAGTCAGTCATGTAAGAAGGATTGTTAAACCAGAGTAAGTTAAACCCTTTATAATAGAAGGTTGTATAAAACTACAGAAAATAAATGGTAAATATTATAAAATTAATACTAACATTGCCCAGCTGAAATGTATGTTTCTAAATATGTATATATTTACTTTGTATATTAAGCAAAAGTTAAAGCTATGAAGTCTTGTCTATTATGCCTTGGATATCATGCATATACTCTAAGTATTGGGTATATCTTCACAGTCATTCTTAACTACACCCTTCGGTAATATGACAGTGGATACTCTGTTAGGACCCTTACCGGGTTTTCTCTAAGCATAGAGGACAGCCCTCAAGTAAACTTTTAAACACAACATGAAAATTGTATGAACTACATCAAAAAAGCAATTAAAGTAGAGTTCAACTCGAAATCGACTCGAATTTTGACTCGCATTTCGATCTATTGCAGAGCCGAGCCTCATTAGCAGTTGAAAAGTGTCGCAAAATCGAGCTATAAATTCCAAAAGAGATTGCATATTGTATTTCGTTTCGTTTCGGAGTTCATTAAAGTGCAATGAACTTGTTACGTGACCGGCTGGGTATGGGCTCTACGAAGGAGGGTGCACATTTTGGGGTCAGTCTGCCAGCGAGCCACCCTCCAGCTAGGTAAATGGCACTTAATTTAATGTTAAATTTATGTGAGACAGTCCGTGGCTAATAAAAACGCCTCACAACATAAAAACTTGTATATATAAATATATATATATGTATCGAATGAGAGATTCACACAGGACAACAGGAAAACAAACAGGCTAGAAATGGGTTAAACGAGTTGGCCTAAAAACATAAAAGTTTGCCGCAGTTGAAAACGCCGCAACGCAAACACTTTGCATGATTTCTGGCCATAGCAGGAGTGCAATATGGAGTAGACTATATACAGACCAGTCTGGAGTCCACATTTGGATGACTCACATATTTATAAGCCACATTATGCATGTGTGAAGACAAAGAGTGAGAGAGAGAGGCGACTGCACAGGCGGACCCAAACACTCTTCACACTCAAGACACGACGAAAATCGATGGCGAAATGTGATTACCTAGCAGAATTTCAAAGGGGGGCTGAGGGGGCTTGCGTGACGCCTTGAAAGGCGAAGCGTCTGGCTGCAAACAAGCTAAGCAACCTCCAGCAAATGAGTTTATTAATGAACAGCACAAACAGCCGCTCAGCCAGAGGTGAGATTAATGGCCGAGAGTAGGCGGAGCTTATGTCTGGTTAGGGCCTCAACTAGGAGAGTTCAGGCTGCATTTTGATGAGGACATGTTAATTACACGTTTCGCAAAGTGATTTTGTGCACGTGCTGAAGCACTTTCGGACTCCTTCAGCATAGTCTACTTATATGTGTTCTCCTCTGCTCTAAAGGGGAGGCGTGGTGGGTCTAACTAAACTTGCTTCCTAATCGTATTATAATTTAGTATTTTGTGTGTCTAATTAATGGCAAAAGGTTACTAACTATGAGCTGAACTAGCAATAGCTTCTATCTAAAAGTAAATACTCTTAGAGTTCGATTGCCTCAATGGTATCTCCACTGTTAGTTAAATATTATTTATATTTTATATTATTATTATTATTATATTATTTATATTATATTATATTATTATTATTATTATTATTATTATATTATATTAGTATTATTTATATTCATATTTATATTTTATATTATTATTTTTTATTTATATTATAATATATATTATTATTATTATCATACATTATTTGTATAATTTATCACTCAGGGGATGAACAGATAGAATTCATTAAAACTACTTTCGATCGTATATGAATATTACTCGACCAGTAGTGTTCAAGAATTTCCTCATTTAAGCATAAATCGATCCCTTAAGAACAATGTTTATATTGATAAATAAATATTTTACTTAATTGTTGTCTGCTTTAGTTTGATAGGTAACTAAGATATTTGGTTTGGAATATACGCATCATCTGGACTTTCCGTTCAATTGATCGCAATGAGTAGAGTACGCAGAAAACTTTATATATGATTTTCTTACACATATGTCTGTATCTCTCAATAATTATGATCTACATTTTCATAGCCAGCACAATATATATATTAAGTATATCCCAGACTCTACGCCATAGTTAAAGAATTCGCTTGAAAGATCTTGAGAAATATTTGGGAACCCCTTATGAATCAGGTTTTACTCTCAGAGCTTGCTGCTTGCGAATTCACTGAGATTGCACCTAGACTTAAAAAGGATTTTTTGGGCTAGTTAGGTTATTTAGAGGATAACCGAGTTTTCCCGTCTCCGAATACCCTAGCGAACACCCCTAGCATGGATTTCAGCTTGGTCCATTAAGTGTAAAACATAATATGATATTATATATTATATATAATATATATTATATATAATCGTATTAAAATTAGTATAATAGAAAAAAGTTACTAACTATTATATATTATATATAATATCATATATTACATATTCGCCACTGTTAAGTGATTTTCTGCTTCTGGCCTAGTCTAAGCTCAAATCATGTTCTAAGCGGTAATTACTTGGCTTATGGTGTATGAACAAAGCAAGGAGAGCGACTCGTGCCGTGGGACAACTGGCACCACATGCTGCCCTGCGGCGCCACAAAGGCTTAGCCCGCTTAGCCTCAGTTACATGTTGCTTTCCCTACTCCAACTGCCCTATCTCTGTCCCTGTCACACGCTCCGCTGTCAGCTGTCTCGCTCGCACTTGAGCAGTGAGGCGTGCGCTTAAAGCCGCTTAGCTCATTGTGAATTCAACTAAAGCCGAGCAGCGAAACAATTTAGCTAAAACCCGGCCGGAAGAGCTCCACGGGTGTAGCTGGGAGACAGTCGCAGCGAGTTGGGCGCCGTTAACCTACGTATGAGTCAGCCTCGGTTTATAAAACTGCTCTAAAATATGCACAAAATGTTGGCCACCTTCGCCTCCAGCTCGCCTGCCGCCTGCCGCCTGTTGCTGGTTTATGGCAAATGTTGCCCATTTCTTGTCGTTTTCTCTTTTTTTTATGTGGCCACAGGACTCGACAGGCTGACAAGTAAATGGGCGGCTGTGTGTGAGTGAGCAGGGCAGGTACGAAGATTTATGGCCAGCTTTCTTTGACATTTGAAGTTTTTGGAAGACAAGTGAAGCCGAATGCCTCAATTCGTGCAATAAGACAAATCCAAATTAATAAAAGGTTAAACTAAAACACTTTAAAGCAACTTTACTCATGCCAGAGTCAGTTGAGTTGAGTCTGCACTGGAGATGCCCAGCCAGCTTATCCCTATCTCGCCCTGCGCCTATGTCACCTAGCGCAGTGCATGGGGCATATGAGTGGCTGCGCTCGTATTTGTGTTTGCACGGACAACCCTTTGGCCGCTTTGACTCCTTTTGGCCAGCGAGCCTCTGTCAATAGCAGCTGTTGGCAGTGCAAACACAAATGTTGGTGTAAACAAAAGGCTCGGACCGGGAGTTTAATGGCCTGCAGCAGTCATTGACACTGCTCCATTTGCTGGCCATTCGCGCTGGCATCTAGTCCAGCTGAGCAGCGCCTGATTGGGTTCGATTGATTACCTTGGCCAATGCTAAAGCATGTTGATGAGCTGCATGCCACAAAGCGCCTCAAAATATGCAACGACAGCGAGAGCCAGAGCAACAGAGCGCGCTTATCACAAAAGAACTTGGTTCACAGTTAATTAATTAATTTTGGTTTAGTCAATTGCATTAAGCACTAAAATAATTCGCACAGTTAATTTTAAATTTAAAAAAATTTATTTTAACATATTTTAAGCATTATTTTTAATTAATTAAATAAAATAATTAAAATTGATATTGGAAATATTTTTTAATATTTTAATTTATTTATATTTTATATTTATTTTTTTATTTTTTTAATTATTTCTTTATCATATCATCATATTTATCATATTTAATATATTCGAATTTACTTGGAGTAATTATTGCACCATTCTTAATATATTCTGTATTTCATTATTTACTTTAAATATTTGTTTAGTTTGATTATAATTTTGTCGTTTCACGCCCGCAACATTTCCTTGTGGCAGCAGCCGCAGCGCCCGAGCGTTCAAATGCGTTTTCAGGGGTTGCGTCGTCGACTGAAACTGAAATCGCACTCAGCGAACTGAAATGCCAGTTCGAAAAAGTTCGAAGAGAGCCAGCCAGTTCGAAAAGCGAGCACAAGAGAGCGGCGTAACGAAGAGAGCGACGCAGCCGAAGAGAGCAGCACACATGGCCAAGTCATATGCTGAAAGTAAAAGGCCGGAGCCTGGCTACAGGGAAACGCGAAGTCAGGCGGACGAAGGAAGCAACAGAGACAGCTGCCCACCTGCCTGGCTGTCTGGCAGCCCACCTGCCCACCTGTGCGCTCGCAGTGAATGGGCAAAAGGAAAACTAGCTGATAGGCTCTGTATTATCCGCAAGTCTTTGGGCGTTTTAGCCTTGTTTATGCGACCACGCAGCCTGGGCCAGGGAGACGCCAAGACGCCCAGAGCATGACTCAAATTTGAAGGAGTTCGCAAAGCAGAAACACAAAACTGCACTTTGAGTCTAGTTTATGAATGGAGAAACACAAACGCTGAGCGAGTCTGCGAAAGCTATTCGAGAGATGAGTAACGAGTATCAGAACAGCAAGGGTATTCTCTACTAAAACTTTTACAGTTAAAAGGTAACAAATGCCCAAAGTTAGTTTTATGGAATGAGCGATTGCCTAGTGGGAATGATAGAAATTAAGGTGAGACAATGAGCGGGAAATAAGACATGAAACATTATAGTTGAAGTGAGTAGGAAAACCTCGGATATAAACTCTATCATAGGATTTGAGTCCTATTTATATTAGCGAAAAGCTTACTTTGCTGATTATAGTTTGGCATTAAGCTTGGTCCTTAGGTGGACTAAAATTAGATTTTTCTTTCTATATACTGTTTAAGTTAGAAATTTCATATATTAGAAAATTCATATATTTGTTAGAAAGGATAATATATATAACAATATAATATAATAAATATTTTTATTTTTATACCCTGAGCCCATTGAAAATGGGAAATCAGGGTATAATGTTTTTGTGAAAATGTATGTAACAGGCAGAAGGAGACATCGCAGACCATACAAAGTATATATATTCTTGATCAGCTCGATGAGCTGAGTTGAAATAGCCCTGTCCGTCTGTCCGTCCGTCCGTCCGTCCGTCCGTCCGTCCGTCCGTCCGTCCGTCCGTCCGTCCGTCCGTCCGTCTGTGTGAACGCAGCGATCTCGTAAACCACAGAAGCTAGAGAGCTGAAATTTGACATGTATACTCCTGAATACCATACGCTATACGAGTTTTTTTCAAAAATTCGATAACTCTTCCCGTTCTCTTTTTATCGATAAATTTCGATAACTTTTCGTCTCTTTTACGTACCGTAAGAGCTAGAGACCTGAAATTCACTATATAGATTCCTGTTGTGAATGCAGACATTTTGTAATTTTTGGTTTTTGGATGCCACGCCCCCTTCGCCCTAAATTTGCAAAAAACGCATTTCAAATACTAGAGACTTGTGCTTCGGCACATACACACATATGAATAACATAATCATGCCCTGAAAGTTTGAATAAAAAAGTCCTTCTAGAAAAAAAGTTATTAAACATTTAATTTCCCATAGCGTAGGCGTCTTGCAGCCCAAGCGCTGTCGCTACGTCAACTGCGCAGTTGGCAGAGCGTGTGCTTGAGCGTGCGTCTGTGTGTGTGTATGTGTTGCTTGCAATATATGTATATGCAAACTAAGCATACAATATTTGAAGTATCGGCACTCCGCAGGGCTCAGGGTATCTCCTAGTCGAGCCGTCTCGACTAGAGCATTCTTACTTGTTCTTTTTATTCAATTTGCTTTCTTTTATTCAATAAATGTATTCATGCATTTGGCCAATCTTTTTATTAGCTTCTTTCGTATCAGTTCGTTGCGTAAAGCTTCCGCTGCCCGACAAGCAACAATGCAATTCCGCCAAATGTCAAACGTGCCCCGCCCGCCCACGCACGCACTGCCCGCCCAGCCGCATCGCTTGTTGTGGCTGGCAAGAGTTTCATCGTGGTGCTGGTTCCACCTAGCCAAAAGCAACAAATGGCTTTTTAAGAGAGACAGCGAGAGAGGGAGAGAGAGGGAGCGCAGCAGCTTAAGAGCGTGTCGCAATTTCGAAAAAGTGAGTAACAAAACTCTCTTCTGATTGCAGTTGTTCAAACTTGTTTCATGTTCGACGGCTTTTCAATTGAACGCCAAAAAAGCAAATAAACAACAAAAAAAAAAAAACAGAAACATGCAGTAGAAAAATCCAACTAAAAATTGAGCCAAGGGCGGGCTCGTTCCGTCTGTGTGCTGCAATTTTCCAAAACTGCACGCAAGAAAATGTTTTCAGCGAGCGCCGCAATGAAAAGCGAAACTGGCCGATAACAAGTGCCACTCAGCAGCGTTGTGGCTGCTGTGGCTGATTGGCCGAGCTGTTTGGCAACCCAACTAATTGGAGTCGCTTGCCAGCCACATGTGCCCCACAGAGTGAGGGAGAGAGGGAGAGTGGGGAGGTACGCCCGCTTCTTGGCTAGCTTTAAACTCATTAATCTTAAAGGCAGCGGCGCTCAATCAATCGCATCGCACTTCATCAAAGAAGCATCACAGATGGCACAGCTGAAGAGAGCAGATTCACAAAGTTTCTGTGTGCTTTACAATAACAATTCCTATAGATGTACATGTATGTGTGTCGATTCAAAGTTTGAGTAGCTTTTAAAGGGGGAAGTGCAAGGCGAAGAATGCATAGAAAATACACGAAATATCTCTCATACGTGTTTGCTGTGTGTGATATATATTCCATTCATATATATATTTATATATATAGAGCTATATATTTGTATTTGTTTACCAATTTCCATAAAGACTTTTGTTTTGACTACAAGTTAAAAGCCAAGCGACTCACCTCTGCAGTGCACAACAATTAAAATATTTGACGAGCTTTAAGAAAAACAACAACAAACTAACTGGCGGCTAAAACAAAGTTATTGAGAAACGATTAAGCAAAAATGCAGCCAAAGACATTTTGTCATGGCTCACGTCTATGTCTATGTGTGTGTGTGTGTGTGTGTGTGGGCGATGGTGCATGGAAACGTTTGGCGTGTGGCGTGTGGCAGCTTGTGGAAAAGGTCAGTTTTGGCTTAAAGGCTTAGGCAGTATGCGCGTCACATGCTTTGAGCCGCTTTTAATCGGCCCGCAATGTGGCTGCTGATACCAGGAAGTGCGGAACGCGTGGGTGGGTCCATGGGAGGGGCAGCTGCTTGCATTTATCAGCTGCAATTGCTACTGCAATCGCACTCGCAAAAGCAGCTACTTGTATGCATTGCGATATGACTAAACAGCAACTGGTTTTTCGATAATTCAAACGCAACTGTCGCAATTTTTATGGCATATGCAAAAGTGCACAAAAGCAAACAGAAGATTAATTAAATATTACTGTAATTGCAAAAGCATTTCATTAATATATGAACAAGCTCAATATTATTATTTTTTATTCATACAATTCCAGAGTCCAACATTTGTTTTTCACTTCAAGTTCGAAATTTGTTCGAGTCCAAGCGTTGCTATAAAAAGCTGTTGCCTGGTTGTGTGTCTTTGCTAAATGTGTCCCGGCTATGCTATAAAAAGTGCTGCGATTGCTGAGCTTTGTGCAGACAGCAAAAGCTTTTGCATGGTGAGGAACTTTGCTATCGAGTGCGTTCCATTGTGTTAAAATATACTTATTTAAACCTTTGGAATATCATATTTTAAAATGGTTTAATTAAATTCTGTAATCAGAATTTGTTTTAAAGACTAAATAGAATAAAGTAAAATTCGACTTCTTAAATCTATAGCAAAAGCACAAACGATATTTGATTGGCTAAGAGAATCTTATATTTTTCCAGTACTCTATACGCATGCAAAGTCCTTCAAAACAGGCTTTAAACAGTATTCCGCTGAAAGCAGCCTAGCCTTTCCCTTTGATATTTGAGTATTTGACAAAGTGAACTCAAAGCAGACGCCTTTCATTTTCTTGAATCTAACAACACATTGCTTAAGCCTTTTCCATTCGACCTGAGTTCAAATCATTTTCTCATTCGCTCAATCAGTACAACTTATTTCCACTTATTCCACTTCGTCCTCAGCTGTCGTTGAGGGCTGCCAGCTTAAATAAAGAATATGTTTTTAATGTGACAAACGCAAAGCAAATCAATGAATCAATTTTACGCAGAGGAAAAAAAGAAAACTTTCTACCCAACGAAAAGTTTCCGCTTCATTTAATCACCGTTTGGCACTTCACTTGAACGGGACCCAAAAAAATGAGAAAATAAGAAAAAGAAGGAATGTCTCTATCAAGCCGAACACTGAATACTCCAAGATGTGAGGAATGTATCAGGATTTGCATTAAAGCAAGCAAATAAAGCATAGGAAGAGTAGTTGATATCTTCTAAATATATTAGATAACAGATAATATAAAATAAATAAAATAAAATATAAATAAAAAATTACTCAGTTTATAATCCGATTCATTATGAAATCTATATAATACTCCAATGAATTTATTTATTATTTAAAATATATATTCTATAAGCGAGTAGTTCGACGAAAGTATGCAAGACTCTGACCAAATTTGGACACATATGTATATATATGTCTATATATTTTTTGTTAGTTATATTTTTTGTTGTTATATATTTGTTGTTAGGTTGAAAGAAATACCTTAAACAATCTCTAATGTTTAAGGTATTTCTTTCAACCATTTTCAAGAATACTTCACTGTAATATACAATGTTAACTTAACCTCCTAATATTTCTAAGCTTTTTTATCCGCTCAGGATCAGGTATGTGGATCCCTTTAATATAACTTTTTTCCACTCTTTCTACAGACAATTTCGTGAGGGAACGCACTCTTCACTTGGGTGTCAACATAATTGGAAAATGTGGAAAAGCCTCGTGGAGAGCTGCCGGCAGGCGTCACGTAATTGGGCACTCGAATGGACAGGCGCCTTTAAATAGGTAAACTGAAGCATCGGCAGGTGGCGAGCCGCACATTATTTTGGGTCTACGGGCTCAGTGAGTTTGATCAAATTAATAAAAACAATTTGTATTTGTTATGTCGGCTCGGTTGGGTGCGAAATTTATTTTCAATTTGCCGGCGCATTGCGGTCAGCGGAATTTACGCCCAAACGCGTGGGCGTGGCAGATAAGCCAGCTAGTTTAAAGGGAGCTTTAAAAATAGAAGAAATAAAATTAGGGGGAGAGGAAAATATGTTGCATTCGCGAGGCAATGAAAAGTGGAATTGGAAATGGCAGCGTCTCACGCCAGGGCCATAAATCAAATGAATTGAAAAATGCGTTATTAAATAAAAGGAGCGCAAGGACCAAGGATGCAGACAGGCAGGCCAAGGGCACGGATAGACAGCGGGACAGCCAGAGAGCTAGCCATGTGTGCACACGAGTCCAGTTGGCGAAAGCCCCTCGGAAAGTGCAGCTGAAACAACAAGGATCCGATTCACTGCCAATCAGAGCTGCTAACAGGGCTTCTTTCATGCTGAATCAAAGTTTATTTAAGGACAGGCACGCACTTAGCAGGAATCTGAGCTTACATCAAATTGTTCTCTGAGCAAAATCAGGGATTATAAATTTAGATATAAATAGTTGAAAATGGGAAGTTTAATTATTGGGCTAATGACATCGACAGATCGATATGTTCCATATTTATATATTTTTGGCTTATAACCAGATTTTTCCCTGTTCAAAATGTAGTCAGTTTTTTTCCGGGTTGAGTTTCAACTGCATTTTAAGTTGTTCAGCAAAGTACTTCGACTTGTCCTGTTACTGCTCACAGTGTGGCTGTTACTTTGGAATGGAAGCACTCTGTTATTTAGCTATTTTCCCGCTAAAGCTAGCCGCTTTGTCGACAGCACTGCGGCCAACTGTTTGCCTGGTTGGCCGGCTTGCTGAAATATGCGCCCTGCTGCATTTTGATTTACTTTTATGGCTAGACAACTGGCAGGCAGACCCAGCAGCAGACACAGCTTAACGAAAGGAGGGGGAGTGGAGGACAGAGAGAGTGGAGGCAGGATGCCAGGACATGGGCACTTGTTGGGCTTCAAGCTGATGTCCTGCAGGTGTCGGCGCCGCTGCTGATTAGCTTCAGCTTGACGCTAATGCGGCGAAGGGGTCGTCGACGTCGCGACGTCGTGCATTAAAATTCAATTACAAAACACATTCTGCAGCTGCACTACGTGACCATGGCTCAAAAGCCACAGTCAAGGTTCAGCCGGGGCTCGAACCACAGTGCCCACTAAACGACGGCAACATCTGCTGCTGCTGCTGCTGCTGCTGCGCTGTCTATTTATAGAGCACTCGCATGGGAAGCGCCCATCTCAGCGCCTCATGGCATTGCATTAATTTCACAGATCAAAAGCGTTGATGGACCGAAGCTAATGAAAATGCGGACTCCCTGCCTCACCCCCACAGCACCCACTCTCTAGAGCCCATAAGCGCTTTTTAATGAAATGCGTGGTGAAATGTGGGCGGGAGTTTTCGCTCGACAAGTGTTCAATAAAATACCCAAAATTATGATATGCCACACTTCATTCTGGCAGCTGCCCAAAAAAACATTTTTGTCTATTTATTTGGTTGGCAAATAGAGCGGCAAGAGCGAGCCTAATTATAGATATTAAAAGCGCCCCAGTTGGGCGCTTCAATAAAATATCGAAAGCAATTAGAACTGACTACGAACACTCGAAACTTAGAGCTTTATTAGAAATGCATATGCTTGCTAGTCTAAATTTGAAGAAAGAAGTCTGTCGGGGAGAGCATCTGCTCAAGCCTTACAGTTTCATAAGATGTTCAAATAGTTCCAAATTGAGTATTTCTCTGAATAATAGACATTAGGTCAGTTCCATTTCAGACTGTTAGCTCTTGTGAGTCCAGCAACCGGAACTAACATGGTTTTTTAAGAGAATAGAAGGGATTGCGGTCACCCGATCCGCTTTCTCTCTATCCCTTACATGCGTGATCTTTCTAAGCTGTCGTTCGCAGTTCGAGTATTGTTTAGAGTCTGCAAAGTTTGACTATATTATATGTATATAGTAGAGGGCTCCTCAACAACCAAATATAGAAAACGTCTTGACAACGCAATACGAACAATAATGTGAACATTTAGTATAGTGAATATCTTTTGAATTGACTATAGTAAAATTATCTCTAGCTGCTGTGATTTTCAAATTAATAGAATAGAGACTAAAACAAATACTCTAACTTACAGCTCAAATAGTTTTTCTGCATGCGTAGCTGTGGAGATTACTCATTCTCTGGATTTTCTTGGCTATAACTCTTCACAAAAATGCATTGTTTAACAGACTAAAATTAATTATTTTTTATAGGGTCCGGCACTCGAAGTGTAACAAACTTCATCGAGCCTGGCATCAAGGTAAATGCAAAATATTCTAGAGTTGCTTTGAAGCCGTGGGCAGACGAACATTTCGGTGGCAGACCATGGACGTTTCAACAGAACCCAGCACCGTCTCACAAAGCGCGAGTGAACCAAGAATGGCTTAGAAACAAACAAGCTATAGTCTCTCGAACGCCATTGTTCGCAAGTGGGCCAAAATACCTGAAAGTCACATTCGGCCAGCTTGTGATTCGTTTTTGGACCGTCCCAGACCATAGTCAAGGCAAAGGGTGGTTATATCGAGCAAAAGTAAAGTGATTCTGAATTTTGTATTATTTTCACGCATTTTCTTTTTTGAACTAGATAAAAGTAATTTGCCAAAGTGAATGTATAAACTTTTCAATTGGTGCCGGACCTGTACATTTGATTCAACTTAAATTTTATATTATTTGTTGTAAGTTTCACAATATATTCTACAGCACATATATCAGTCTGATATTTCATTACAAAATTATCAAATATCTATCTATAATTCTATTAAATATTTAGTTTTTATAGCTATACTTTACGCTCTATTTTGAGCAAGCCAAAATCTAATAAATTCTTTTTATTCAAAAATTCATTTTTTCTAACGCCATTTCGGGTGTTGGAACTATAAATTTAAAATTGAAATTTTATATTTTATGCTAGCCCCGTTTTGTCCACTGAAAAGGCAACCGCATAAAGAGTTCTTGTCATAAAATACCAGTTAGCTGCTATTTAAGGCTTTTAATTGATTTGATGCCTTTCAGCTGAGAATCCAAATTTAAAGCTATAAATGCACAGTTCGAGTGCTTCAAAAACTCATAAATCGAGGCGTATATGACACTCTACACCCGAAAATGGAAATCTGTGTGGGTCACAGGTTTAGCCGCTCCTGTGCACACGTCGAATTCGCTTGGTAACAGCAATGCTATTTCCATAGATACCTTTGTTAACTGAAGTGCCAAATGGCAAGTGCTTTGGCTCGACCCGTCGCCATGCGACACTGCGTGAATGTATCTCAATATCCCTAGAACGGAAGAAGAGGAAGAAAGAGAGGGAGAGGAAGAGAGAGGACTGGGCAGGTACTTTGACAGGTGAGCACTGTCAATTGTCAATTGTCAAGCTGTCGTCGTCGCTGTCGTCGTCTGTTTGGCTGCTGTTGACAATTTGCAAATGACATTTGACAAGCCGCCTGTGGAGCATGGGAGGAGCATAGGAGGAGCTCATAACCTGAAGCTGAGCCTGCTGTCGGAGGCAGCATCGAGTGGATTTTATGCAAATTGGCAATTCGAGCGTTGGGGTATTTGATTCTCAAGAGCTCCGCCTGCGTCCGACTGCCAGGCGGAAGTTGTTAGGGTGCTCAAGTGGCTGCCATGACAATTAACTGCTTCAAATGATGAGTGGAATACCCTCTCCCCCTCTCTCTCTCTCTCTCTCTCTCTCTCTCTCTCTCTGTCTGTCTCTGTTTGATTCTCGCGTCGCTGACACCAAAAGTGTGGCCAAATTGTGCGTGGCAAGCGGAGATGCAGCGAGGCCTAAAGCCCAAGTCAAAGGGAATGCCACAGCCAGCAGTTTAAGTGCCGTTTTATGGACACCTCACAACAGGCGACAAACTTCTTGGAACCCAAACGCGATAGCCCAGCCAAGCCAAGCCAAATGAAGCGATACGAAGCGCTACTCTGCTTACAAGCGCCTCGTTGACTCATTGGTGTCAGCTGTTGCGCGAAATGACAGAAGTGACTCACGGATTAGCAGAATACTTGACAATGAAAACGACCGCGTTTACATGAAACCCATAGTCATTTAATAATGGGTAAAGCAGAGAAGTGAACAGTAGTTTACTTGTGGGAAGATGGGAAAATTAATCGATCTTTGATTAGAGCCCCAGCTGCCAAGATCTAGGTGAAATGCATATGACAATCTACGAGCTTTGACAAGTCGCTTGAAGCTCTGACTAGATTCATCCTAGAGTCTCAAACTAACTTCATAAAACGTATAGTTCCAGAGTGGATCTTATAGTCCATTAACTCCATAAAAAATAGTTTTACACTCTCTGAAATCTCTTTAAATACCCACAAACTTTAGGCTGAAATGCAATATTAGAAATTGATATACTTAATCCTTAAGTCCTCTGTCATACATATCCTTATCAAGAAGAATGAATGAATTATAATGAAAATTAACTAAGATTAATACGAATCAAAAGTTATTCAACTCTTGATTCCTGATCCTATCTACCTTTGTTAGACATATCCCTTGAAGGATTTCCCCTTTTATAAACTATTTATTTGGTATATACTGTATTATATTATTATATTATATTATATTATATATTCTCATATATAGCAAGTTATAATAATCTCATTCACTAGACGTACTTTCTGAATGATCTTAAATTTCTTATATGATATACGTTTATATGTTTAGATTCCACACTTACCGCTCTTCAATGGTTGTGGGCAGCTGTGTGCGAGCCCGCATCATGCTGAGGAAGTGCTTGCCATGTGAGACGCCGCCCGCTGAGCCTGTGCCGCTCAAGCCGCTGCTGCCCTCGGAGAGGTAGCCGTTGTCGATGTCATGATAGCGACTGGCCGCGGCTGAGCTGCCCACGCGCAGGGCATCGCCGTCGCTGCAGTAGCCCTGCCCGATGTCCGACTCGCAGAAGTCCAAGTAGGACTGGTGGGGATGATGCTGCTGCCCGCCACGAGCGCCGCGCGTTGGCAGCGTCACATGCGAATTGTAGCCGCGCAGCAGCGGACGCATGGGCAGCACCGAGGAGGAGGAGGAGGCGCCAGCTGAAGAGGAGGCTGCCGCCGAGGAGGCCAACTGCTCCTCCTTGGACTCGTAAATGGTGCCAACGATTTTCGAGGGAATCGTGTGGAACTTGCTGGGCGAGGCGGTGGGCGTGTTCGGAGCTGAGTTATGCATGGGCCGCTGCATGGGCGAGCGCTGCGTGGCCAGAATATGCGGGCCAGCATTGTATTCCAGCTTACGGGGAGTGTTCAGAGCCGACTTGGGCGGTGGGAGACGGCTGTTGCTGCCGTAGATGCCGCCGGGCTGCGGGGTTGTCGGCTCGCTCAGGTAGCCGGAGCCGGAGCCGGAACCCGAACCGTTGCCGGAGTAAAGAGCTGATATGTGGTTGGAGGATGTCGGCGCATTGGCATAGTAAGGGGGCGGTGGGCTCGAAGGCAGAGCCTTGAGGATATGTTGAGCTGAGCCAAGAGACGAAGGCAGCTGCTGATGCTGCTGGTGTTGCTGGTGTTGCAGCTGCAGCTGCTGCTCGTGGGATATGTTGGTGGATATGTCGCTTGTTTCACGTTTGAAAAGCTCAGTGGAGCTAGGTGGCGCCACGCCCAGCTGGGGCAGCTTGCTGGTGCCTTTGATGGCCGCAATGGGCTTCGGCAGATTGGGACTCTGCAGTTGTTGCTGCTGCTGACTCTTTGGCGAGCCCTTGGCATCGGACTTCGAGTGCAGCGAGGTCTTGGAAGACGTCTTCAGTGTGTTCTTCTCAGCAGATCCGCGAGCCAGGGAGTTCTTGCCCGCACGGCCCATCGTCGAGCTGCGCGACTCGTTGCCCGAGAGCGTCGACTCCTCCTTGTGCAGTGAGCGGGCGGGACTCTTCTCCTTCTTGTCCAGCTTGCTGGGCTTGCACTGATCCTTCTTCTGCTGGGCGGCCAGCAGCTTGGACTGCTTGGTGTTGTGCTTCTGCTGGCTCTTCTGGGCGCTGACGCTGATGCTGGGCGGCTTCAGCTGCGAGTTGTGGCCGTCGTTGAGGCTCAGGCTGGAGTCGGAGCGCTCGGAGCGAGCCGAGCTGAAGCCCGAAGAGGAGGAGGTGCGTTTCGATTGGATTTGCGTTTTGTTGGACGCAACTGCGGCGGCGGCTGCGTTCGCTGCATTCTGCTGCTTCTCCTTGTTGAAGAGCTTCAGCTTGTCCAGCATCGAGTGCTTCTGCGGAGCCGTGGGCGCATTCAAGCTGCTCGGCGAGGGAATGCCGCTCTTCACACTGGGCGGACGCAGGCTGGCAAAGAATCACACAGATTAGTCACGGCTCATTTGGACAACTTGTACGGGCAGAGCGACTTACCTGTTGTTGTTGCTCTTCAGGCTCTGGATGGTGTGATTGCTGGTGGGCGGACTGTTGGGACGGCTCGTGTTGAAGTCACTGCCGCTCTTGCCTAGACCAGGTATGGCTGAGAAGGAGAAGAGGAGCAATAGTAAGTAAGCTGCACTGTCAGTTCATTAATTCTGCGAGCTCCCACTTGAAGTTGTCGCCGCGGCCGTCAGCTGCCAGCGGAGATGCCCGTCGAACAGAGGCGCAGCCAATAAATCAATGCTAGAGGCCAAACGGACATTAAACTTAATTAATTGCCGTGAGGGGCATTGGCTGCAGCCGGGGGAGGCAGACAGCCAAGCAGCCAAGCAGACAGGCTGACAGATAAATGTGTGCAACTCTCACGCACTGTCGCATAAATCTTTAAAAATCAACTGCAGCTGTCAAAATATGAGGAAGACGAAGCAGTTGCAGGGAGCTGAAGCACGACTTCCAATTTGAGTTAAGATTTACATTAAATCAATGATACACATGCTGAGATGCAGATGGAAGAGGAATTTCGACAGAAGACAATGCTGCTAGTAGCCCCTATTACAGTTTGTAGGAGGGCGGAGTCAGCATTGGCGGCTGCCAATATCTTTGATCAGCAGAGGGTGTGGTGACGGAGTAAATGAAATGCGTGAATTCGCGTTACAAGTTTAGTTTATAGACTTTTAGGTAGTTATAGGTATATATATCACATATTTCATCGAGCCTGGCATCAAGGTAAATGCAAAATATTATCGGGAAATTATTCCGGAGGATGCTTGGAAGCCGTGGGCAGACGAACATTTCGGAGGCAGGACTCAACAGGACTCAGCACCGTCTCACAAAGCTCGACTGAACCAAGGATCACAATGGCTCTCGGATTCACCAGATGGATTATCCCTATGGATTATTCTCTTTGGGGCATTTTTGAGAGCAAAGTCCTAACTAAAAGAAACACCAGTCACGAGGCGCTAAAGAAAGCCTTTCTTCGCGAGAGGGCCAAAATACCTGAAAGTCACATTAGGCCAGCTTGTGATTCGTTTTTGGACCGTCTCATGCCACAGTCCAGGCAAAGGGTGGTCATATCGCGCAAAAGTGAATTGATTCTGAATTTTGAAATATTTTCACACATTTTGTTCTTTGCACTGAATAAGAGTGATTTTCCAAACTGAATGTATGAGCTTTTCAATTTTCACTTCGAGTGCCGGACCCTGTAGTAATGTATATTGAAGGAGGAAAAGACGAAAGATCACGGCCGAAGGTAATGGCCAGTCCCTTCTGTCAGTGTGACCGTCTTCCCCACAGGCGACAAATCCTCTCCTTCCCATACACTGTTCACCCTGGCGTGAGCAACAGTATATCAATGAAGACTATTATATGAAGCATATTTGGCATATTTGACCATATAAAATATTAATATTTTTGGGGCACTCCTGTTACGCTTCTAATTTATATAAATGAAAATTGTAATATGTCTTGAAAAGTGTAACACTTAGAGGAAGGGATCTCTAACTCATTCTACATATGAGAATATACTTCAGATGATTATTAATCTTTCGCTAATAACAAAGACTTCAGCTCCGGTTAAAGTGCCTTGTCTGGTCAGTTCCCTATGGGCAGCTGGCGCCCAACGTGGGGCCCATTTAAGACCCCAAGTCGCAGCCGCACGCATTAATTACTGATTGTTCTAGCTGCAAACAAATCAACTGCAACGAGGCGGTGCTCGAATCCATTCGCGCGCCACTCGAAGCCCCACAAGTGTATTCCCAGGCGTGCTTTGATGATGCGCACCGAAGGGGATTGGGACACGAGCCGTGTCTAGCTGGCTAAACCCCTTTTTGCGACAAATCTCGGCCAGAAAGGCCAGTCGCCGGCTAAGTGCATGGCTATGCCCCGCTGGGGGTTGTTTGCCGCGATGTGGACCCAAAAATTTGTTTGCCTCTCGTAAACAACGGAGTGCAGCACGCTGAAAAAGCTGGCTCCGGCCAAGCCCTGGGGTTGCTTTTCCTCGTGTTTGCCAGGCATTTTTAATAAATTTCCCAAACCAGCTGCAAATTTATTTCACTTACATGGCGTATGATTCGGCGTGGGAGGCAGCGGGCGCACCTTGTCCGGGGGGCAGCGGCGCTGAACCATGACCGTCGCGGGCAGAGGAATGGCTGTGCCGCCATTGACCTTCGCGTAGGCGGGCGCGATTTGTCTGTAATGAGCGAGAAGATCGGGATTGAGGTACATTAATAAAGTTCTTAAAAAATGCGGAGCGAGGGCTCATATATGTGCCTCTAAATATATACTTTATGGGCTTTTATTTTCATTTCTTGTTTTATGGCCGCCGCCCACGCGACTTACAGTTTACAGCTTGTCTGCGTCGTGATTTGCATGAGTTGCGGTCACAGAGTCTGTCAGTTACACATTGCCTTGCACTTATCTTTAACAATTTATACAAACTGCAACATAAAAAGATTTTTACATTTGCCCGGGACGTTGATAAATGCATGAATGAAGTGAACCCCTTCGTCCCTCCCTTGGCAATTGCAGTAAATATTTTAACAACATTTTTACGACGCGATTGCGCGAAATGAAATAAAAGAGAAGCGTGCCCATAAACATGCATGTCACTGCGAAAGATACTTTCGTATCTGCCCCATACGTGGGCTCGTTAACAGCGTAGCCAAAGAGTCTTTAGCCTTTTCTCTTGATTAGCCGTCGACGTCGTCTCAATGCGAAAACCTGTGCAGTTTAATGAAGTCAATTAAATTCCATAAGCAATTTAAATTGGCTTTGAAACTATTTAAAACAAATCAAAGCTAATTGAACTTAATTTAAATGACGTCAATGAAAGCTAAGCCAAGTCATTGAAATAATCCCTCCTCAGGGAGCAGTGTAAATAAAGTATAATAACATAAAATTTAAGTTTAAAATTTAAAAATTATTTAAGAAAATATAAATAATTAAAAAATACCTATAATATACTATTTTATTTGTATATATTTATATAAATCTATCAAAGTTTAAAATTAATATTAATTTAAGAAAATATAAATAAATTTATTAATATATATATAAAGAATATAAATATATAATAAAATATATATATACATATTTTTATTTATTTATTTATTTTTTTATATATATATTTTTAAATGTATTTATATTTTCTTAAATTAATATTAATTTTAATATATATAAATATATAAAAATAAAATAGTAAATCTTGTTAATATATTTTTTAGTAAATTTGTTTATTTTCTCAATGAAAATTAAGAACTACAAAAAGAAATTTTTAATTTAGAACTCAGCAAACTTTTTTATTTTGTTTATAATTATTTTAAAAAGTTATTACTTCATCAAGGTAATTTTAATTGATTTTGCAATATAAATGAGTCTTTAATTATAATGAAGTTGTTGCTCGTAAAACAATATTTTTGTACAGACTACAAGAATATTTTAATTTTGCTCATATAATAAAAAGTTGTTATGCAATTAAATATTTCATTTAAATATGCAAATGAGTATTATGCAGCTAAGCTGCTTACCAGCACATACAGTCTTACCCACCCACACCTACGCACACACACACACACACACACACACACAGCGCGGCAAATGGATTTTCCATTTCTTAGCCAACTTCGCTTTTTTCGCAATTACTCCGAACGCTGATTAAAAACGCAAATAAAGTAATAAAAGAGAGACCGAGTAAACTTTTAATAAGTCGCGCTCATAAAGCTTAGCAGGGGGCGCAGACAAAGCGCGGGCCAAAAAGATACAATTGGATCTTATTGTTGTTGGCCATTAATAAGGCAGGCTAAGTGAAATAAAAATGAAAGAAAAACTGTGCGCAACAATTGTATTAAAACAGCTCATAAAAAACGGCAAATGAAGCTGACGCTGGCTCTGACATTCAGTCGTCTCCGACTCCGTCTCAGTCCTTTTGGTCCTTTGCCGCGACTACTGCAAATTAAATACACCAGGACTCCAGCATGAATCGGAGATGTTTCGGATGCTTTCATCTGGCGTCTGAAGAATTTCTCCCAAATTACTTTTCATATAATTTTATTTGCATTTTATTGTTCAGACTCGCTTTGCCGCCAACTGTTTTGGCCATGTTCCGTGCTGTTTGCCAAAGCAGCCAAGTTAAGAGCCAAAGCCGTATGTCTGCTGAGTTTTATTCGCTTCGGCAAGGATGTCGATTGTCTGTCTGCAGATGTGAAAGGCTACAAGTTCCTACAATGTGTCTATGGAAGCGACATGTGTGCGCGGGTTACGCGAAACGTATTGAAACAGCTGCGTACCAGAGGGTGGCCTAAGAAGAGTGATACTATTTTCGATAACTTTATTTCAGTTGCTCTTTGAGCTATCTACACTATAGAGATGTTATTTGTCAAGAAATATCCTGTCTGATACTCAAGATATTCTTTTATAACTAACTCTCTTAGCAAAGGACTTGTCGGCTCGCTATGAATGCAGTCAAGTGACTAGACTATTCCATCGATTATTTGAGAGCTGACACAAGTATAGAGACGATGTGTTCACAATACTCAAAGTACATGAAATAGAAGGCCCAACTGATTAAAAATTATTTTTTAATATATGCAATCTTTCAGCAGATTGAGATGAGAGCTATATATAGATGTCTTCAAGGAACAGATAGCTGGTCTAACTGACTTCTATGGCAGCCCTCGCTGCCTGGCTAGCTGCTGGAAGCAACATTTGAGCTTGTTAACTGGCAAAATGTATTCAGAGTATCAGCAGCTTTGCATCTCCCAGTTTCAGGTGTCGCCTGTTGTCGAGCGCTGCTGCCACGTATTCTGTTGCTGCTGCAGTTGCTGTTGCTGTTGCCGCTTCAGTTTCTGTTTGCATAGCGCGCAAATTGAATTTCGCGTCTTTATTACGCATTTTTGATTTGTAGCTGTGCGCGGATTTCAATTTGTTGTGCACTGCCAAATGTCTTTGACCTTTGAGAGACTGCCAGAGTGTGTGTGGCTCATAATAGCCTGACTGCTGTTCCTGATGGCATTCACCTGTGCGGCGCGGCCCACGCAGACCAGTTACTGAGCGGGGAGCCAACTATAAAGCGCGTCGTTGAAGGCATTTGCTTGTATAAATATGAAAGAGCTTCCTCGCCGCTCACTGCCGCCCGCGGGCACGCCTCCACGCCTCCACTGGCTGCCCATTAGTTGCATTTGCGTTGCATTGCACTGTCGCTTGTTGCTGCTTTTGTTGCCGCACAATGCGACACTCGAGTTGCATTTGTCATGCCACTAGCAGCGGCAGCAGCAGCAGCCTCTAAGAGCCAGCCACCAAGTGCGTGGCAGGATCTGGGACCCGGGACCCGGGACCTGGGACCTGGCACCCGGAACCTGGTACTTGATACCTGGAGCCTGACCATTTCGGGCTATTGCCAGTTGCCTTATTTGAGCAACGGCCCAACTGCAACTCTTTCCCTTTTATTATGGCCCCAACCTATTTGCGAGTTGTTGCCAGCGCCGTTTATGGTTAGAAGTGGTTTCTTCTCCCCTTGGCCCTGGGCCCTTGGCTGGGCTGCAGTCGCTTCAAATATCTCTGGGCTTATTTGTCTTACAAGCGACCAAGATTGACAGGCGACAGAAGGAAAACGTATACACCAATAGATAGCGCATAAAAAATGAAATTAAATTTAATAATCATAAGGAATTTAGTAATATTAATTTCCAAGTCTCCAATTCCGAATTAAATCTATTTTATATTAGTCTGATGATCAAGATAGGAGATAGATCAAGGCTACTGACCCTAATCAAGAATATACAGAGATACTTCATAACATCGGGCGCTCCTCCTTCTGTCTCTGATATTGACTTAGCGGAAGAATTTTACTCTGAACTGTGAGTTTCAATAGGCTAAGAGCATGGTTCTCTCTATACATATAGATATCATATTTTCAGATTACAAAAGTCAATATATCAATGTGAAGATTCGTGTGAGGTATATATGTACATTGAAAAGACTGGAACTCAACAATGGATAATATTCAAGAATATTTATTAATATTATTTAATAATAATAATTAACATTAATTAACTAAGTTATGCTGCTTCCATAAATTCCAAGATATTTTATCCTTATTATATAATACAAATATGCTATGACCAATAAAGAAACTCATTTATAATATCTTTTTCTGCTCTCCGAAAGATTGAAGAACAACTGAATAATATTTATATACGAAATTCTTAACACATGACAATCTCTAGTAATAAAGAATCACTCGCTTCTATAAATATATATTTCATTTTCAAGCAATTGTGGACTTGCTCATGCTTTATGACTTACTATAGTTTGTGTGTTGGCTGGGAAAGTTTATCCGTTTTTGGGCAACTCACTTTCACTTTAAGCCGCGCTCAGCTGAGAGTTAAGCTGTCGGTGAGTGCATTAGATAGCCAGCTAACACCTCCAGCTACTGGCCAAAGCAATTTCCAGTCTATCGCTAACCCAGAAACCTTTTGAACCTGGCCCCAGCTGTGGTTGAGGTGCAGCTTATGCCGTTGAGCACAGAATATATTCATAAATTTAGCCACGGCAATTTTCGCAGGCTACTGCGAACGAGTCGAGCGGGCTGTCAGCCGCAATAACAGGAGACAAGAGCTTGCAACAGCCTGGAAATTTATGTGAGCCAAAAACATGACTGGCCTCGCTGGCTGTCTGGCTTAGCGGCTGCTAGCTGAAGACTTTTCGTGAGCATTCTGAGTAGGTGTTGAATGGTTGATAATAAGCGTAATTATGTGCCATTGAGATGCCCGCAGGAGTGGCCAAACAGCTGAGGATCGCTCAGGAGACAGACACAGCTGACAGACGGACGAGCGGGCAGCGGAGCAGTTAGAAAAGCGCAATAAACCCGTTCAATTTCAAGAACTGGCTGACATCAAAATATATATATGAGCTCAAGCAACGGCGAGAAAGTGCGCGGATGTTCGCTGTAACCAGGAAACTTAGAACTGGATAGCTCAATTATTTATTCTGCTCATATTTCGCGCTGATTGCCAGAGAGTTTAGTTAGAAGAAAGGTTTATACACGCACTTAGGCACTTGCTCTGATATTGTTATTATTTGCAAGGAAAAGGATCAACTTTGATGATATTAGCCTACATCTGGTTCTCTTTTATCTTCTCCCATATTCAACTCGCTTCCAAGACTCAAGCTACAGTTATTTTTAGTAGTTCTTTAAAGCGTATTGCTTACAGTCTGCTAGTTAAGCATGATTCTCGCATGGAAAGCAATCTTTTAGCCTGCAAGTTTGACAGCTTTGTTCCCAACAACGAGTCATGTCATTAGAAATTGTAATGCGACACGCTGGCAAACGTGTTCATCTTAAAAGTCGTGTAGCCCCTACTCTGACGCTGACTCTGACTCTGACTCCGACTCAAACTTCAACTCTAATTCCTCGGTGCCAAGCACCCAGACTCGCACTCAGTCATAAGATACACACACGATATGAGTTGAGATACTTTGGGTATTGTATTCGACTCGTATGTATATATATATTTCTTATTCCTGGCTGGCTGCTACTGCGGCTTTCAAGTGCGGCATATAGTCACGATTTTCAGTTATTAGACGGGCAAAAGTTGTGGCCTGGCCCCAACTTTGGCTCTTCAGCTGCAGCTCAAAACAGTTGTTTCTGGCTGTCTGACTTTTGTCTGACTTACGGGACGCATTTTCTCAGCTGCTGCAAGAAACAATTAATAGCGTCTGCCAACACATTCCCCGCCCGCGTGCCACGCCCCTCGCAAGCACACGTGCGGCGAGTACGAAAGATATTCCTTGGCGTCGTTCTCAGCTAATGGTCGTCACCTTTGTTGGCAGAGGCAGAGGGTGGAGAGCAGGGGCAACGCAGTTGGCTAGGAGCTCGTCGACGACATCTTTAAATATGCAGCAGGTTGGTCTATGCCCGGCCGGAGCTGCAAACAACAAGCCACAGCCGCAAATGGAGAGTAGCCAAGCAAACAAACAAATAAACAAACAAGCAAACAAAGCGGCTAAAAACCAAAACAAAGCCACATACTTTGTTGCAGCTGCTGTTTATACATCAAGTGGACAGCCCTGGCGCTGGCAACTCGAGTGGCTGAATTCCATCTTCCAGCTTTTAGCTGGATTAAGTTTCAGGCCAATATGCGAGACGAACGCGTGAAAGCTGGCAGAAGTGTGAAAGCAAAGAAAGTGCTCAATGAAGATCGCTGGAGCTTAGGAAGTCAGATAAATAAACACATATTATGGAATATTTCAAGAGATTCTGAGTAGTATATGGGCAATTTATAGAATTATACAAGAGTATGTAAATTCCATATGTTTATCTTGAGTATTATTTTCTAGTTCACTATCTATTTCCATCGTTGGAGCTTGGGAAGTCAGATAAATACAGACAGATTATGGAGGATCTCAAGAGATTCTGAGTAGTATATAGACAATTTATAGAATTATACAAGTGTATAACGGTATTCGAGAGAATATATATATTCTCTATATATTTCAAGTATTATTTTCTAGTTCACAATCAATTTTCATCTGTATGTCACACTGTATCGTCAGATTCTATCATCCTTGCTCAATGTATATATATATTTCCATCCATATTTCCATTGCTATATGTATTTCCATCTATATCTCTTTCGTTATCATTTCATATTGCAAATTCTTATTCTCATCTCTTATGCTCTTTAGCTGTGAGCCAAACTGAAAGAGTGTTACGGAGTCCTTGTGCATACTTTAGATGTGGTCATATCATTATAAACAGACACTCATCTCTGAAAGCATAAAAGTCACCCGCCCACTTCGTGCGAATTGCGCTCTGCTTTAGCCTAGATATGACAGCTTGGCATGGATCACAGGCACACACGCGTTTGAGTTTCACACCCAGCAGCTGACTACATTTTGCGTGTGTGTTTGTATAGTCAAAACCCTGTGGGGGGTTGGACAAATGGTCGTAAATAAGCAGGCCGGGCTGCATATTCGGTAGTCCTGTATTGAACAAACAGGGGCGAGGGTTGACTGATAAGTAGCAGTTAGGCAGGCAGGCAGTGGACTCCCAGCGAATGGATTTTCAATTATGCAACTGGGCAAATGTGTTATTTATTGACTCTGCGCGCATTTCCATCATAACTGAAAGGTTTTTAGATATGGTGGTTGATTTCAAGGCGTCAAAAAACACTGTTCCAGGGGTTGTTCTTCCCAAAAACCCATCACAATTTCACTTTGAAGAAAAACTCTATAGAGAGAGAGAGAGTCGGGGTAACTGTAAGTTGATCGCTCGATTATATAATGAAACGGGGCAACAAACTTAGCAACTCTGCCAGCCGCACACGGCTCCAGTAAATTAAACTTGGCCCCCGTCTGGCTGGCGGCCAACTGTGGATCTTCGGCCAAGAATTGGACGAGGCCAAGTGCCTAGAGCCAAAAGACGGAAGTCGATCAACAGACGCCAGTCGCGTGTTTGCTGAATGTGTCGCTTTCGGCACCTCAGCACCTTGCCTGAGTACAGACTGAGAAGGAGGACTGAATGCATTAATTATGAATCGCTTTACACGGCTTATCTAACGAAAGAGTGGGAAACTTCGCACTAGCTAGCCATACAGTGAACAAAATTGGAAGAAAATGTAATTGGCTTACGACTTATATTAGTGTGAAACTTAAGAGATTTATCGAATTGCAATCGCAATGCAGAATTCCTCTTAATTCCTTGATTGGTCAATGTTTGATTCCAGAAAGATAGCAACTCAATATAGCCAAAAGAGAAATAAAATACAATTTCATTGGCTGAAGTTAAATAAAAATAATAACAAATATAAAAACAAATTTCTCACAGTGCACACAGTGCTCTTTCAGTAAATAATTCTCCAGTTTGCTTAAGAGAAACGTAAACGCAACCACAAAATGTCGTTTCCATTAGCCGCCAACTTGTTTTGATATGCCTAAAAATAGCTGAAAGCGACCCACTGGAGTGGGCCTGAAGAGTGCTTTAAATAGATCTCCAGTTTCTGGGAAAGATGTATCGTAAATTTCAGCAAATTTAGCTATGCAGCATTTTCGGGGCACTGATTTATTGTGCTGACATTTGGCTTCATTCAGGCATTGGCTTTTTGTTTTGTATAAAATATGCATAATGGGTCTCATTAGTGAGCCTGGAGAAGCCGTCAACGATTTCCGCAGAAAAACCGCCCAGAATAATATATATATAATATATATAGGTTACCTTCTGACGTCCGGGGAGTTGGGCAGACTGCGACATTTGCGTGAGCTTTTGCTGCCGACGTTGCCATGTGATGAGGATGAAGTGTTGCCCATTTTTGTATATTTTTATTCTCCTTCTCAATTAGCGTGTTTTAATGACAATGATAATGACGATAGCAATAAAACTTGGTTTAATTTGGCATTTCGATGCAACTTTGGCACTTTTAGCTGCTCATTTTAGCACTTTTTTTTAATCATACATTTTCTTATTATTTTATATTTTCAGAGATCCTCATTATCTTATAGATTTATAAGTATTTTTAAATTAAAAAATTAAAGTAAGAATTTGTATTTTAATTCTTTTTTTTTTTTTTAAGTATGATACATTATTGAATTATTTTTATTACTTTGTCAACTTTTTTAAGACATTATCTTGGTATGCAAAAGGATTAAGAAAAGCCTAAAAGAAATGCATACAAATAAAAATCATAAAACACATAATAAAATATGTAAAAATTAAAAGTTGTTTAAAAGTTTTATTGAATAATCTGTTGTTTTTTTTTTTAATTCCTAACTTAACTTTTTTATAATTTTTAAAAATTATTTTATTTCAGCTTTTATTAAATTATTGCTTTTATTATTATTTATATATTATTGTAATTTATTTAATTATTTTTTTAAATTAAAAAATGTTTTTAGTTTTAATTTTTGTTTATTTTAAATTTCTTTTTAGTTAATATTATTAATATTATTTCATATTCAAATTTCAAATAAATATATTCTCGATATATGTAATGGGTTAAACTTTAATACATCAAACAACATTACCAGACAAATGGGACAACAGTTGTAAAGGCTTTTAAGCATCATTAAACGCCTTTAATGCCAACTTCTCTTTTGTTTTTCCTGATCTAATTTTCGCACACATTAAAAGCTCAGGGGTAAATCGTCCACGCCATCAGAAAAATATTGTTTGCTCTGTGTAATTACTTTGTAATTAAGTGTCCTGGACTGGCCGTGCAGACGCTGAAAATTGCAGCTAATCAAACAAATGTCTGGTGCCCCAAAATACGCCCCAAGCCGAATGGCAGCAAAAAGGGAAAATCTACAGTGGAACGCCAAGGGATGACCAAAAATGTTTGCACAGCACTTTGATCTGAAAGGCCGAACAGGCGGGGCCAGTTGTTGTACAGAAAACTTAATGCAATTAAGTGAACATATTTGCAACTTCCGTGCCGCCCCAACAAGTGAAGCCAGAGGACCAGAAAAACAGACATTTTTGATGTATGACTGCTGCTGGTGATGCGGCTAATCTGCAGAGGAACAGGGCGACTCGGGCCACCAAGATGGGGAGGCTCAGTAAATTTGAGAAAAAGGTTTCTCAGCGCAAAATCAATATAGCCTCAATTACAGAGATGCAAAGCCCTTTGGCAACAAGCACGGCCAACTGGCTTCTCGGGAAAAGCACAGTCGCAGGAAAGAATGGCGTGTAAATAATAAACGCACGTGCGTGTGACACGTGATTGGGACTGGGACTGGGACTGAGACTGGGACTGAGACTGGGACTACCTTGCAGCCCAAATTTGAAGTGCCTGCTAAATGCTCTCAAAGTGGTCATATTTTTGCGTAAAACGCAGCCGAAATCGACGAACGCGAGGGTGCGAAGTTTATGCTTAATCAATTTGTCGTAAAAATTAATGCCATGTACTTTTATTTTTGGGCATTGTGGCACACTGGCTGTAGGCCGTAAGGGTTGATCAGACTGAGCTTTGGCGATAAATGTTGCAAGACTTTGTTCCTCTCTTGCAACACGTGTCGCCACGCGGGTGGGCTGCGACTGTGAGTGGGGTAAAAAGTCGCAGTTGCTTCTCTTTGGACTCATGCGTAAGTTTGTCTGATTTATTACGGCTCACAGCGCGCACTGCCTCTCGCAATTGTTTACTTGGCGTCAGTTGCGTAATCAAACTGTCACAGCAGCAATTACCGCAGCCCAGAATCACTCGACTTCGACTCCAGTGCGAATCGATTCTGACTGCGCCTCGCCTGACTGCATAATTTTCATAAATTGTTGCAAATTGTTGGTGTCGTCGTTTGTCACTCCCGAACATGGAACTGGAACTGGAGCGACAAGCGGAGCTGGAGCATAATAAATGAATAGAAAGGCCTTAGCAAATGGCGAAGGCAGCAACAGAGCTCAAGCTGAAATGCTTGACAGATTGCTGACATCTCTTGGCATAAGAAACACTTTTGCAAGCAATCTGGGAAGTGTGACTAAATCCCAACAAACTCACAGCATAATTGAGCTGATGATACCAGGAAGCTGCAGAAGTTGCGCCAAGTCAAGAGAGCTCTGCCCACAACGAGTTCGAAGAGTCAAGTGTTACTTGATGCAGCTGACTTGAGCTAACTCTATCATCAATGCAAATGAAATTCGTACAAATGAACTTTTACAATTGAACTAGTTCTTCAAATGAATTTTTACAATTGAACTAGTTCTTCAAATGCATATATACCTTAGCTAGAACTTTACTCAAGCTATGTACAAATAAAGATAATAATATTCTAATAGCATTAGTTCTTAGAATTAGTTTTATCTAAACCCCACTATGCGTAGAAACTAGCTCACAATAATATTTCGTATTCTTATCGTATTTCTTATCTCTTTCAAAACTAGAACTCAGCATCAAGTAAAGTTTAATCTTTACTCACTCAAGAAATAAACTATGAACTTGTTCCTTCAACTAGCTCCGAAACATTCTTGACTTTATTAAAAACAAGTAACTTTTCTATATGATTATTATATACTACTTTTTGACTGACTCATGAGGCAATGTGCTTTCAATCACTTTGGGCTGCAATAATTGTGGCTTAAGAAAAGCCCAAGCTCGAGATAATATTGCACAATGTAATTGTTGACTGAGTTGCTGAAAATGTATTCAAATTGTATGCAAATTGCTGGCAGAGTTTACGGCAATTGTCGTCTGTCTCTCCTGTGTGTGTTGGAAGTACCCAAATGAAATTTGGCACTGTTGCCTAAAGCCTGTTCATAAACTCAGTTATTGTGGCATACAATAAACAGCATTGAGAGCCTAAGAGCGTTATATGAAATGCAAATATTATACTCTGAACCCATTATAAATGGGAGATCGGGTGTAATGGTTCTGTTTTCTTCTAAGTTTTATATAAGAGGTTCCATACTATATACTAATCTTTAATAGTTTTTACTTTATCATACTATGACTACTATTCACATGGGAATACTATAAAAGCTCTTCCAGCTCATATAGGTTACGCTACTCTCTGCTCGTCAATCAGTTCATCAGAGTGTAAAGTTCGCCTTACCTACCACATTTTCTTTTCATCATTTACATAATCTTCAGCAACATTTGAACCTTCTGCTCACCCTTCGTCACTCAATCATTCAATCAGAGCGCAAGCTTCGCTGCCCACACACAAACAAGTGACGTACAGTGGGCAAACATTTGCGAATTGTTAAATACTGATAAAACGCATTGCGCTCGCCATTTCAATTGCACATAGGCCTGGGTGCTACTTCAAAGCTATCTGCCGATTATGCAATATTTATATTGTTTGCATGTGAATGATGTATGCGGTGCTGGGGCGCACCTATCATAACAAATCTACGAATCGAGTTTCCCATTAATTGGCTGCACGCTGGAAAGGCAGAAAAATGACAAGGCAAATGGAAAACTTGAAAGGGCACAGCAAAATGTCAGCTTTTATTTTTTGGGTTGAGATCTTTTATCTCTTTGTTGTTGTTGTCTTCTGTAATTTCTGTTTTCCGTAACTCGCCGCTAAAATGCCGTGACAAATTGCTGATTTGCTCTGACATATAAATAAAAGACTTTTGTCTAAAGTTTGTCGCGCTATTTTCGTTGTCTATTCGCTGTCGTCCCCCGCTTTTAAGCGGAAGCTAAAAGAGTCTTTCAAGTTGATTTCTGCTCCATAAACTCGTCTATTTCTGTATTGTATGCTGCTCGCTGGAGCGCAGCGTGGTCCGGACCCACTGCGCGTCCACCCCTCCCGCCGATTCTTAGCCGCCTGCCCTCTGCTCGAAATTTGGAGCAGCACGTGCATTTGCACGTTTCCACCTTTATCTACTTTATTTTGAAAGGGGTATCTGCACTCCAACGAGACAAATTTAATGCATTGAGTAAATCTAGCTTTAAAGACGTTTGTTAGCAACTGACGAGCATTATGAACAATACTTTTTGATGCAAATATATCAAATATATTTAAATAAAATATATAATTATTTTTGTTTATCTTTCTATCAGACTATCCTGATAATGATTCCAAAAGTATTAATGTATGGCTTAAGAAATTTAATACAATTTGTTTATCTATTGACTTAAGTACATTCAACTTGATTAAGGTATTTCATTATTTTATGTATATATATAACTCTAAATAATCCATTCCTCTCATACAGATATATTATTAGGGCAATTACTTTAAAGGCTTGTTGATCAACATACAGTCCAGTGCTCTATTAAGCCCCTATGATAGTCATTCATTTCTTCCTTATGAGTAGCTAATACTAATTAGTTAGTCTAGGTACTGCTGCATTTCCTGGAAATCATTTCTATCAGGAAACCATAGAGTAAATTTATATAAAACTAAGAAACGGTTATGGAACCATTAAAATAGTTCTGTTAGTCTATGCAAATTTATAATTTATATAGAATATATATCTATAGCTAGTTTTTGGCTTTCCTGTATAGAATCACAGCTCTTTCACAGACCTCACAGACAATTTTCATAAATCTTGCATAAATATTCGCAAGGGTATAGAGGCTTCGTCACGTCGCAAATAAGTTTTTCTTTTCTCTTTCTGCTTCTCGGTATGTATTGTTTTAGTGCCTGTCTTTCGTTTGTTTATATTTAGATGGAAGTATTTTCTTTATGTCAGTTTTACGGCGCATTAAAAGCCAACTTACGAACCGGCTAAGCGAGGGGGCGTGTCGGGGGGGGCAGGCTGCTAGAACACTGACTGAAGCGGAGCTGCAACATAAATCTTGACAAAAATTTATTTGTTAAACTTCCAAGTTAAAGTGGAATTCTCTTTCTGCTTTCTACGCCTTGGACTTGGACTTGCCCGGCATTTGATATGCATTGCATGTGCCCAGGCGCCCACCGAGTAGGCGTGGCGTTGTGATTGAGCGGCTGCTTGTTAGATTTATGAACATTCAACCAGAGCTAAGACAATGAGCCAAGCCCGATTGTCTAGCAGCAGAAAAAACAACCAAATGCATTAATATTCTGTGAATTTCCTGTCAAAAATAAAAATTGCATTTTGCGAAGCTCGAAGAGGCAGCGCAAGGCAGCGAGAGGCAACTCTGGTACATGAGTGGTAAAAAGCAACGTATCATCGTATCTTGCGCCCTTGGGCCCTTCCTCTTCCCCCTCGGCTACTTCCTTCCTGCTCCTTGTGGCTATTATCGGCACATTCTTGGCTTTAACAACTTTTTGCCACTTCTGCACATTAAATAATTTTCCTTTTAGCCAACGTACGTGACTAAACGTCAATTTCCAGCTATCAAGCCCTACTTCCTCTTGTCTGCTCGCATCGCTCCGCTCTATGCAAACTGCATTCCCGCAACGATTTTCATAAATTTTACACAAAGTGCCTTCGGGCCTCGTGCGGCGGTATAGATAAGAGCCGGCAAAAGTTGCTTCTTGGGCAAAAAGTGCAATGTTCTGATAAGAACAACTCTTAACAGAACCCAGCTGAACTGCTGCGAACTGTGTGCGAAAGGCCCAGCGGCGGGTAACTGTGTCAAAAACTTTGCGGTTCAATCGGCGTACGTGATATTCCATGAATTGTCCAATTAGTTAGGGCAGCGAGAGAGGGCTCCGAGGCGGGGTTCAAGTGAGAATTATGAGATATGTTTAAAAATGCAGTAAGAGGCCCTCGATGGTCTCTCGTCAGCAGTTTAATGACAGCACTTGCGTGTACTCTATAATCTCAAGTCTATAATTCCCTCTTACTGAACTCTGTCAAAGCTAATCTTGTTCACATATGATTCAGCACGTTATTAGCTTAACCAAAGAAGTAAGCAAAGACACCAATATATAATGTGTCAAAACTGTTGACAAGTGAAAATGAACCAGTTCAGTAATAGTAATAAATAAATTTTCAATTTTTTGGAAACAGATTCTGTGAATTTGTCAAGTCAGGTAGTCAGTCTGAGTTGGAACTAGTTCACTAGTCGAAAGCAACTTGTTTAAATGATCTAGTTAAAATAGTTCAAGGGAATTAGTGAACTGAATTAAATAAATAAATGAACTAGTTAAAAAGTGAACTAGTTCAAATGAACTTGCTTAAAAGAACTAGTTGAAATTAAATAGTGAAATAGTTCAAGGGAATTAGTAAAATGCATTAAATAAATAACTGAACTAGTTAAAAAAGTGAACTAGTTAGTAAACTAGTTTTTAAAAAACTAGTGAACTAGTTCAAATAAATTAATGAACTAATTAAAATTACAAAGTGTCATATCATTGCTAAGTCTGCATGATTTGAATTTGTATTGGTTTTTTATTTAGCTGAATTATTTTAATTTACATCCTTTAATGCCCTTATATTGGTAGTTCTTCACTTACGAACAAGTTCCAAAATCTATTCTATCTGACAATCTTAGTTGTCACCAGCATTTTCATTTACATTTAACTCAGATCAGTGAACTATTTATTCTATGATTAAAGCCAGAACAAAACACCGCGAACTAGTTCCAATTGTTTTTGCTGCCAATCTAAAATCCATTTACATTTTTCATTGAGCTTGAACATTAACATGAAAGAGCCATAACCATGAACCGAAACTAATAATTATCAAGAGACCCTCTTAGACGTAGGCATACGATCGCTGGGTAGCTGAAACCCTATGGCCATATTATCATATTATCATAATTAAATCATTAGGTTGACGCTTCTGCTACTTATATGAGCATAATCCGCGCTCCCTCATTCACACGCCGGCAGACTGACGCTGACTCACAGGGGCCCCTATGCTATCATTAGTCAAAGTTCGTCTCGGCTGTTACCTACGGTAAGTAGTCGGTGCGGCCCGCTCGGTTGCCCATAATCCCCTCACCCACTCCTCTCTACTACCACTCTGCACCGCAATTGATTTTTCATTTGGCCTGTCGCTTGTTTGGTATTTTGACAGCTCGCTTTTGATATCTCAAATTTCTGTCGTGGGCTTTGATTTGCTGCCGGTCAGGGGGCAGGGGTTGCTGACGGTTCAATGCACCCCCAGAAAGCAGATGCAGAAGAAGAAGATGAGTCTGACAGCTTGTCAGTTGTCAGGGGCAGACTTGCAATTAGACTTGCTTTAAGTTCTGAACCGAGCTGTAGTTGCTTTAGCTCCCAGTTCAACTTTCTTTTGGCAGAGCGCAATCAGGCAGCCCTCAAGGATCTTGAATCCTTTTATTTGGGGCCACAGCTGCCACTTGAATAAAATTAAATTAGAAAATCCAGCTACAGAGAGATTAATTGAAGACACGCGCCGCTCGGAATGGCTCGGAAACCGGTTAGACTTATCAGCCGCACATCTTGAGGTAGGCAAACAGTGTCCGATACCAAAGCTGAGCTGATGAGACTGCAGATTAACGCCTAGCATCAAAGTAAGTCATGCCTAATGGGGCGGATAGTTCTAATTGCCAATGTCTATGTTCCCTGTGCCAGTTTAATTAAGTTCACAGTAAACTGTCGACGCCGAAGAAACCAGTCAAATGGAAAGTGAAAAGTTGTAAGGGCTAAGCAGAATATGTACTGCAAACTTCTCCGCTCCACTCCACTCCTTAAGCCTTCGACTTTTTGATGAGAATCGAGAGTTACTAATTAACGAATTACTTGAGTGCTAAATATGTTTTTAATAAACAATAATATATAACTTTATAAGTAAATAAACACTTATATAATTTTAATGAAAACAATTAAGTTAAGTTTAGATTCAAGTGAAAATAAATGTTTTTTAAATGCACCGAAAGTTTTTCACTTTCTTCTCCCAAATAGACAAAAAACAAAAATCAAAAAAATATTTTCCATTTGAGCGAGTTTTTGTTTAAACCTCAGCTGCACCGCAAAACAATTTCGCTGCAGTTCAACTTTGGAGGAATATAAATAAAATACGCGCTTATCTAAAATGGAATTTGTCTGGCGGTTGGGTCCATTGAGGACGTCTGCAAAGAGTTGGCAACATATTTTGTTGCTGTGGCTGGTGCTTGTGTCTGTGTTTAAGCCTTTTAATTTGTGTGCATTGCGATAAGGCGTTAATTATGCGGAAAATCAGGCAAAAGGCAGTCAGCAACAGAGAGAAAGAGAGGATGACAGAGCGAGAGAGCGAGAGAGATGTGGCACAACTGCAATGCCATAAAATATTCTACATTTGCAGACACTTAATTTAAGACATTTAATGTTTGATTAACTTTTACATTGTTCGTCTGCTTTTGCAAAGGTAAATTCTATTATTTTTAACACAAATATTAATTTAATAATTATTAGATTTAAAGAATGTGTTTATTCCAATATTTTATATTTAAATAATACTTCAATTTAATTTATTATAATTATATCATAGTTTTTGATTTTATATAAAACAAATTTTCTGTTTTTTTTTTTTATAGTAATTTAAAATGAACTTATTAATTTAAATAAATATTAATCTTTTTCTTTATTATTTATAAATCTTCTAATCAGCTTTATTTTTTTTTTTATTATTTTCTATATTCTTTTTTAGAGCAATTTAAAATTTACTTATTAATTTAAATAAATATTAATCTTTATCTTTATTAAATCTTTTTTTTTAAATCTTGTTATCAGTTTTATTATAATTTATTTAATTTTTTTTTTTTTTTAATTTGTTTATTTATAATTTTAGGGCTTAACTTATTTATTTTGATGCATATATGTTTATATAATTGTTATTAATTATTTTAATATTTTTATTAATAAATAAATAAATTTATTCATTATTTCATATATATTTCAACAATTTAACACACTGACTTTTTGGCACATTTGTAAAATATAAAATCTCTGCACAATGATTTTGTTTACTATTTTGCCGCGTTTTTATAAAGCGAAGAAAATGAACTTAAAAATTGCCGGCGAGACAAGCGCGCGCTTCTTCCACACGTTCCGCACTCGACGCGTTGCGTTTGCGAACTGAAGCAGCGCAATGCAACGTGTTCCATGCTTGGCTGCTCGAACATGTTCGAGGCGCACAGCTGGCCGTCATATGCTCGGGATGGGGGTGGTTGCAACTTGTCTGTGTTGTCATTTGTGCCGGCTATAAATAGTTGCTGCACTAACCCCGTCCACACTGCCGGCAATCTGTTGCAGCTGAAGTTCAATGCTCAGCCGTGGGGTCAACAACAACAGCAGCAGCTACAATTAAGTTAGCCAAAAGTTATTGGCCAAACAAATCGCTATAATTGAGCAGTTTGCTGCTCTGTGGCAATTATCGCAAATTATTTGCCACTTTTTTTGCTTCTTCTATAACGTGTATTAAGAAATGTCGCCAAGGAGACTCGGCGGCAACAACAACAGCTGGAAAATTGTTTAATCATTGCAACTTAAGTTTCTAATGGGGCATAACTCCACTTGATTGGTTCGAAACTCGTTTAGTTTGTTGTTTCATCTGATACCCTGCAATCGCCGAAAGTCATTAAAAATCTGGGTTTAGTGCCATGCAGTTGAAAATCGAGAAGAAAGGGTATATAAGAATAGAGACTTGACGTGAAACAGGCAGAAGAAATCACAAACTTTTATCGACAGCTGAGTGGGGGGCATTTAAATAAAAATAGAGATTTTTGAAATTTAATAGTAATAGACTAACATCTAGCCTTTCATGAATATCAATCAGTTTCTGACTCCTCATTGATTTCTAAAGCTTCTATATATATATAAGCAGATTGCAGAGTATTTTCCAGTCAGGCACGCTGAGTTCGCGTGCTTCAACTCGATTTAAGCCGCTTTGCCTCAGCCGCGCGCCAGCTCACTCGCTGGCGATTTCTTTGCACTTGCCCGATTTACTAGTTTATGGAGCTGTTTTTTTGAAGTTTATTGCCGCCTGTCGAAATATGAGTCCAATTTACGTGATAGGCACTCGGAATTAGACACACTAGTTGTAGGCTTACACTTTATAAACTAGGCTTTATAATTGAAGGCGCGGCGCTGCGCATGGGTGGCACTGAAAGTTGCAAGAGTCCGGGTAGATGTCTCGCTGACTTATAAACTAGATACTCATTGAGTTTTAACAAAGGTTTAGTGTGATCTTAAGTATGTTATAAATAAATATCCAATCCAAATCAAGAACTTTAAGGTATTTAGAGAGCATTTCTTTAGTAACATTTCCAGAGCTCTGACTCAACTTCGTGTTGTTCATTCACACCATTTAAGCACTGAAAATCAAGAGTTTCTGTAGAACTTAAAATACAATTATAGACTGTGGGCATGAATAACGCACAAGAATTCCAAATTTAAGTGAAATTCAATTGCATTAAAGAAGGGGAAGAAAGGCAAACTTTGTCAAGCTCAACTTGCGCCCCTCGATAAACTACTTTAAAGGCCTTTAAAGCGCGCACCCCCCAAAAACGAAACTAGACCCAATAAATCTTTGTTTATACAAATCCAAAAAGCATGAAAGGCTTCCGAGCTCGAGCCATTCACATGGCACAGACGCATAAAAAAAGAGAGAAGGAAAACAAATGCGAGACGGACACACATGTAACTCTCCAGCTTGTACTGGACAGCATCTATTGCCCGCCGACCACCACACAAACTACTAATGCCATTAAGCACACGCCCCCGCAGCACACCGCGTCGCACTCCAACCCCTTCATGCCACCCTCAGACGTCGGACAACGGGCAGCGGACAGCACTAAGCATGCATTTTATTGCCTTTTGTCGTACTGGCAGCCGGCGCACTTTATCATTTCAATGGCAGCGAGTGCAATGCCACGCCCGCTGCCCACTGCCCACTGCCCACTTTGGCTGGCACTCTACCCCCGGCTGTTCACTTGGTCTATCCAATCGTCCAACAGTTGGTCTATGCAAATATTTTTATTTGCTTCCTTCGTTATTCCAGTAAAACACACAATAACATCCGCTTTGAATTGGTAGTTGTACCCTGTAAACAACTTTAGCCTAGAAGAAATACGAAATATATATTACAATATATTCCATGAATCCTACATTTCATGGCATGTCTCTCCCGAGATGCAACCCTAAATATGGGGCTACCTAATGCCTTGTAGAAGTTCATTCTTTATCTCCAAACAACTATCGCGTGCTCCCTATCACTAGAGGGAACGAGTTATATACTCATTTCTTCATACTTCTCATATGTTTTTTAGAGCTCTTTTCTGGCTTGCCTTCAATTGAAATTTGTAGGTAACTCCTGGTATACCCTTTAGGATCACACCTAACTTTGCTGGGCATCGAAATGGATCTGGCATAGCTGACGGCAGCACTTTTTATCCAAGCGGAAATTAAATGTAGTGGGACTTTTATGCGCATATTGTGCACATGTTGTCAGTTTTTGTCGCCCGTCTCCTCAGCCTAGTAAATGGCTTAAATTTTGATGGGGCTCAGTAAACAGTTGAGTTAGCATCTAACAGTTCCTGAAGACCCCATCCCAGGGGAGTTAATTACTAGAGTATTTAGCATATAATTATGAAACTGGCTCTCATCTCTCTCTTTCTCTTACTCTCTCTGCATCCCTTCTATTCTAGCCTAAGCAAATGTTCCCCAGGGCCAGGGAAAACTTTTGCCAATTCAATTTTCCTTTACGACCATTTTTCCAGCAGAGAAGAATGCCGGGACGGGGGCAAAGTAATCATCGTTGCAATTGTTTCACATTTTTCACGTTAGTAGAGATGAATGTTCGCTTTGATGATGAGGTAGGAATCAAGCCCCCCTCTGGCATGCCTGTAGACGACATTTTCGCCCCCTTGTTAACCACTCGAATGGCATTTTCTTTGTTTGCCACTAGAAAAATATGACTAACTGCTGGCAACTGAAATCGAATGGCGAAGCTCTGCGCGTTGATTGAGCATTCTAAGGTTTTCCTTAAAGACTTTTTGGGGGCTGGTTGGCCCAGCAACCCTTAGTTACTGCTCAACGCAGTTTAAAGCTCCCTTTTGCAAATTTTATATACGTCAGCTCGACATCCACTTCAACAGCATGCGAAAAAATTTGTATTAATGCCCGCGACGAGGCAGGATAAAAACCAAAACCCGGAAGCGAACGACTGTCCACAAAAACAAAAGCGAAAATGTCAAGCACCGGCAGGAAAATAAGTAGGATCATATTACTGACTGTCGAATACTCTGTTACAGCTGGCCAAACTAATTTTGCGACTGGAGCTTCTACTTCATGATCATAAAATTCAGACTCGGAGTAACTTTTGAAACTTTGGACCAGTGTATAGAGCAAGCTGTGAGCTGGAGGCACGGTTAAAATCATCGCTTCACTGTGTGGGCTGTTGGACAAGAATAATATCGAGCCACGGGCAGCTGACAAGAGATGAGATGAGAGGCGAGTGCGTGGAACCAGGGATGTATTTAACATACTGGGCGGGGCATAAGTGGGCTGCTTCAGTGGCGTGTGTAGTTGAAGGCCATTTATGGAGACTTATTGAAAATATGTAATATATTCTAAAAATAAATTAATCAAGCTAAAAGGTCTACAGCGCTCATATCTCAATTTTAGCCATCGCAAAGAATACTTGTGGAGAAATTAGATCAGAGCAACTAAATCGGCTTATAAGAGTTTATAAGAGAGAACCAATCCGGGTAAAAAAAATGTGAATAAGAAATTATAAGAATTACTTGATTTAAAATATAATATATTCTGTTGTCTGAAATTTTGTATTACATTAGGCGAGGCAAGAAGAGTTGACTTTCGCTATTCAATTTGGGTTTTTATGCTGAACAAATTCCTATGCTTAAGAACATATTTCAATTCATATTTTCATTCAAAGAAGTAAGTTCAAATTCCGTTTCAATTTAAATAGTACCTCTCACTGTCTCACTACCTCTCCCCTTTCAATCAAACTCATTTTCATCAAATTTCAAGCTGTCAAGTCTTTGGCCGAAGCAAATAATCAGATCAGAGTAGGTTTTAGCAGGAGATTTGTATAAATTGTGTTTTGGAGAATATAATCGTCAGTTTCTTAGGTAAAAATTGTGGACGGACATTATGAAGTTTGGAAAGACCTTTGAAAGCCATTTAACACATGAATGGCGTCAGCAGTATATGGACTATGGGGTAACTGATCTATATCGATATCCAACTATATATAATTTTCGTCTGTACGCAGGAGCTAGATGCCATGATACGCGACGCGGTGGCGAATGCGCCCGATGAGGAAGTGCCAAGGAGTAATAGATATATACGAGAGAACGATTTTAATGCTGATCCGACAGTTACGGAGTACTATGAAGATTTCCAGCGGAATTTCTTTGCCGTTTGCCATCAAGAACTAAGTCGCGTCGAGGACTTTTTTGCCCAGAAGCTGGCCGAAGCACGTCGCAAACTGGACGAGATCAAAATTCAACTGACCACAGTGCCACGCCTTTACAATGCCCGCCATTTGGGCTTCGTATGCAGCGAATTCTACTTGAGCCTGATCATGCTCCAGAACTTCCAGAGCCTGAACTATACGGCTTTTCGTAAAATATGCAAAAAGTTCGACAAGCACATCAAGTCTGAGAGGGGCGCCCTCTGGTTCAGGGAGTACGTTAGCCAGGCTCCCTTCAGCAAGGAGGAGGAACTGATGAAAATGATCACTGAAGTGGAGAATCTGTACACGACCCATCTCACGAATGGAGATCGCGCCAAGGCCATGGCCAAGCTGAGAGTCCCACCTTTGAGACAGGCCTCGCCCCCAGTGAGGGTTTTCATGGCCGGCATGATGCTGGGCTTGTTTGTGGTCAGCGCCATTGTTGTTGTGCTCTCGCGTAAGTCCAACAGGTATCTGACGCCTGTTAGCTATCTAACCAACTACTCTACCTCCTACAGTGATCTTTGCACGCAAAAGTGAGCAGCTGTTCTCGGAGTTTAGTCACATGTACCGGGGTCTCATAACCTGGGGACTCTGCTGCTTCTATTTGGCGATCAATGTGTACGTGTGGCAGCGGGTGGGCATCAACCACGTGCTGATCTTCGAGCTGGACGCGCGCAAGCGAGTGCAGCCCGCGACGTTTCTGGAGTTGGCCAGCGGCATCGGCTACCTCTGCACACTGTCCATGCTCATGTTTCTGCATCACAACGAATTCGGAGTAGACGTTCCATACCATTTTCCCTTGATCTGCATAGCGCTGCCACTGCTGTTGCTGGTCAACCCAATACCCATACTCTTTCTAAAGGCCCGCATGTGGATCTTGCGCTGCTTCGGAAGAATTTTCACGGCACCCTTCTTCTTTGTGCAGTTTGCAGACTTTTGGATCGCTGATCAGCTTAACTCGCTGGTGCAGTGCATTGTGGATAACTACTATTTGGTTCGATTCTATTTTCGGTATTACATGAAGCAAGCCAACGCGCTGGCCTTCGAGCCAGACTTTATGGTTCCGCTTATACGTTGTCTGCCGCCCTGGTTCCGCTTAGCCCAGTGCCTGAGGCGATATAGGGACCACAAGAAGAAATCCTATTGGAATTTACTGAATGCTTGCAAGTATTTTAGTAGCATTGTAGTGGTAATCTTTTCTACAATTGTCATGGAAACGAATGGTAAGTATATACTTGTGAGGAAGGAGAGTTTATCTCTCTGCTTGCTCTATTTAGTACAGGATATTTGCCACTTGTTCATGGATTCAATTTGTCAATCCTTTTCTTTTTGTAGATCGTTATGATAGCATGTTTGCAAATCCCTGGATATGGCTGTATCTGCTCTCGTCGCTCGTATCAACCATCTCTTTCTCAGCTTGGGATTTAATTGTTGACTTCGGCCTGTTTAAAATTTGGAAAGGTGAAAATATATTCCTGCGCCAGAATCTTGTGTATCGCAAGGTAGGTACACAACTCAAGCGCCTTTACTATCAAATTAACCAATATCCTAACAATATTCATAGAGCTTTTACTATTTCGCCATCATATCAAATGTTCTGATTCGTTTCATCTGGGTCCTGGAGCTATTCTTAATTTATTATAATATTTTGTTGCCCAGCGATTGCCAGACAATTGCCAGTTTCATGGAGGTGACGCGACGATTCATCTGGAACTTTTTGCGCTTGGAGAACGAGCATTTGTTCAATGTCGGCCAATTCCGTGCCATCCGCGAGATCTACCTAAGACCCAAAGGGTTTGAAGAAAATGCAGAGGATGACCCGCAACACAACAAGAGTGTACAGACCAGCAGGCCAGCGAGTTTCTAAAGGAATATTGCAAAATTAACCTACAAAGGCCCAAATGCATTTCCCTAAAACTAATGTATTACATATTAACTATGTTATATTCCTCATTAGCATGAACATAAATATAAAATATGGCTAAAAGGGAATTCCTTTCTAATATGCATTTAGACAGGGGCTAACGAAGTGGGAAAAATATGTTCTTCAGATAGAAATCTGGTCATCCGGCTATACTTATTTCTGTGTCGTTTAAGGTTGCCTGATAGTTTGTCTCAAATATCTCATTGTTTTTCAAGAAAACTCAACTGGACCCCTGTCCACCTCTTTAATAAGGTCAATGTCAATTACGTGCTAACGTAGAACATCAGGAACATTTATGTATTGGCTATTTTTCTTTGCTTTCGTATCCTCCTACAGTTGACTTAACACTCATTACAGAAACTACGAAATATCAGTTAAGTCAAAATGAAGTTCAGCAAAACTTTTGAATCTCTTTTAACAAGTGAATGGCGTCAGCAATATGTTAACTATGAGGTTAGTACGGTCCAGCAAAGCCAAAAATGATGTCAATAGCTAAATAACCAATCTGCCCAAGCAGGAACTGAAGGACATATTGCGCAGCGCATTGGAAAATGCGCCCAACCCAAACGAAAGACACGAATATGAGGCCTATTGTCAAAACTTTAGGGACGAGTTCTACGCAAAGCTAACCACCGAGCTGAAGCGAGTGAATGAGTTCTTCGAGTACAAAATGGCTGAGGCACGCCGAAAGCATGCCACATTAAAGGTGAAGCTGCTCTATATGAAAGGTCGAAGCGACGCGGCTTTTGTGGGCGCCGTAAGAGGGCTGCCTCCGCTGGCCGATCAGCCGCGAAATCTGCGCAAGCTCGATCGCGCCTATGCCGAATTCTACTTCAGTCTGGTCTTACTCAACAATTATCAGCAGCTCAACTACAGCTGCTTTTACAAGCTGAGCGAAAAGTGTATGAAGTATTTCCCGACCTTGGACGGAGTTCGATGGGTTCAGAAAACTTTGGACGTCACGCCCTTAAATATCGACGGAGTTGAGCTTCGCGAAATGATATCCGAAGTCGAGGACCTATTTACTCAATATATAACAGATGGCGACCGTGGCAAGGCAATGGAGAAACTGAGAGTTCCGCCCTTGGGTCAGTCCACATCGGCCGGCTACGTGTTCTCAGCGGGCCTATTTATGGGCCTCTTTATTGTCTCAACTGTGGTTTGTGCTATTTCTGGTAATTGATCCAGCCATTGAGGATGTATCAATACACTGACTGATTGACTGATTGACTGATTGACTGACGGGCTACATAAACTTACCATCGGACTGGTTGCCTTAATAATAATAGATTGACTGATAATGGATGAACTAGGTGGTTCTCATCATCCCATCTTGACCGTAAGACTGATTGATAGATGACGATCTATATAGACAGCCTAGCTAACTTACTGATTAACTATTAGATAGATGATATATTTTCTTTTTAATTGGTAGATTGAGGTTTTAATAAGTAAAGCACTCATTAGCTACATGACTACAGATTAATTGACTGAGATACATATACTTATATCTGAAATTATATTAACTACTATAACTTAGTAACTCTTTTACAGCCTATATCCTATTTAGCAATACGAAACAGTTTTTTATCTTTACCCGACTGTTTCGCGGCTCATTCTCCTTGATGCTCTATGGCTTCAGCTTGGTGGCCAACGTCTATGTGTGGCAGAACGTGGGCATTAATCATGTGCTTATCTTCGATCTGAATCCTCGCAATCAAACGGTGTCCATTAAGCTGCTCAGCACGGCCAGCTTCTTTGGCTACATCTGTGTGCTGGCCATGCTGCTATTTATACACCACAAGGAGTTTGGTGTGAAGGATCCTTTCTATTTTCCGCTGATTGGACTGGTGCTGCCTCTGGCGCTGCTCATAAATCCTGTGCATATTATGAATTTTCCGGCTCGTATGTGGATTTTGCAGTGTTTCGGACGCATTCTGGCTGCTCCGTTTTGCTACGTGAAGTTTGCGGACTTTTGGCTAGCCGATCAACTGGGATCCCTGGTGCAATGCACCGTCGATTACTATCAGCTGATTCGCTTCTATGTGCGCTACTCCATGGACAGAGAGAACACCTTTGATTTTGAGCCAGACGTTATGGTGACCGTGCTGCGTTGCCTGCCCGCCTGGTTTCGGCTGGCCCAATGCATTAAGCGCTATTGCGATAGTCAACTTAAGCCAGCTTCGTATTTGGTCAACGCTTTTGCCTATGGCTCAACAATCGTAGTTGTCATCATCTCAACTATTCAAATGGAGACAAGTGGTAAGTGTAAGTGAGCTCAACCACGCTTTCAATTAGCATACATCGAATAGCTGCTATATTCATCTTCTTCTGTAGGTAAGTACAAGAGTGTCTTCGCAAATCCTTGGACCTGGGGCTACTTAGCTAGCTCCCTTGTATCAACCATTTACTGCACGGCCTGGGACCTGCTGCAAGACTACGGACTGTTTAAGATCTGGAAGGGCAAGCATATATTCCTTCGCCAGCGTCTTATTTACCCCAAGGTTGGTCCGAATAAACTTGCATGGCAATTCGTGCTCAGGTTCGTCTTTAATAATCTTTTTAGTGGTTTTACTACTATGCCATCATTGCGGATCTCTCAATACGTTTCTTCTGGGCTCTCGAGGTCTACTTAGTATCTAACAATCTTCTGCTGCCCAACAACATAAAGACATTGTTCTGCATTTGCGAAATCAAGCGACGTTTTATTTGGAACTTTCTTCGATTGGAGAACGAGCATTTGTATAACTGCGGCAATTTTCGAGCGACAAGGGAAATATATGTATCGGCTTTGAACTCGCGGGATGAACTACTGGTCAAGGACTTATTGGATGAGTCAAGACGCAACTCGGAAGCGCGTCGGGATAGTAATCCGACAAGACTAGTTCCACAGTGACCGTCCTACCTACCTACGTTAAACGGCCTTAATTACTGTTCGCCCTCCCACACACATTTTGCCAATTTTCCCTCCTCTTCGGGCGCTTTGACAATTGGGAGTCAATGAAGCGTGCATCGAGTCTGAGTTTCCAACAATTCGGATATTCTGTGTTTCTTTCAACCCTCGCACACCAAATTGAATAAAATTAATCTCACATTTACGAAATTAAAACCACAAATGGAATTATAAATTCAGCATGCAGGACGTGGACTCTGCTCTGGGTGGGCAAGAGGATAGTCGAACAGACATATACCCTGTAGTATCACACTAGACACACGAGATGAAGGCTATGCAGTAATTTACCCTGCCTTGTGTTTGCAGGGCAGCAATAAACTCAAGCCCGGAGGACAACAAAAGTTAAGCCAGACAACAAGCGGGCGTACAAGGACACAGCTTTTTGGCCAAAACGACCTGACAACTTGTGGTGGGGTCTGTCCGCCGAGCGAAAGAGCGAGAGATCCTTTGCTAGTCCGGACAACTGCAACAGCTAACTCCCTGAAGGGCTACCCCAGCTAGACTACTTGGCTGCCTGTTGCCAGGTTTGATTTTGGTTTGGTTTGTGTCCTGTGCCTTGTCACGCATAAATGCATGCGAATTAGAGAGAACACACGCACGTGGGCGCTTTACCTACCCCCTTGGCAGCACACAATCCCCACTACTGTGGGAGTGGAGGTAACCCCTGAGCATCACACATTGCCCCTTTCTCTAAAGTGGAGCTTAGTCCTTCGGCTTGGCTTTGGCTTAGCTCTTTTAACGTATGCATTGGAATTCACGCCCTCAGCTGCCGCATGTCAATTATGTGACCTCCCACGTCCCGCCGCATCGGGGGTTATTTCGAAGCCATTAAACTACCCCAACCTCTCGACCCTAAGATCCTTCCTGGCTCCGTTACAAATGTTATAAATACATTTGGGAGCACATATTGTTGCAATGTCTGGCGCGCAATTTGCAGTTATAAATGGCAGCTTTCCGGCTCCAGCTCAGGGTGGAAATGTCATCAGCTGTTGCTGAAGTCTTCGGTTGCTTTCTCACAATTTTTATTTTAATTATATGCAACATGTTGCCTGGCTGGTGGCAAGTGTGGAAGGCGAAATCAGAGCCAGCTACTGAAAACTTGTAAACTGTTTGCAGGAAGTCGTGCGCGAGGCAACTTTATAAAATGCTCTGCACCAGCTGCGCGACTTGTCGTCTGTCGTCTGTCGCTGAAAATGCTTTTGAATTTTAGATATAGCTAGCCCCCAAGACCCCATTGCCATTCGCTAATGGCTCGCTTGACGTTTTTGGGGGTGGCTTTGGCACAGCTGAAACTTCTGCAGCAGGCTGGACAGCGCAGAGTTTCAGTGTCTAGGTCGCCAGACCGCAGACATTATAAACAACGCACAATGTTGTCACGACAAGCAGAGAGACATGCGCTAAAACCGAATCCTAAACACTCTTGCAAACGAATACTCACACAGAATGAAGAGTGTTATTGACGGCTTTCGGACTGTACTCAAGTAGACTATGTCTCCTCTGTCTGTCATCTCTGACTATACCTGAATGAACGGATCTCTCCAGAACTGATCTCTCGCTTCTATTTAACATCTATTCCTATTGTTAGGGCATACGCGCACCAGGCTATTGCCTGTTCGCAGTGAAAGTTTTATGGCATTGGAACTTTAAATGAACTTGCCGCATTGTTGTCATCGTCCTGCCGGTCTGTGCTCCTGCCGCCCCGTTCGTGCTGTTCCCTGTTGCCTACCACAAACTAGGCGCAAGGACGACCATAAAAATCCTGTGTAATTTATTTGTCTGCTAGTCAACGCGCCCCTCAACCAAAAATAGCACTGCCAACATTTCCGTTACGCATTTAAATTTCATAGTCAGTGAAAGTCATCAACACATGGCCACACAGAGAGGGAAGTGTGGGCGTTTGCCAGACCCCGAAACGAGAGTTAAACGGCGACTGGTCTGGTACCCGGGCCCCCGTTTCCCTATCCACATTTTTGGTAGCACAACAAAAGCTTCCGCTTCCTGTCTGCTCTGCTGGGATTTCCCCGAGGGTTGCAAACACACAAGAAAACCCCCGAGACGCAGACGACAGAAACTCTCTCTCTCTCTCTCTTTCACTCTCTCGCCCAAATAAAGTTTTCTAATTTTCCATTCTCGTGTTTTGAATTTTTCAGCTGCTTTTGAGAGCTCAAGCACTCGCACACAGATTGTCCTCTCATAGTATGCCAATTTTGTTTGCTTAGTGTCTCAGCCTCGCATGGAGACCAATGCTTGGGGTTTCATTTTTACGAGTTGGGGACAGATGTAGGGGAGGGAGTGAGCTGAATCGTCTGTAATTTCCGGCAAACAAACCAATAAATCATATTAAACTTGCTTGGAATTCATTTTTTTTACCAGATGAAGTCTTGCCGGAAGTCTTATGGCGGTGTAAGCCAAACGCATCGGAAATCTGCGACATTTACATTTGATATGAGCCCGCTTTGAGGTTGAGCCAAGACCAAGGAGGGGTTTGACTGAACGCTGTTTGGCATTTCAGCAAATCCCCGTTAACAGACGCACAGCTGGGAGAAATGCCATTTAAACACAGGATTCCATGCTTTTTTATTAAGATTCTTTAACTTGCACAAGTTAATTTCAGCTGAAGCTCAAGCCTTCCGCTGTAATGCCAGCCAGTCATCCATAAAAAGACTCCAGCATATGCTGCTAACAGGCATTGCTTAACATATGCTCAGTCTAACATACGTTAAGTTAACACCAAGCCATCTGCGGCTATGTTATGCTCCCCAATACCTAATACTTTACTTCAAACTAACATAATTATAACGCAATTATTATGAGCGATATCTCTGTATTCTGGGTTTCACCTAAAAATTCTGATTTTGTTACGAACAAATATTATTCATTTAATTGAAAATTTTATAGGTTTATTTGTTAGCGGTTCGCAGAGTTAATATAAGAATTACTTGCAGAGCTATTCAGAGGAATGTTGCTATTTTTTCTAGCAAAAATAGCAATTGATATTTATTGATATTTATGCTACAATCTGCACTCCTGTTAAGACAGTGCTCGTTAACAGGTGGAGTAGTTTTCGTTAAGCTAGTCGAGACACCAACCGTTTCGTCGAGTGACTCATTTAGCTTAGACACGAACCGTTGCATAGCAAACGATACAGTGACGCCAGACAAAAGCTGACTGCTATGCAGCACACTGTTAACGCTCGCTGTTATACTTGGAATTTCCGCAAATATATTTTTAATCTAAATTTTAACTAAATCATTTGCTGCACTTACCGATTCACCATCTCATTGCCGTTCTCCAACGATTGGGCTAGCTGCTGTGGCGTTTGTTGCTGTTGTTGTTGCTGCTGCTGCTGCTGTTGCTCCTGCTGCTGATTCCTGTCCAGCAAGTTGTTGGCAGTCGATGCTCTCAGGCTGCCGCCCAGGCCAATGCCCAAAACGGATCCGCCGCCAAGTGCGCCAGCTGCACCACTAGCACCACCTCCACAACCAACGCCAATGGACTTCGTTTGCTTCGCCTGCTGCTTGTAGCGGCTCAGGGCGAAGAACAGCGCAAGGACAGCCTTAAGGCGACCTGCGCAGATGTCGTTGGTCGTGATGTTGTCCAAGCCGCCCACCGATTGACTCCGCAGCACGTGCAGGCACGAATTCACGTTGTCGTACTGCAACCAAAGACCAAACACAAATGAGTTCAAGAGCGCCTTGAGTGGCTGCATTTAAAGCTTAAATGCAAGCGAGCAAATACACGGTGAGAAATTTGTGGTCAATTTAAAGAAAGGGTAAACAAAGCAGACCTCGTTATCAAGTTATATGGAGATAAAATAATATATATATATATATATATATATATATATATATATATATATATATATATATATATATATATATGTATAAATTTTCGTGTACTTTAGCCTAGTTTAACCTCTAGTTAGGCAAATTTACTACGCTTTTCCTATGAGAATCGCATAGATGGGTTGTACAGATCGCAATGTTAAGTCTAACAGTTAGTCATATAGAATCGAGCAGATCAACTGACAAAGTTTTTATCAAACTATGATGGGGAAACCTACGTGAAGTAGTTAAATATATAGATATACTATATATCGATATATATTACAATTGTATTATAAATATATAAGCATATATGCTACAATATAAGTAATATTATAGTTTAGTTTGAGACTGGAATTACACTTTTGGCAGGCAAACGCACTTGCTATAAGGCTGTGCTGACTTCAATCAGATTTTCAATATTTTAGATATATTTTCATGTGCTTATCATTTATATACAATTACAAAGGAAACATAACATTAAAATTATTTTGAAGGAATTCAATACAGTCCCAGAGCCACAAGAACTGTACTGCCAACCTTTTCCACATTAGTATATAATGTCCAATAGACATATGCCAAATTTATGTCTTCAACTTTTTTAGTGTATCATATAGTCGAGTTTTATAAGTCAGAAATTTGGTTTTTCTGTTTCTATTTAATTGTGGCTTTCCATAGCACAGTCAACTCCATCACAGTTTTTTTCAGTGCACTTAATCCACACTGCAAGCTGATGAGTCACTGCGCCTAAGCCCGCCTAATATATATGTAAATGCGAATCCTAGCGAGAGTTTATCTCGCAGCTCAAGTCTAAGCGCCATTAACGCGACGATGTCGTGATTTTTTGACAGCTCCGAACGTGGCCCGAACTTGACTCACAAATGGTTATTTTATTGTTAATTTGCTTGAACGTCGCTTTAACTGCTTCACGCACAACACGCGCCCAGCGGAGGGCCCAAACGGACCGCCCAATTCGGAGTCCGCCGTCCAGAACCCGGAGCCCCGAACGGAAAAAATTGACATTAAGATAAAGTGCTCAGACGTCAGCGACTGTAAAAATCTATGGCACAGCTCGTGTGTCACACCAAAAATATACGAACCCAATCAGAAGTAGCGGAAAGCAATGCGCTCCCAGATGCCCTACAGCATAGGTACGGTTGCCATAAAGAGTTGAGATTAGGCCGTTTACCAGTAACATATGAATGGACTCTTGTGATTTATAGAACGACAACTTTGAGTCTACTAAAAAGTGTTGAAAGACTTGGGTCAAATTATGTGAGAAGAATCAGGCGTTAATCTTTGAAGGTTTTTCAATGCGAATCTTAAGTTAGAAAAGATATAGCATGCAATCTTTTTACGGAGAACTGAAATTTTAATTTGACTAAAATCGAAAAACCAAGTTGCATTATCCAATCCACAGACATTTGCACCTATCCGGGGATGCCCTAAGCAAATAATTTGTCATCGAGATAGTTTAGAGCCTCTGGGATAGTTATTATACTGAATTTTTCCATATATCAGATAGCTAATAAAAACTTTCGAAAAAGCCTAGTCAACTTCTTGCTTGTTAACTTAAATAAAAATTAAAATTATTTCGTATTTGCTATAATTAAATTAACTTTAAATAAAATCTTTTCAAATTATACGAAAACTATTTCAAAACATTACTGAACCTATTTATATTATATATATGTGCCTCTAGGTAACATAATATTCTACTTGCAGAGGCGGTTAAATTGAATATTTATTAATACTTTTACATTGTTTACCTTTAAATTGATTAATTTTAAAAAATGAGACACGTTTATTGTGATTATATTTAAATAATTTAATAAAAATTCAAATATTATCAAATAATTTTAGATCGTGATATATTTATCAATTTGTAGAATTCAATTTAATCCTAACTCATAGCTAATCTAACCCTTTTAAGCATTGTGAAGGTGAAATAATTAAAATATTAATTAAATTCGAAATATTCGAAATTGTTAAATATAATATTAAACCTTGTAATAAATAAACAGTTTCTTAAAAAGCATAGAGAAATCTATAAAAAATCGTCAGCACGCTCTCGCAGAGCGCACAATTTGTCTTTTGTTTGTCTTTTAGCATTTTATTTTATTTCATTATATATATATATTATTTATTTTGTTTTTTATTTTCGTTGTTTTTGTTGTGGCCTGCTGTCGTCGTGGACGTCGTCATAGCAGTTGTTACAATTTAAAATAACCATAAAAACAACAACAACAACGCAGAAACAATAAGAGCAAAGTCAAAAAATCAAACTGACAACTGACATGACAGCAGACAAATGACAAACGTCTGCCCGACTGTGTGCACTCAATTTGTTCGGCTGCGTTTGCGAACTCTGCGTCCAATGCTCGAATGTTCACTCAGCAGAGAGAGAGACAGAGCGAGAGAGAGAGGGAGGGAGAGAGGGAAACTAGCAAGCTTCCACTCAGACTTAGACGACGGCAAACTTTATAATAACTATTCGCATAGATACAATTGGGAGACGGAAAAAGTTCGACTTTTGCCAGAGCCAGGCCAGAGCCAAGTTCAAGTTCAATTCGGAGATGGGCGCAAGCAAGGGGCGTGGCACGTTCGAGAAAGACATTGAACTAGCCGCATGAATGCTGTCAACGTTTATTTTTGGCAAACGCTCAATTTGCAGCATTATAAATTGAGACAATAAATTCAAATTAATTTCGTGCGGCGCGCGCTGCCTCCAAAGAAAGTTCCACTGAATGGGGTCAAGAATTGTAAAGGGGCGGCAAGAGGGAGGGGCGGCGTCCTGCAGTTGCCTAACGAGCTGCGAGCACACAATTGATAGATAAACGCTGTCGCCTGCACGTTTAACGGCTGCACTGAAAGAATTTTTGTAAAGAACCTCTCAGGGAAACAGAAATTATTCTCTAAAAATAATAATATTATTTTGTTATCTTATTGTTTTACCACTGGAAGTTGTTTAATGGGCTTCATAAGAGCTCAAAGGCAGCGAGCGTGCGGCAAACTTTTCATATTGATAAGCTGGAAACGTTCTGGCTATTGGCTTGAGTCGAAAGGCAGCTCTCGATTCAGTCCCATCAATCATTCCAAATATAGAGACCATTCCGACTTGACCTGACTGAGGTTCAAATGCGCTGCACGAGTAGCCTATTATAGACAAATGCGAAGATGGCAAAGAGATGGAACATAACGGAGTCTATGATCTACGAACAAAGCAATTTCAATTAGAGCCAGCTCTGAAGTTGAAAAGCTAAGTGAAATAACTTAGATATAGCCAGAAATTTAGAAATAATATACATATAATATATATCTATCTATATAGTGAAAGATTTCTCTTTTAAACACCAACAAATATTGCTGAATATATAATCAATAATAGTTTTCTCATACACTTTAGAGGTATCCTAGATCAACCGAACATAGAACAGTTTCTTTGACGGCGCATCAATTGGATAAGACATATCTTTTCCACAGTTGTCTATTTTTGCTGTTTAGTATGGTTTACTTACAGTTTTATTCAGCTAAATTTGCATGATTTCGACTTTTGGGAACTTGAAACCTTCATTTCACGGCACGGCAATCCAAAACATCTTGGGGTAAGCGCAAACACATAAGTAGATCCGCCAACAGCCAAATCGAAATGCTTTAGAAAACTATTGCTATGTACCGCTGATAGGATCTCTGGAAGCATTATATCGCGAGGTTCTCCAATCCTAACGAATGAATAAGGTCAGACACGACAGAGTCAGCCCAGTGTCTGTCTATTACAAGAGTCGTTAAAGGCAACTTGGGGAATGTCCTTTGATCCTTTCGAGCATTATACTTTCGGTCTCTGTTTCGTGATCTGAGTGAGCAGTTCTTCACTTTTTATGATAGTCTATAGTCTATAGCCTAGAGCAGCGCCATGTTTCCAAGCTTGGCTATATTTATTATGATATCTAAGACCCTTGGCAGTAGGCGAATGCTTTCAAGTTCTTTATGTTGTATTATTATTGCGTATTAATTATTAATAGGCTTTCTCTGCACCCCAAAAATCAAGTCTTTTCTTCTCACTTAACACCTGACGTATCTGATTGATCTTTGTTTGTTTTGTCAGCTGCTTCCAATGCAAAGTGTTCAAATCATTAACCTCAGTTTGTGGCGCATTCAAAATGTTTGTTTTGGCCCAGTTAATCACCGCACTTCACCCTTCTGCACCCACACACACGCACGCAGTTGCAATCGATCAATCAGTGCCGCGCTGACAGCTGCAAGTGTCAAGCGGAGCGCTGCACTTCATCCCAATTCGAAAACTACAGACAGACAACACGTTCACATTCACGTTCACATTCACAGTAGTTGCAGTCACAAGTTCCAGTCATTCAGAGAGAGGCGGGCTGGGGGTCACTTTGCCAAGAGCTGCACTTACGTAATGCACAAAAGTCAAGCGGGCCACAATAGATGTCAGCCGCGAGTTGCCACATATGGCACAAGGCGCAAATGCACAAAGCTACCCAGATGCACAGATATACAGAGAAGCAGATATAAAGATATTCAGATACTCAGATACCCACTCGCCCGCAGATACATTTGCCTCGACTCGAGCCGAAGCGCAGCTGTTGCATCCACAGGAGCTGCAGCCGCAAGCCGTAAAGCGATACCAGCCAAAAAGATGCCAAGAGAAGCATAATTCAACGGGCCGAGTATGCCAGACTATGAGATACCCAAGAGAATGCTTGGCTATCTGTCTACCAGCAAACTCTTGTGCCATCAACGTTGCTTGGGAGACAATATTGTATGCATTCAAAGATATTTTATTTTATTCCCAGTCGACTCTCAACTTAACCACTGCTTTACAGGGTATAGCAAGTCTTCTATGAGGCTCAAGTGAGGGATAAATAAAAATATGAATTGTGAAAATAAATGCAAATAGTGTCGTTCGCTTTAACGATGTCAATTGCAATGCGAGCGCATCTTATCAGCGCAAACCTAGAGCTGTGTGCACAGTGGTCATAGTCTATAGCAAACATTAAATGATCGAGGTTTTCTTTGTATATTAATTTAAGCAACTTATTTCATATAAACATCATGCTCTATGAGTTGGCTTTCGAGTTTATACTTGTAAATTGAAGTCTTGCATTGCGTGTAGCTCACAAAGTGGACAGTGCTCAAGTGGGGAGTGCTCGACTGGGATATAGCCCCAACCCTATGCTGAGCTCCTATTTGAATCGCTTTAAGCGTCCATGATGATAATGATAATGATAAATGATTGAATGTAAAGTTAGCATATTGCTTACAAGTGATGAATGATAAATTAACTAAAAATATCGATTATTATCGATAACATGGATATCGGATGGCACATGGAAATTAAACATAAATTCGAACAGAGTATAAAAGAATAGTAATTAAAGTTGGTAAGAATTATAGTTTACGAGATACGAGAGAGAACGGCTGGCATGCCGACTCAGTTTGTTCTGATCAATAATATATATAATTTCTGGGCTCTGTCAAGCCTATAACACAGATTTCCAAAGGACCCATTCTGAGTCGATTTCGACTTTAAAAAGACTTTGTGTTGCAGGTTTTCATTGTCTTTCTGACCACTGTAACATTATGACAGCGAACACGGGCAATTCTCACGCTCTCGCCCAAAATGAAGATAGCAAACAGCAACTGACGTTCGCAGGACACACACACACACACACAGACATATGCCAACACCCTTTCCTTAGGGACAAGTGTAGGTTGGAGCTGTGATGCTGACGTCTCTGCCATCGTCGCTGCCTTTATTGACATTCTTGTGCGGAACGCTTCGATTTTCCATCATTGTGTTTGTGTGCCAAGCGCACAGAATTTCCGAATGCTCGGCGCATTGTTGGTGGTCAGTCAGCATCCATGGCAACCGCTACCTTGCACCGCGCACTCCCTCCGCCTCTGGCCACTCCCATTCAGGGCCTTCCATTCAGTTTAATGCGCTGCGAATTTATCGCAAATGCATTGCGCTCTCGTTCTGCGGCTTTTGTGCTGCCCTCGGCCCCCTCCAGGCAGCCCCTAGGATTAAGTGCGGTCAAACAAAGAAGGCATCGAAGGACACGCAGCGCACACAAGGCACACGGCGAAGCTTTTGTTAATGCTGCTAAAGAGTTGACCGTGCGATCTTAACGCAACGCCCTGCCACATATGACAGTTTATTTATACAATCCGCTCTATATATACCTATATGTCTGTACATTCAGACAGATATATACAGTTGAATATGCATTTTATTTCATTTGATTTATAGACACTTTAAAGCGACGCCCATAAATCAACGTAGGCGTCGCCTCTCTATATATTTGTATCTGTGCGCCCTCTGTGTCTGTCTGGGCCAGAACCTGTGCCAAGCCTCTTTTTAATTAACCGCCGCCAGCGCACCAAAAAGAGTATGATAAGAATTAAATATTTTTCGTTATTCAAAAATGCGTTGCTTTAATCAGTGACAAATGCCACGTATTAATGCTCCCTGTCCCTCTCTCTCTTTCTTTCTCTTTCTATCTCTGTCTCTCTCTCTCTGTTTCCCTGCTTCTCCTACATGTCAGGCGTGTGAGCATACAAATTAAGTCATTTTTAAGTTTAAAGGTTCACGATATTATCTCAACTGTTTTATCAATGAAGTAACTGTTTTTCAGTTATTTCTGATCGCTTATCTTATTACAAGCTTGATTAAATAGCTTACTAACCTCCTTGACTCGCATCCTAAAGAGTTCTTTAATGAAACTCATAGATCCTGAGATAGTCGAGCATTTTTACTTAATCATTATTATTAAACAGAGATTTTATACGCCATAACATAACAGTACCCTTCCATGTTTTATATTACTCAGCTTTCTAGTTTAGTCCAATATATTTCAAGTATTTACCAATATCCATCGTACCTGTATTTGAAAGCAACAATAACCTGAGGTATCTGTAGCTATTGTACCCTAGTACATTTTAGGCTCTTACACTTTCAATGATTTTGCACATTGTTCACGCTGCGAGCTGTTACCCTGGGCAACTTTTACTCTTCAGACTTAATTGAAGGCACACGTCGAGATGCATTCTCCAACAAATTAGCAACTAATTAAAAGCTCAAACCCGAAACCTGTGTGGGGCAGGGGCAGGCGAGCGAGAGACGAGGGACTAGGGAGAAGAGGCACTCGCAGATACCCACTCGAGCTGTGCCTTTGCGTTTTCGCATTCGACGTGCCATTTGAAAATCAATAACCAAAATCCACAAATTCTTCAAATCACTCAAAATGAGAAAATTCCAGGGCGATAATCACAGACGAGTGCAGCAGACGTGCACAAAGGGCCAATACAGAAGCGCCTGGCGGTGGTCGTGAGATGGGGTGGGGGGAGGAGGGAGAACCCCAACGAAATGGCACAACAATTTCAATAATTTCAAGTGTCCTTTCGTGGCCGTGTCCGGCAGGAGCAAGTCAGTCAAACAGCTAGACAATTGTCGTCGAGTCACGATAAGAAATTGAAAATGCAATTGCCAAAGTCCGATTCCCAGCTCGGATGGCAATTATTATAGAGCGGAGGAGAGCGGAGCCCGTGAATTCAATTTACGAATGGCTGCAAGTGCAACACGCGCGTTGCACGACGCTGGCCCCGGCGAAAATAAAGTTGCCAAGCGCCAGGGCGAAAGAAATAAGTAAGAAGGAAATCCGATTTGATTGAAGCGAGGAAATGTAATTGGAAACCTTGAGCATATGTGTGGCCAACAAGTGGAGGAATGTCAAAAGTTTTTGAAAGAGCCTGCTCAAGCGTCAAATGGAAATATTTCGTGTGAGCACACTCCGAGTTGGGATAAGTGTTAATAGAGATATGACCCATCGAGCACTATACAAAATAATTACAGTTCTAAGAGCATTTGGAAAGGGAGCCAAGCAGGGCCAGGAATGCGAAAAGTTTTTGAATGAATCCACTCAAAAAGAGAGTATTCAAGCGAACTCTCAAAGTGTTGACAGCGAAATGAACAAAATAATTCGAAAGTATTTAGAATTGAGAATCGAGAAGGTGCTTGAGTGACTCTATTCCTATTTAAGCATGGAATAAATGGAAATAACTTAAATTCAGATTCTGAATATAAAGATAGAATCCATTTTCAGTTGATATGAATAAATTTCAGCATAAAAAATACATTTGTGACAGTCTGGTAAATACTTCGACTTTATATAACAGAAACCATCCTTAGATGTTTTTAAGAAGAAGCCTTCAAGTACTTTAAAGTTCAATCGGACCTAAGGAATTCCTGAAAAACTCAATTCTGTTATTTAATTAGAGGGAAAAACCGTAAATCCACTTTCTGATGCTTGGCTTTTGCTTTTCGTTCCCTCGGTAAACTCAATCAATGCGGGGATTGTCTGCGGCCTTACTATAGCTTCGCAGTCAGCCTATGCGCCACGCCTCCTCCGACTGCCATTCAGATGTCGCTTCTCGGCTCTACTTTGTGCTTTGTGTTGCGCCGTGTTGAAATATTTAGTAAGATTTCTGCGCACACTTTCTGCTCGTAATTGTAGCTACTTTTGCAGGGGCTTCCCTGTGCCCAGCCCCTGCCTTGTCCTCTCCCAGTGGCGTCTGCAGCTCCGCCTCGTGGTTGCTTTGGCAACATCTATTGGCAAAGTGCGTGTGCCGCGACGCATTAAATTGATTGCTATCAAAATTTTATTGAACGTCTTGAGGCAGACCCCAAAGCTAATGCACAATGTGAAGACTTAGTTCGAGAGAGAAATGGCCCCTCCGCCCGCCTTCTCTCCGTCTCGCTCTTAACTATAGCAACGGAAAGACTTATAAATACAGCAAATGAAAAGCCATAGAGAGAAATATTGATAAGGCTCCAGGGAGAGCCAGCGGAGACCCACTGAATGGGAAGCTGCAGGGAGTCCTAATAAAAAATGCAGGCAACGACAACAGCCAGCAACAGGAGATGGCTATCAATGGCACAGGAAATGCAATGCAAGAGGGCTGCGAGAGGGAACGGAAAAGCACACCCAACCTACAGACACACACACACGCAGGCAATTTAAATATGTACGTATTATTATTATTATTTACGGGCAGAAATACCAAATATATATATATAGACAGGTATATATGTGCTTAAGGCGGCCCCATGGGAGCAAAGGGGCTGTTGGGGCCGAGACGTGGACTAAATGTAAGCAAACTGCACGCAGCGCCAAGTGCCCCGCCTGCCGCCCTTCCACAGTCCTGCCGCCTAGCTTCGATTAGCTCGAGAGATAGGCAAAGGTGCCGCCGCCTTTATTATTGTTGTTGCCCCTTCAGCGGCTGCAGCCCCACCTTCGGCGCCCACAGCTGCTGGGCGTGGCCGCCGAAGAAAGTGGCAAAGCAAATGCATGCCAGTAAACGTGCCATAGCCAGTGCACTGAGCGAAAATGCGGCGCACATTCAGTTAGATGTGATAAGTGTATGGGCTGAGGCATGGCGGGGAAGTGTCCAACGTCTGGGGGGCAGCGTATGGGGCTCAATTAAAAATTTATATATTATTTGGTAACGGATAATCATTTGAAGTTGAGAGTTGTAAGAGCGGTGATGTCGCTCTCCCTGTGCCCACCTTTGCTCTGCTCGCTCTCCCTAGGACGATGATATGATATTAATGCATCCTTATGTCAGAGGAGGAAATTCCCGAGTTACTTTCGTATGCAAACAAAACTTAAGATGAGTCCTGCCCACACTTGAAACCATGATACTGTTTTAACATATCAAAGATCTGTCGCAAGCTCAACTAAAATATATTATATTTCTCTATATCTGCCGCGACATCTGAGATCACATTCCTATGAGTTATGTGGTCACAATGCTTCTTAAGCTTAAGACCTAAGTTCTCTATGCTATTTTAAAAGTTTGCGTGCCCATCAAAACCTATTATAATACTATAAAAAGATTATTTTAAAGAATAATAAAAATAATTAAAAATTTATTTCTCATATATTGATTCATCTTTCATCTGAAAATTAATTTTTACTTCGGAAAATAATTCCCTACTCTTATCCACTTCTCTTAGCAAGATTTATAATAATAATTATTATCATATAAATAAATTAAAATATTGTTTATTTCCCCATTCTACTCTTACCCTGAATAAATCTGATAATTTGAGTTCCTCATAAATTTAATTTTATTCAACTCATAAAACAGTTTCTAGCCTCGCCTCGCCTTAACGAATCGCAACTATTCTCAGCCTTCTGTCGTGCACTTTCTACGTGCTGCAATCCAGTTTAAGCTTGAAATTTAATTGGCTTAAGCTGGGCTTTGATTTCTCACAGTGTATATCTCTGTGTATGTCTCTGCGCTGGCTGCATTGGCTCACAATTGGGTTTTCTGGGCTGCCAGCATCGTTGTCGTCGTCGTTGCTTTAGTTACGCCTTAAGTTATGCAGTGCCAGTCTCGCCCACGTCTCCCCCTACCGCTCAGCATCTCCTTCGCCCTGCCCCCTTCCCGCCCTCACCCCCTGCCCATTCTAGGCTGCCCTAAGCTGTTTTCATTTTTATCCTTTGCGCCGCGATGCGAATGTTTAGATTAGGAGAAATTGCATGTTGCATCAAAATATTTGCGCCACTGCCAGAGCGCGAGCTAATATTATGGCACAGAGAGGGAGACAGAGTGAAAGAGAAAAGGAGTTGGGCAAATAAAATGCCAGAAATTATGGCAACAGCGTTGCCAAACTTCGTTAGCCAAATGCAGCGCATTGAATTGAATATGAACGCAAACAGAAATTAATTATAAATACACGCATGAGCCAGAGCTGATTGCCCGGCAGGCTGGCTGCCCCTGGTTGATCCCCCTTTGACCAATCGGAAAATATTTTAGCACACTAATTGGCCATTGTAATCGCGGCCTGGCACAAATATGCGCGGGCTTCGAAAATTCCATCTAATTAATAAGTGCATCATTTATTTTCAGGCACTGTTGTCGCCAGGCAAATTAAATTACTGAGAGTTGTTGTTGCTCTCGCACTGTTGCACTGTTTGCTTTAAGCTGGAAAGCAAACAATTTTCTGTTGTGATTTTTGAACACATTTTTTACGTTTTTCCTTTGTCTTCTGCGCACACTCACCTGCAACGGAAGAGAGAAAGAGAGGGCATCAGATTTCTGCTGCATCAAAATTGTATTTTTATCATTTTTTGCATGCACAAAGTAAATAATTGCGAATGTTTACGAAATGTAACCAGATGACAATGAAATGATATATGCTAACGAGCGAGCACTCATATCGATGGCAATCTCGACTGCAAATGAATCACAGTCAAGGATACTTGCGGAGAAACCGCGCAAACACAAACAAGTATCTCGTATTTCATATAAATAATCATTTTTTATATTATTAAAATTTAATATCAAAAGTGAATACTCATTTATAATATATAATGTAAGACTAATATATAATATATACATTATTCTTAAGACCAACTCCTATATAACTTTAAAATAATTTTGTATGAATACCTTTTATCTCAGCTATTAATTATATTATCTAGTTCTAGCTTATAGTTCTTACAGTTCATTATTTATTTTAGTTAAATTTATACACTCAATAAAATAAATAAATATTACACTCAATAAAATATATCGACAATTGGAATTCGTTTTTCTTCTAATCTCAAATATTTTATATTCTAAAAAATACTACAATTTTTCGCTGCGTGTACCCATATATCCCATTTATTTTTCTGGTTGCATTTCCAATACATAAATTTTCCGTCTTTCACATTCATCATCTATTATTTTGCCATTTCTTTTCCCGACTTGCCATAACTCGCCCCGCTAAATAGCATGAATACTGCTTTTTTTTGGCATATATATCGAGTCGCAACTGTTTCTTAAATTCATATCCTATACAAATTGCACAAAATATATCAAGCTATGTTGCTTTGCTTCATTTTTACTGCAATGCATTTTTCAATTATTTCCTCTTCGTCCTTTTTGTGCATTTTATTTCGATATATATATATATATATATATATATATATATATATATATATATATATATATATATATATATATATATATATATATATATTATAGTTTATCATGTTCTGCCCGCTCGCACGCTTTGCACCTCCGGCTGCACACTGAGTCTCATAAGTTTGCGTTCGTTTTTGGCGTTTGTTGTAACACGAAATTGATATTTTATGGCTCTGCTCATCTGCAGCCGAGCACAGAGGGAATACATTGAAGGAGTCTGGGCGGGGCGGGGTGGCAGCAGTACGGCAATGAGCATACGCTTTTCATAGTTTATGGCCCGTATATCTGTTAGATACGCTATTGTACATGCCAATTTTTCGCATATACCCTGTACGCAGTCAGAAGTGGGTGAAATGGGGCATGATGCAAGCTGAGGCAGGCATCTGAATGGAATCTCTGTCTTTCTTAATAATATTTCGTGAAACTTAACAATTAAGAAATAAGTCGAATCATATGTGTGGTCTTTAAGACGAATACATTCTATTACCATTTTAAAGTAAAAGCCAACATATTATATTGTCTTGATTCAGATATATATGTGAAACAAACTTGCAAATATAGGGTATCTGCAGTTGGTCAGTTGCTAAAGTTATCTTACTTATTTTTATTTCTAGCCTTCGTTGTTTGAGCTTCGCCGGCTTTGTAGTTATTTATGCATTGGGTATTGTTTAAGCCACACTAACACTATGGCTCACTCATACAAATCTACACACACACACACACACATTCTCGCACACACACACATTGTTTGCATGCATTTAGATGCTACATAGTTTTGATTTGCTCATAACTGTGTCTCTTTTCTCTCCCTCTCCGTCACACTCTCTCTCTCTCTGTCTTTCTCCCTTTCTTTGCATCATCTGCATTTTGTTGCTCCACTTTGGCTATCTGTAAAATGGCTAAAATGGCTAAAAACTGCCATTTTTTTGCCATTAGCCGAGCACTACACAATACATACTCCGCATGCATGCATGCAGTAGACTCTGCTGCAGGCAGAAGCACTCGAAATTGTTATTTGGCTGCGCTTATTTTATGGATTCGATTTGGTTTCCAATTGTAAATACAATGCAATAATTGAATATTCAATTTTAATTTAATTGAAAACGCTCCGAACCCTTTTATTTAAAGAAAAACATGTTAGGCTAAGAGTATGTAGAGTATGTAGAGTATATAGAGTATATAGAGTATGTAGATTATATAGAGTATATAGAGTATGTAGATTATATAGAGTATATAGAGTATATAGAGTATGTAGATTATATAGAGTATATACAGTATATAGGGTGTACGGAGTATATACAGTACATACAGTATATATATTATATAGAGTATATACAGTAAAAAGAGTCTATGCAGTATAAAGACTACAAAAAAAGTACCTATATACCATACCCAAACCTATATACCCTAAGTTATTTAATATATCTGTATATATTTATATATTTTTTTATTTTATTTTTTTTTTATATTTAATAAATAGAAACATCAAATCAGTTGTCAAATAAAATTAATTGAATGTTCTTTGCCTAAAAATCAGAATATGTTTGCCTATTATTATACAGCATTTATATACATATCGAAATTTCGTAACTCAGTTAGTAATTAAGAAAACTAAATAGCTCCGTGAAGCGATTCCAAGTACTGTTTTATGGCTTCTGAGATACTCAGTTTATTTCCACAGAAAACAAAGCTTTCTTCAATGTAAAACTCAAGCTTAGCTCAAGTTATTGCACGCTTAAGTAATTAGAGGCTGAGTTCATAAGCGAAGATTTTGTCGAGCGACGAAAACTTCACTTTGGCTACCTGTACTTTCGCCTATAGGCAAGGTTGATGTACCCCCAATCGGCTTGACGTGCAGACAAATGAAAGAACACGTGCCATTTGTCAGCGGGCAGCTCAGTTGACGGTTGGGGTTTGTCAAAAAGATAATCATAAGCCAGAATCCGAGACGAGACTTTGTGCATGTACTTAAAACGAGCTAAAGAATTCTCTCTTCTATATATTTATGATGCTCATAAATAAAATGGCACCAACGCACAAATGCCTCCGGAACGTGTGAGGCATAAAATTGGAAGAGCCCCGAAAAAATAAACACGCACAAGAAAAATTTCGCTCACGTAGCGCAACGCAGACAGGTAAAAATGGGAAGAAAAAAATCCAAAATGATATTTGACAAGCCATATTTGAGAATTTGATATTTCTATTAATTTATATTTGGTCTGCTGACTGCGAATGTCATTTGCCAATGCACATCCGTTCCCAGAGATTTTTGCTGGAAAAGCAGCCGCGCGTGAAGCGTGAATTTTGAATTTTCGCGTCGCTGGAAAATAAACCAAACGACGAAACAACAGCAACAACAACAACAACAAAAATGAAGGTAAATAATCAAATGGACTGTGCAAGCAAATGAAATATTGAAACTAAACAAGCTGTGGAACAGGTGTCACAGTCAAAGGCAAAGGCAACGGTAGAGGGCGAGGACGAGGGCGAAAGGGAGGGCGAGAGGGAGAGCGAGTCAGAGCCAGGAGTCAACATTTCAACGAGGTTTCAGGTGACAAACTCAAACGTTGGGCCACATTTTATTTGCATTTCATTTAGCTCGGTTAACTGTTTGTTGTTGCGGCTGCTCGCAATACCCTGTAGAACGTAAGAGGGTATATTGTAGTAGAGAAGAAAATATATTGAGGGAAAGCATCAACTTTTAGTGCCTATGGTAATATAAATATTCATAACGATACAAATGTTTTAATACCGACAATTATCTATATTTCGAAAAAAAAAACATTTTAATGTTTTTTTTTTATTTTTTATTTAATTTGGTTACGAACAGCAATAGGCTTAAGCGACTGCATCCCCTGGACCGCCGGGCAATGTAAAATAAGTTAAGTTAATAAGTATATTAATAAATTAATAAATTAAGTACACATATTGGCATACTTGCCCAAAAATTTAGTTAAGGTCTAGTTATAAATACGCTATAGAGTTTAAGACAATAAGCGTAAATAAATTTAATTTTAAAGTTTATTTTAAAATTTTGTAGATGCCGAAATGCATTAGAAATTACATTAGTTTCTATAATCTATATACAGATCGAGTGTTTATGATGCATTTACAACATTTCACTATGTTCCTTATATGAGGTATTATTCTGCTATTTGTTAGACACAAAGAGCCAAGTTTAAGCTAATAGTAATACTAAACCTAGTAACATTCCTTATTTGTTTTTTACTGTATAATACATATATAATATATTCGTGGGGTACTCTAAATGTGTCCTTTTCTGTTTATATTTACTATTTACTGTTTTATTTACTTCCTTCTATACAGGGTATCCGCTAGTTGCTCACTTTCTTCTTAAGCAACTTCAATTGTTTTTATTTTCGTATTTTTTCTTTTTCTCTCTCTTTACGGTCAGCCGCAGGTGCTGCTGGCCATCAATTAGCATTCGAAATCAATCGCCAAATGGAAGTGCGCAACTATTTCAATTGTTTTCAGCTTGAACTTGACACTCGCCGAGCACCCCCTGCCACGCCCCCAGCCCGGCCGCCCTGTTGAACAAAGCGGCGTTGGCGTTGACTATAAACGAAATGTGGCTTTGATCAGCTGCGCTCGCTTCCCTCTGATGTGCATTTAAGCCCAGTTAATTAGCTGCTAATGGCAGGAACGGAAGTCGTCATATGGCCAGAGAAATGAAAGCTTCGCGTCGAGGAAGCACTTTGATCGAGTAGATGGGCACAGAGATTAGAAACAGCACCTGCTTAGAGACTGAATTAGACGGCTTGAACCAGTTAGACAGCGCGAACGCATACCTAATGTGCATTAACCGGGTCAACAGCTTGACAGTTGAAAGACTGACGAAGAAGCTAAGAAAGACTTAAGATTCTTGGAATCATTTCATATTAGGCTCAAGAGCTGTACTAGACTTAAATAAATTATTAAAGAGCCAGCATGAAATATGTATAAGATATAATGTGTTACATAGATATATCCCCCCATTATATATATATATTCCAGACAGACTGTGATAACAAATGGCCAAATGGCAACTATTGATATAAGAAATGAGCAGAGATTTGAATTAAATTAAACCGAATCGAAATGTAAGTTGAAGTTGCTGACTTCTTGGCAGCTTTCAGAGCCTGAAGCCCTGCGAAATCTTGAGCAGAACTTCAAAGTAGGCCAACTTTTATTATTGGCTAATCAAAGGTTTTCCATCGACTTGGCTGTAACTGCAGTTGCAGTTGCAGTTGCGAAATGAGTGAGCCAAAGACATTGCATTCGCATTTGCATTTTGAGGCGCCGCGAGCGTTGCATTCATTTTGGCACGCCAACAGTTCACGCGGCAAGACGGGTGTGCCAGCCGTAGGCTGGAGGCGGGCGATAGAGCAACATCTGTAGATACGGCCAAATAGCTATTTTTGGCCACGTTTAGCGATGTGGACATAGATACGATGACATTTGCACAGCTCATAATTGCGCTGTCAGAGCGCGTTAGGCGTCGCCCCTTCGGGCAGCACGCCCCCGCCACGCCGACATTTAATTACAGGCAACATTAAACATTGGCTTTGTTGTTGTTGCTGTTGCAGCGCGTTGTTTGTTATGCATAATGAACTTACGCATGCAAAATTAATAAAATTTACCACGCATCGCGCACTGCAAATTTCATTTGCTTGATAGAATTTTAAAACAATCTTTTTTCGCCCTGGCTCCAGCGTGTTTCAAAATGGAAATGGCCATAAATGCAATTTGCATAATTTAAACGTGTTACCAATACAGTTAACGTCAGATGATATTTATTTAATATTGCAATTACGCGTGTGTAAAAATTTGATTAACTTTTGATTAGTCGCCTGGCCCCAAACTCCCTGCCAGCCCAGAACTAATTAGGCCTAAATTGCCGAATGCATAATACCTGATAATTATAAACTGTGCTGGAGAAGTGTTGACAACACAATGAGTTGGCTCATTTCGTTCAGTGTATTTGGCTAAACGAGTTGTCTATGCGCTAATCAGAGAGAAGATTGAGGACTTTGAACTACAGATTTATGCAAATGATGTTCGGGACTCAGGTGTTATATATGAAATTATGATAATGCTAATAATGGGGTAAAACATTCTGTATTTATTCTTTGCTGCTTAACTTAGAGAAATAAAAATATAAAAAATAAGTCAACTAATATTATTATAAGGAACTTCGAACTAAATAATAATAATAATAATAATAATAATAATAATAATAATAATAATAATAATAATAATAATAATAATAATAATAATAATAATAATAATACCAATAATAATAATAATAATAATAATAATAAAAATAATAATAATAATAATAATAATAATAATACACTTAATGCTTGGTTCCATTAAAATATTATTATTATTATTATTATAATTAATTTTATTATTATATATATTATTATTATTATTATTTAATTCCAATATATTCCTTATAATAATATTAAATAACAAACATTCAAGTCTCTTTATTATATCTATATTCGATTTGTCTAAATGGTGTTATATAAATAGAGTAAAAAGTAAGATCATAATATTTTAATGGAACCAAGCATTTAAGAGTATTATTGGTATTATTATTATTATTATTATTATTATTATTATTATTATTATTATTATTATTATTATTATTATTATTATTATTATTATTATTATTATTATTATTATTATTATTATTATTATTATTATTATTATTATTTTTATTTTTATTATTATTATTATTATGATCTTCCGTTTTACTCTATTCATATAACACCATTTAGACAAACCAAAAGACTGAACAGACTTGAAAGTTTTTTTAAGCAATTCATCGCAATTATTCTTCAAATTTGAAATTCAATGATTGCAAAATTCCTTAGCAACTCTAGATCAAGTTTACTCCATAATTATTGCACTCTGTACTCTGTAATCTGTAGTCAAGCCAAGCTATGTTGTTTCGAGTATCGATTGTCACGCACACAGGCCCTATTTTAAACTGCATTAACTCGATCCATTCATTCATTTATATGCAATGCCTCCTCTTCTCTCTCTCTCTCTCTCTCTCTCTCTCTCTCTCTCTCTCTCTCACACTCTTCTAGTCGAGTATATTCCCAAGCCATATGTCATGGCCGAACGCATTGGATGCATCCTTGAAGCTTACATTTCTCAACTGTCAACATTTAACTTGGCTCTCTACCTTTTTTGCATATTGACTTTGACACTTGGCAGTCTGTTGTTGCTGTTGTTGCCGCTGCTGTTAACATGTCCAGCTGTCTGTCCGTCCGAGCAGCGGACCTGGACCCGGAGCCCGAACAATACGGCTGGGCTTTCCTCTTGAACACGCAACGGCAAAAACGCAATGTGCAATTGTCAGTGTCAAGCGTGTGGCAGCAACTGCAGCGAAGCTGCCACATGGATAGATATATATAAATATATATGAACGATATATGTACAGGCTATATGCATCACATATAAATGTATATAGGAATATCTGTATTCTTGCCACACATTTTACAATTTTGGCGTGCTTTTAAAGCTGCTGTTGCCGGCGCAGCTCCTGCCGCCGCGTAGGCGTTGCAATTTAATAAAGCTGCAAGCGAGGCACATTAGCTCTGTGGTCAGCTTTATACCTTAGCTATAAGAAATAGCTGAGCTATACATAATAAACATTCTGCTGATAGCTGCAGAGCCGCCACATCTCAGCTCAGCTTTAGATATACTTGGCTGAACAAGTGTCCTTAAAGGTCATTATAAATCAGGAAGTTATCAATTCAAGCAACTCCGTTCAGAGTATCTGCAGTTCATGATGATTTCCCTGCCCAAATTTGCAGCTTGTTATGGCAGCGATTTGACAATTTTTTGTCTTTTTTCTGCTAGCTGCCAGATCGCAGCGACAAGCCTACAAATTGAGTGATGTTCCAAGTTGTTGCTGCTGCTGCTGCTGCTGCTGCTGCTGCTGCTGTTGTGATGGAGTACATGACAATCTGATGTACTGAGTGAAGGACGCAGCAGCTGTCACGGACAACTTTGCACAAATTGAGAAGTTTCTGTCCAGTTGAAAAAGCAACGTAAAGCGGCAGCAGAGGCAGACGGAAAATTAAACAAAAATTTGTAGACAATTCTTGATTTGAGAGTATTTCGGTAGAGTCTTTGACCGGGCACATTGGGAGGCCCTCTCCACTGCGAGCTGGAGCAAATCAGTGGCGTTCGTAAAAAATGTTGTACACGTTTCTCTGGTCATGTTGACAACTGGCCAATGCAATTAACAATTGTCCCAGCCAGTAGTTGTCGAATGCACACATACACACACACACACACACAGAGAGATGTGCCGTTAGATGCGCTCTGATACGGCTGGTGTCCTGTGGCACCTGTCGTCAACGTAATCATCGGAGAGTCGTGTGTAAATTCTGCATAGTTTGTCGGCTCTCAGCCAAATTAGCCATTGTTGCTGTTGCTGTTGCTGTTGCTGCTGCTGCTGCTGTTAGCCAGGCCAACAACAATTTAACTGCATTATTTGGACGTAACTTCCCAGCCCCGCGCTCGCCCTGGAGGCAACCTCTGCTGCCATTAATGCATAATTTTGCCAAACTATTTTGAGGTTTGTTTGCCTGGCAGCCAAACCGCAGTAGCTTCCTAACCAACTGTCAGGACTACCCTCCTGCCGCCCGCCCCTGCTGCCCGCAATCCAGTAGGCCAATTTATTTGTCATGTCAATATTAACAACGTGTAGTCGGAGCTGCAGCAGGAGAAGTCCTCAAGCAGACATCGACAGGCGCACATAGAGCTCCTCCCTCCCTGCCCCTCCCCCTCCCACACATGCTTTGCGGTTTTTGGTGCTGTCAATTTGTCAACTGACAAATATTTGCTAAACATAAGAGTGGAAATTTCAGGCAACTGAATACCGAAAATTGCCATGTAAATTTAATTAGAATTTACTGCAGAGTTTCCCAGTTCTGGATTCTGGACTTCGACTTAATGCAGTCAGCTAATTTCCATTAAAACAAACGTAGTGCTCAGCAGAGCAAACAAAACCTGTTTGTGCTGCGAGGCGAGTGGCTAGTGCAGCAAGTTCTGTGAAAATATTTTATTATTCCAGCCGTTTTCCTGTTATCGATAACATAATTTTCAATTTATTCAGTGTGCTTGTGTGCTTTAGATATGGCAAAGCTCTTTTAACACAGCACATTTTCGGTATACAGGGGACTTGTTCGGCTAGTAGTAGTAGCCTGATATATTCACCTCTTCTGAGCATGTCGGAATCTGTACGTCTCATGGGATACACTTACTGACATACTTGACCAAAAATTAGTTAAGGTTTAACGATAATAACGATAATAAAAATAAATTTAAAAAAAAAAAAAAATAAAAATAAAAAATTTCAGTGTACTAGTGAAGCTTTTTCAAGATGATTAATAAGTATACTAGTATACTAGTGAACCTATTTCATGATGATTAAAAACGCTTTCCTTCCACAAAATATATGACCATTTGCTATCGATAATATATCGATATTATTTTTCAATTCGCGTTGTTAAAAGTTACTAGAACACAGGAGTTACTTCGAAAATATCCTCTATACGGAGAAGCTTTGTTTAAGGCACTGTAAGGTATTGTAACTTATAACTTTGCTGTCATTACAAGCTTAAGTTAAGGGTATGCCCACATGTAAATAATATTTGCAGTCAAGCAAGCAACTCTGAGAACTCAATTTACGCTAGTTTCAAATTTCAAAAATATTATTTTAAACATGTATTCACTACAACAAATAAACAACAGTTAGTAAAGCCATATACAGCTGGCAGATTCATATTTCTAGGGTATTGCCTTACTTAAGCAAAATAGTGTTGCAGTGCAGCCAGAAGTACGGCTCAATTAGCTAAGAATCACAAGTCAATCAGTGGACAAGGCCTCAAATTATAGTTTATGATTTCCTGTCAATCTTAATGAACGTCTCTAACTGCACTACATGCGAGCATGATGAATGGAGCGCGGAGGGGCCACCCCTAATAATCATAACAACAGCAACTGATTTGTCGGCAATGAAGCGTGGCTAATTGCGCAGAGTCTTGGCTGCTAATGAAGTCATGAGCGCGGCCTACGACCAGGGCTAAAAAGTCAATAAGAAGAGGCTAAAGGAAGCTAAAGCTCTGCCATTACAATGGCCTGGCCAAGTCGGGCGCGGGGCGCCTGCGTCATGGCAGCAACAGAAAAACCCAGCCCAACCCATGAGTCCAGGCGTCTCAGCTTGTTGCCACAAACTGAGGCGCAGTCGCAACTGTTGCCATTTCTCATACAATTTTTCAACGCCTCGCCAACAAGATTTATGAACACCGAATGCGTGACTGCCCACAGAGCGGCTCGCTGTGGCAGTTGGCACTGGGACTGGGGCTTGAGCTGGACAGGCACGCATGCGCCCAACGACTTTCTTCCTTGTAAATTTCATGCGAATTGGCCACATTCCCAAGCCCTCAGAGTACAATGCGGCCAATTCTCATGTTAAATGTGTTCAATCAACATTTCGATTATGCGCCATTCATTTTAATGCGCTCCTACGTGCTGCCACACCAAATGAGACACCTTAATCAGAGGGCGAGGGCGCGACAAATATGTAGTGTGAAAGATTAATCCATTGAGCGTGTAAAAGGTGCATTGGCTATGCTTGTGCGATGTGATTTGCTTACAGAGATAGATTAATAGAAAGAAGTGGATAGCTCGAGACTCGAACTATTTCTTGACTAAGAGCTCAGATTAGTAACTATTTTACATATAATAAATTACATTCTTATAGCTTAATAGTTCATGTGATCAGCACATATAAATCCCAGGTAATTCTGGAAAGTTTGATTCGATTTTCGGCATATTAGATCATTGATGTTTGGCATTCTGCTGATCAATCGAACTCAATTTATTTATCTATCTGCTCTTCTAGTCTTCTCTAACTCTGCCTTAACCTATCCCATCTCATCCTATGCTGCCTCCTCCAAGCTCTTCTCCATTCCATGCCCAAATCATAGTTTACTTCAATCACATTCTGTTGCCATCTATTGCTATAACAAGAGCTTAGATTCAGTTTTAAAGGAATATCGTTGGATGCTTTTGCTACTCCCTCCTGCGTGCCCCACTTCCTGCTCAGGAACTTTTACTGCTCAGCCCCATTCATTATGGCATTAAGATGATTGCTGAGCGTCTCTCAAGCTCTCAAAGCTGACTGCTCAGCTGGCAGTCCACTCAATCAGCTTGAGTGCCCGATTGCTCTCGTGGCTTCTGCAGTGAGAGCTCTGCCATGGCGCACGCTAACATTAATGTTAAAGTCAATGTTAACTGCGGTGTTTGCTGTCGCTGCTCTGCTGATTGCTCAATGGTCATTCAGAGCGAGTTTCTCATTCATTAAAATCGCATTGACAGGCGACGACAGAGGGCGGGAGGGAGGCGGTGGGCGTGCTGCAATCTGCGCAACGTGCCTTATCTTTTATCGCTTTGGCTTGCTTTCTTATTGTCCGCCACTTTGGTGCGCATTGTCCGGCGCTGCTTGCTGCAAAACTCTTTCGAATATTATTCATGCGAGTTGTATTTACTTTTATTTTGGCTACGTGACGTACATTTCTCGTCGCGCTCGTCTGTCTGTGATTGAGGAGTCGCGCGACGGCGGAAATGTCAAGCAGCAGCATGAACACAAACATAAATCTCAATGATCATGATGAGAGCTTATGATAATGACGACGACGCTGACGCAGAGCCGCAGACCAAATGCAGTTGCAACCACCCACATACGACTTGCAGCTGTGCGTCTCACTTTTCGCTTGCTCTGCAGAAATAGAGAATATGAAAAGCAAATTCTGCATTTGACAAAATGCAACGCCCACCTCAGCATAAATTGCACATACTCTTTTCCTCTACATATGTGGGCTGGCCATTCCCTGACTAATTGTTGTGCTGCGTCTGTCGCTTGTTTTTGGCTCTGCGCCGACTGAAGGATGAGGGAGAGAAGTCTTGGAATCGAGACGAAATCTGCACTAATTATGAGCAAGTTCTATTCCTACGAATTCTATATGAATAGATTTTTGTAAATTAAAGCGAAGGCCTTCTATATGTTGTCTATGTAGCTATCCAATATGGAATGGGATGTTAAGTCATTTCAAATGACCATAGATTCAAACAGTTGTCAGATGAATATTAACTGAAGTGTAATTAGTTTATAGCTGGCATAGTAAAGTGCAGCATAGGAGTGACGAGAGGAGGAGCTACTGCGCTCTCGCTGCTCGGAGTCCTATGCGCGCTCTCTGCCTCGCTAGCCCAAGCTATAATATACTATAATAAACAGTACACAGTTGAAAGCCTTGGCGGCAAGTGGAACGAAGTTCCCATAAGTTGCTTATTCCCGGGTCCATAATATACTGGACCAGCCCTTTTGCTAGGACAGTACATCTTGATTGACCTTGCGGCTTATAATTGATCTGTGATAGTCTCTCTACATATCTCTATATATCTAAATGGAAACCCGCTCTAAAAGAGTCAAAACTAAACAGAGAGTGTAGAGCCCTGGCTCTACTACTACTACTTTCAAGTTGACCCCCTTCTTCCCCCCGTCTTCCAAAGCTAGTCAAAGGCTGTTTCCTTTCAAGAAACTCTTTTACATAATTTCCTCTTTAGTAGTTCTCCTTAGCAGTCCTCCTTTGCAGTCCATCTTACGCTTGACTAATACTCAGATTTACCTTAAGCAGTTAGGAGGTCTCTCATAATTATGCCTGATTATCTCTTCTAAAAATCTATTGCTCGCTCCCTGGAATCCCGCTCAGCCATGCTCAAAGCAGCTACCTTTTCGAGCCTTTCGCTGCTCCTTCCGAGGAAACCCTACCGCGTACCGCCCATAAGGTTCGCACAGCTACCGCTTTGATTAAACGGATTTTGATTGCCAGTTAGTCCGTGATACCCTATAATTTATTGATGTATAATAAATTTCGCCCACGAATCTTGCGTAAATTCCAAAATAGTCCGCTCGCTGCCCTTCAGCAAAAAAAAATAAAAATAAAATAAATAAAAAAATATAAATTTTGAGTGAAGTTTGCCGCCAACCAGCCACAAACCGCAGGCGGCACACAAATGAAATCAAATAATTTGTTTACTTTGGTAAGAAATGTACACCACACACACACACCAGCCACACACACAACCACACAGCACCAAAAACTGTTTCACACAGTGCAGCAAACGAGGACTGGACGCGGCGGAGCGAAGCTCGGAGTTCGCTAATTTGTAGCGCCCATTTCCGTTCTTTATGTGGTTTCGGATGGGCTCTGCGTACGGTGTGTGGTCCGGCGGGTGGCAGCTCCTTTGACGCCTTATTGATGCCCCACAATTAGCAGGCATCGTAAACAAAGCTTAAGCCCTAACCACACACCGCGGACAGACAGCGGAGTTTCGCAGACCGCAACAAATAAACTGACCTTGAGTGCAGTCCACGGAGAGTCCCGCGGCTGGCCGACCGGACCACTGGGCAGCGTGAAACCGGTTAAGCATTCGGCCGGTGAGTTCAAAAACCTCCAGCTGAAGCTGTGATGAATTTATTTGTATTTAATACGGTCGCGCTTAGCAGCGCTGAGAGCGCGTGCCATTGGCGTTTACATTTTCGAGAATTTACAGTCCGGCAGGACAGTGGGATTTATGAGCCAGTCGAGGACAAAGCCACAGCTGCCGCCCTTTGGAGCCACTTAATTATGAGGTATACGTATGCCAGACAGTTCCTGAGAAAGCTGATGGCGATGATGCGATATATGTATCTATATAGGCCAGCTCTTATGGGCGCTCAAGCGCTGGCTTAGAGTGGGAATTTTAAGGAAGATATATGAGAAGCAGAGAGCTGGAGCTTGGAACTTTAAGCAGATATTGAAGAGCAATACTGAATAAGTGATACGAAAATAGATTAAAGTATTTGAGAACTCTCTTTAATTAAGGTAAACATTATGGTCCGGCTAAGGCCAGCAGGGCCGAGCAGCGACAACCCTACTAATTGGCAACAGAATTTATGGCATTGGGAAACACTTTCCACACCTTTTTGCGCACATGCCAAAAATAATTGGGCACAATTGAGCACTGAAAATGTTTTGTTTGCAAATTGGCCAAATGTGTTGCGGAAGTTGTTAGACAGGCCAAAAGAGAGAGAGAGAGAGAGAGAGAGAGAGGGGAAGACAAAGTAAGACTAGAGACGACAAATGCCGTTGCCATTTGTCGTGCACAAATCGATTCGAAAGCCATGCAGAAAGCTTGACCGACTTTTGCCTGCGGCATTAATGTGCGACTTCAGCAGACGAATTCGCCCGGCTGATTAACAGCCGAACTAATGGCTCGAACCAGGGGCAGCTGCTGCCATGGACAACTGAAAATGTGGGCTCTTTAGCAGCTCGCCTGATTATATAAGTGAGAGGGAGAGAGAGAGATAGAGGTTTCTTATGCAGCTTAAGCTAAGACTGTGAGATCCTAAGTTAAGCATGTAGATGGAAATACTCAAGTTTATTATCGAGTTTTATAAATAAAATAATTAAAGAAGTTGCATATTTCACGAGAGAAACCAGTCAAACTGTTAGACCTTCCTCGATCTGTAGGACTTGGCTTAATTTATAAAGATTGTTATGAATAGACGGGTTAGTGCCTAAAGCTGTCTCAAACCAATTTTATTTTATTATACCCTGAACCCATTGAAAATGGGAAATCAGGGTATAAAGGTTTTGTTGCAGTGTATGTAACAGGGAGAAGGAGGCGTGGCAGACCCCATAAAGTATATATATTCTTGAGCAGGGAGACAAGACGAGTCGATTTAGCCCTGTCCGTCTGTCCGTATGTGTAAACGCGTCGATCTCAGTATCTATAAGAGCTATAGACTTGAAATTTTAATTTTTTTAATGTCGATTTAAAACGAAATCGATATTCAGCTATTAAATTCTATCTAATTCATCTTTATAGCTAGAGTATTCAAATTTTGTTTTTAGTTTTATGTGTGCTTAATACAATTTTGGTTTTTGTTAAATTTTGAATGCCACGCCCCCTTCGCACAAAATTTGCAGCTTATTGTTCTAAACTCTATAGCTCAATTATTATTATTATTATTATTTTATTAAGCCTTAACTAATTTGTGGGCAAGTATGCCAGCATGTGGCAATTTCAATTTCTTTTAAAATTAATTTTGTTTAAGCCAAATGCAATTCAGTTAGACAGGCTTCAGTTAGTTCTCACTCGTTTAGGCCATGTCTTTTCAGTGCTTTTCATTTTCATTTGAAGCAACAGCCTTACTCAGCGCTCACACCGACACACGCCAACACACACACACACACACACACACACACACACACACACACACACACACACACACTCACACACACATTTACACAGACAGATGAGCGCACTCGAAATCGTGACTCATCATCCGCAGTGGCAGCTCAATGTGCAGCAGGCGGCGAACACGGCTCGAGGCCAAAGTCCAAAAACCGTTGCAACAGTCGCTTGTCGCTTGTCGCTTGCCGCTTGCTGCAGTTTATTTGTCTGTTGCCTGTTGGCCATATCAGCGTTATCTGGCTAGACAAAAAGCCCAATTCCGTCTGGCCAACAGCTGACAGCTGCTGCACACCGGCAGCCCGACCCGATCCAACCCAGCCGTCGCCTCCGCCGCTTGGCTTTGTTTGAATTAGCCAGAAAATTAAATTTAATGTGGCTCTTTAGCCGACTAGCCGCCCGCCTGCCTGGTTGCTAAATTAATAAACAGCTTAGCTCTTTGACAGTCGAAGTCAAGCTAAATTTGATGCTCAATTTGCTGGAGCTGCGCTTAGCCGAAGCCCGAAGCCCCAGAGCCCCACTCGCTGTCATTGATAAATAAAAGCTCATTAGCCGCCTTTTGCAGCTGGCCTAAACGCTTGGCGTTAGCCGCCTGACTGATGACCGTCTACCAACAGCTCAGCGGGTGAACCTATGAACTCTCAGCTTCACATGGAAGCGGCTGTGGCTACTGGCCAGTTGCGAATGTGGCTCAAAGGCCACACAGGGCTGGCTGTGTGTGTGGCGCAGTTCATTGAGATTTGACAAGGCGTTGATCACAATGGCGCGCACAACGGGGGCCCACAACAGGGCCAACCATAATAATAATGCTAATAGTCATTATAATTATGTAATTTTGTATTAGAATGAAGCATTTGATCGCTGGTCCACTCCCCAGGCCAACAATGGCAATAAAACGGCCGTAAAGTGGGCCCAAAGAAATCAAATGGAACGAAAGGTGCAGAGGCGAGTGAAGCAGGCCAGGGGCGTAGGCGCGATTTTTAAAGGGGGAGCGGGAGGAGTGTTAGTAAGCGATTCATGTGACGTAAATCAATGAGAAGGAGTCCAAGAAGAAGACTAGAATTAGTTTATGGCTCTATGACTACAGCCCCCTCTGGCACTACGCCTTTGGGCTTGCACAGCTGTGCTACGATTTTAATTGGAATATGGGCACGTACTTACTTGCCTCGCTGTGCCACACACACATGCCGCAAAAGGCCAAGTTATGCATTGTAGGTGAGTCAAGAGGCGAGGCGAAAGGTTGGCGCGAGGGCAGGGTTCAGTTATGAGTGCGGGGCGGGGCAGCAGTGAAAGTCATGAAACAGGACACAAACACACACGCACACACAGGGACAAATGAAGATGAGAGGGGCGTGGCATATCAGTTTGACAGTTGCTGTCATGATAATTAGCCGCGACCCGCTGCCACGTCGAGGGTCTAATTTCGGCGACGGCTGGCATGCGTGTTGACTTCTTTTTTATGGCTCTTGGCCATTGTTTATGTTGATTTGATGTTAATTTCTGGCATTTTATTTGACGGAAAATTGATAAACATCTCGGCCACCAACATTTTCATTTACCTCAATTCAAGTGTTGTTTCGACGTTGTTTCGTCTTGCTCCGTCGGCCAAGATGGGCCACTTGACCCGCTTGCGAAGCGGCTAAAGTGCCTCCAATTGGCGCAAGGCAACGCTTTGCACAATTTCTTTTAATTGATATAATGCCTGATGAAATCAGCAGCATTTAAAGCAATCAACGCGCACAATTAAAAAGCACAACTTTTGTTTGATATATCTGCATACGTATGTATGTGTGTGTGTACACAATATGTTTTCTTCTTCTTTGTAGAATTAGCATATGACGATTACTTAAGACGATTCTGCAGTTTGTCGATCTTAAGTGAACAATTTACACGCAGTTTGCAATTATTTATGGCACACACACGCTCGCCGTCAGCTGCTTTTAATTAGCCATCAATTTTGTCGGCCAAATGGTTGCAGGCCAAATAGTACGATCACGAAAAAACTCTGCGCAGACGCTTTAAGCGGTTAAAAACGCGCGCGAAACGCGCACACGCTGTCAATAGCAACCGACAGCAGCAACAGTTGGTTGCCGACTGAACTGAGATCGGGAACGATCGTCGTAAGAGTCACAAATGTTGATTGCCGATTGGCGACAATCATGTTCGATCGTTGTTGCTGTTCTCGCTGCTGTTCGACCAGCTGTTGGCGGGGGTGTGTTGCCGAGCTGAACAGGTTTGTGCTTATGTTGCAGACGCTGCTTAGCAACATTCTTATGTTGCCAGAAATTTGGCGGGTTTTCGATTGTAGCTAGAATCGGCTACTAGCTATAGCTAGTAGAGATTGCAGCTTTAATTCTCATAAGCCATAATTTCTTGGCTATTAAATGCCAGTTAATGTTACTCCGTGTCAGCACATGTAATTTTACTGCTGAACTCTTGTTGGGCAGCTCTAGTTGATGTTGCTAGACTTGACTTCTCTCTCGATTCATTTCCAGGTCATGTTGCGAACCAAAGATGTTGCTGGGAAAAGTTGCCCAATGTTGACGTTAAATGTTGCTAGACTTGAGTTAATCTCTTTTTGTCTTCTCTTTTGTTTGGCTTCTTTTTTGTTTTGCTTGTTGCTTCTTCTTGTCTCAGACATAAACACAGCCGAAGTTCAATTCTGATTTTTATTTTCTTGACAGTTGATCGCACAATCTTGTGGGTGTGTTTGTGTGTGTCTCGTCTGCTGCGTCGTTCTGGGCAATGAGTAAACAATTTTTAAATGGAATTTTCAATAAGTCATCAGCCAGAGCAGCCAGAGCAACCAGAGGCCAGCACCAGCCTCCGTAAGATCATTTCTTTCATTCTCTCCTGTGCTGCGGCTCGTAAATGGACTGACTGAAGACCTGACAGCCCGTTGACGATCAATAAAACCCAGCACAGATATTCATTCATTAAGAAATTGGCGAGTTCAATGGTTTCCTATAAATTTTAATTGCAAAAACGTGCGGCAACTACAGAACGAGAGCCAAGCAGGAGACAATCGAAAGTAGGCCAAGTTTTCGACTCTTTTGTTTTACCAGCTGCTTACAAGTATGATTTACGGCGGGCATGAGTCCAATTGGAAGATCGACTCGGCGGCTGTCGTGCGGCAACATTACGAATGTCATTATGAAGTACGTTTCACATATTCAATACTCAGTTGACATGAGGATCACGAAGTTGAAGCAGAAGATGATAAGGGGAATGATGTGCAAAGACGAATATCAGATACCCTACTTCAATGAATCAAACTTTATATTAATTTAACTCATATTTAATACTCCAAAATAATTTAGGTTTAATTAATTTGATTTAATATATGAACTTTAACGATCTTCCAGCCTCTCTCTATTTCTACTTATCATGTCGATCCTCAGTCACTCCAAGAGTGAGTCGATCAGAACTATTTTTTATAAACAATTTGAAATTATTATCAAATCAGATTGCCATATTTCTCTAGTCCACATAATTTTAACGATCTGGCAACCCCTTGGTTGATATTTATGTGGATGGAACGCGCTAATCCCCCCCTCGGTTGATGATAAATTGCATTGAACTCTTCCAAGCAGTTGGCCTTCGGCCACTATGCGAAATCCATAAATCTAAGAAACAAAATGTCGACCGGAGCTCAACCTGTGCACAGAGGGAACAAGTGTACACATAAACATATATATATACATATATACATGTATGTTTATATATACGTCTAGATGTGTAAGTTGTAAAAGACTTGGGTCTGTCTAAATTTAGCGGCACATCTTGCGGCGAGGCCGAAATGAGGTCGACTGCTGGCTGTGGCGCGTGGCGCGTTTGAAGTCTTCGCCAGGTTCACTCGACTAGGTAGAGGCAGCCAGTCAGTCAGTCAATCCGTCAGTCACTCAGTCAGTCATGCACTCAGTTCTTCTCAGCTGCAATTAGAGCTGGTTCATACAGATCGACGCTAATTAAGTGCGTGAATCTTGGCACAGACTCTGCGAGACCCGAAATAGAATCATTTCAACACAATCGTCTATTTCCCCCTCTTCTATTGTGTGTGTGCTGACCAAACTTGTGCAGCTTAGTGCAATGCACTTCCGCCTTGCACCAACAACAACAACAACAACAACAACAACATCTACCCTCATCTCTGGCTAGTTATCCGCTGCTAATGCCCAGCTCTGGGCTTTTGGCTAGCCCGCGACTTCCCGCCCGCCATTGACAATTATCGCAGACTGTCCGGCACTCTCTGCCGCAAGCCCTAACTAGCTCCCAGTTGTCCGCAAACACACACAGGACGCACAAGGATCCTAGTTTCGTGTGGGGATTTACATTTGTAATTAGAGAGCTTTGCAAAAGTTTGACGAATGCGCAGCGAGGCGAACAAAAACGAAAACACAAACAACAACAACAACAACAACAACTTCTGCAACAACGAACAACTGTCAAAACTAGTGAAATGTCTGTTATCCTGGACTTCCTTTTGAGCCACACATAATTGTTATCGCTAAATACCTGCAACTTGAGCGATAAATTGATTGTTAATCTGATAAATAAGACCTGAAAACAGTTATAATAACTGTAGATAGCATTACCAGTAAATAAATCATTTGCTTGCTTCTTCTATGATAATATATTGAAGAGCTCTGTTTATCGATCAAAGCTATATTCCTAATTGTTACCCGATAATATATAACATATAGTTTTTAATATAAATATTATATTATATATATATTAAATTCGTTTATAGTTATTTCATAATGCATATAGATATATGTTTAATCTCCCGGGATGTAGCTCAACAACCCACTTATAGTCGCTCGTCTTAAGAACGTTCTCTCTTTCTCTCTCACAATAAGTGCCCTTCTTCAGTCTCCTTCTGTCACGAACCTATTTCTAGTTGTTTATCTACTTCACAGCAATGCTAGGGCTAGAACCTGAGTTGCCCTCTCGCTTTCACTCAGCTATGCTCGGGACTACCTTCAGCAACATCTATTGTTGTCTCTCTCACATTGCCAAGATTAAAGACACGCTAAACTTGAACTCCAAGACACTTGGATAATACGAGCTGTCAGCTCTTCTTCAACACTATTGAAATAGTAAGAGGCACTTACAGAGTGACAGCTAACTATATCACCACAATATTGTAACGATACGATATATACAGCATATCTCATTTCAATGAGCTTTGCATACATACATATCATTAAGAATAAATATTTAATAAAGTATCGAATAAGATCTGCTGTCATATTAGATTATGGTATAAAGGGAGAGTCAAGCTGCTTATAAAAGAAGTCAGGCAAAATCATAAAATTGAAGTGATTGAATAAATATTGATTATATTAATAAATATTGTAAAATTCATGTAAGCTAGATAATAATTGTTAAACACAATAGTTTAATAATGAGTGAAGTCTCAAGGTTTTTGAAGCATTAACATTAAATTTTTGATTCTCTTATTTAGAATTTAGATTCTAGAATCTAGTCTAAATAAGAGTTTCTTTATTACAATGAAAAAAAAAACGATGACATGTGCTTACTACATCTAATCATTTTTTATTGTAATAAAGAAACTCCTATTTAGACGAATAAAATTGTGTATAATATATAATATATAATATATAATATATAATATATAATATATAATATATAATATATAATATATAATATATAATATATAATATATAATATATAATATATAATATATAATATATAATATATAATATACATTAATGCCTTTGGGAGGAATTTTAAATCAATTGAAAATCTATTGCACCTAATTAAATTTATCAAAATAAATTCACATTTAAAAAAAAAATAACATTTACCAAATTCATCTCATATTTCATTATTATATAAAATTTATAATTTTTCCCATTTGCTTCATTTTTCGCATTGTTTCATTTGATTTCTGGTCAAATTTTCCGTTGATTTTCCGTTTAAATAAATATTTTATTAATTAGCAACAAAATTCTAAAAGCTTTCGAGTTTTGTCGTTTCCACAAATATAATATTATTTTATGAAAAAATTCAATTTAAAAACGCAATATTACCAAAAATAATGGAGTGCTCCCCTGCCGACTTTGTTTTGCTTTTCATTTCGTAGAACATATTAAATTAATTAAATATAATACAGCAAAGGGAAAATCTGCGCTAGAATGTGCCCAATTTTTATTTATACCTCAAATGCTTTCCCAGTCACACATACATATGTTCACCTAGTTCACAGAAAGTTTAATATGTAAATAATTCAGTTTGGTGTTGTGCTGGGCATACGCAGCGTATGATTAACAAACTTTGTAGTGGCCGCAACATGCAGAGCAATCGCAGCCATAAATATGCTGGCAACTGTTTCTGGTTGGCAAATTTCGTAATTGAAAAATTGCAACGGAAACGGAAATGGAGACTAAACTTTAATGTGGCAACTGTACTTGAGAGTTTTGCTGGCGAGTTGGCTCTGCGGGGGCTGCTCCCGCTGCTCCCACTCCCACTGCTCACGTGCAACGCTTAATTTATGCAACTTGTGGCACGGCCATTGATTGGCTGCCTAGCACTGCCCCGCACGGCTCGAGAGGCCTTAATTTGTGCGCGGAATTTATGGGCGCAGCACGTGCAAAAGGCCGCCCGAAAGTTTTACCGCCTGATTTGTGGTTACAAAACTTTTTTCGCTGCCTCCGCAGTTGCAACACAGCTCTTTCCCTCTGTTTCTGTGGCAGCTTGCACAAGTCGAACTCCAAGTGGCAGCAGCAAGCGACTAAATTTAGCCAGAAATTGAAATGTAAACAAGCAAAAGCTTCGTTCCACTTGTAACAATGCCCGTGCAACAGTAAACTTTAATGTGGCCATAAAAAATACTCTGTACTTATTGTTTGCACAATTAAAAACGGCCGGAGATAGCGAGCGGAGGCTGCTGCAGGGCCATCTGATGGACGGAGAGATACCCTGTTCAAGAAATACTTCAGAAATTCAAACTTCTTTGCGGTATGCCTGATTGAATATCAATAATCGATATGATTCAAATACTGCATCTCTAAGGATCGAAGCCACATCATGCCAAAGGTATGTTCGCTCTACGGGAATATACCCCTTTTGTGTGCTCACGCCCGAAGTGTAAGCTATGTAAATTCTTAGCTGAGGCTGTTGTTGTTGCTGTAAAAATAGCTGAGGAAACTGTTGCATTAATGAACTTCAATGTGGGCCACATGCTGGCTGCCCAGCTGGACCTGCCGCAGTGCAGTGGGAGTGTGAGTGTGAGTGTGAGTGGGAGTGTGAGTGGGAGTGGGAGTGGGAGTGGCAATGGAAGGGTAACATGTAACAGCAGACTGGCTGCCTGCCTGCCTGCTCTTTGCTACCTAAGCAGATTTCATTTTAGATAAAGCCAACGTCAGCTTCTGCAGCGCATATCGAACATTGCAAATGGCTGACAGGCGATAGTCCTGAGAGGAGCAGGCTGAGAGAGAGAGGGATAGATGGGGGAGCGCTCTATTGTGCGATGTATTATGCATGCCCCAAAGCCTCGCACCAATTGAAATGAACTGAGGCTGCGCTGAGATTGGCTGCACTGGCAATAGCTTAAAAGTATGCAAAGATGCCTTCATTGATAAAAACAACAAATTGAAAATTAATGGAAAGTGCAAGCAGAAGAAGCAGAGAAAAGAAGATTAGTGTAAAGTGAAAATCTTTAAAGCGGTTTCAGGCATTAAATGTGACTAACTTAAAAGTTAATTTAATTCAAAAGACAAATATGGTTCCATATATATGAACATTTCTTAAAATATATATATTACTCCTCTAAATATTTAAAATATATTTAAGAAAATGTTGATAGCACACATTACTTAAAGGTATTTAATACTGATATATTGACTTTGTTTTTAATGTTTATTCTTGTATAATTTTAGTATAGAGCAAAAGTAAATCTATTTATTCTATTTTTTTTCAGTATTAATTTTAGACATTCGCCCAATCACATTAGTTGTTCTTCTTCCCTCTTTATTTTGGCCTAAAATTAAATTGCATTTGAGTTTGTTAACCCGCCTCGAACGTAAGACAGCCCCTAGCAGAGTTTAAAGCATCCTCCGTCCAAGAGCTTATTCAACCGTGCTGTAATAACAAAACTATGGCTGGCTATGTGCAAAGCACTTGAGCGCATTTAATCGAGATATTGTTTTACTTTAATTACATAATAATTGACTTGTTGTTGTTGTTCCAGTTGAATGTTTTTGTTGTTGCTAATAACGGCAAACAGCTTATGGAAAAACAAGTAAAGTCCTCAATGCACGAGACAAGCAAAGGCAAAGGCAACAGCAACAGCAGCAAAAGGCGAACGCTGCAACAGCAGATTTACATAACGAAAAGTACACTGAGAAAAATTGTTGAGCACTTCTTGTATTTTAATAAACGGAGAGCGGGACAGAAAGGGAGAGAGAGATAGGAGAGTGTAAGCATAATAGAAATATTTCTAACTGACTATTGCAATGAAGAAAAGCTTTAATGCAAGGCGAGAGAGAAAAGAGACAGATAGAGAGACAGAGAGTGCGAGAGAGAAATTGAAAGGGAAAGATATAGAGATAGAGAGAGAGAGAGAGAGAGAGAGAGAGAGAGAGAAACATAAGCAGAAACAAATTAAAAAAAACACAGAGATAGAGGCAAATATATGTACAAAGAGAGAGAGAGAGAGAGAGAGAGATAGAGGGTGAGAATCTGTGAGACAGAGTCTGTGAGAGAGAGAGATAAATAGTGAGAGAGGCTGAGAGTCTGCGAGAGATAGTGAGAGAGAGTCTGTAAGAGAAAGAGAGAAATAGTGAGAGAGATAGATAGAGAGAGAGAGAGAGCCTGTGAGAGAGAGAGAGAGAGAGAGAGAGAGAAATAGTGAGAGAGAGACAGAGAGACAGAGAGTCTGTGAGAGAGAGTAAGAGTGAGAGAGAGAAAAATAGTGAGAGAGAGAGAAAGAGTGAGAGAGTCTATGAGAGAGAGAGAGAGAGTCTGTGAGGGAGAATGAAATAGTGAGAGTAAAAAAGAGAGAGAGATAGAGAGAGACAGAGAGAGATAATACCAAGTAGACAAAACGAGGAAGATAGATGTATTTATTTAGATATAGACCAACGAAGAGAGTCTTCTCTACGAAGACGCGTAGAGATTTTACGCAATAATAATAAATAAATTTTAAAGTCATAAATACGCTATAGAGTTTAAGACAATAAGCGTAAATAAATTGAATTAAAAAAAAAAATAAATAAATAAATAAATATATAAATAAATTTCAAAAAAATGTTGTGTACTGAATTACAAATCAAAAATTAATTTTCCTATCAACTCGACGTTTCTGTCACTGTGGACATTTATTTGGCTTAAAAACAAGAATCTATGGCAATTGCCTTTACAATAGCAAATTGGCCAACAAAAGGCGCTGCCTGCAACAGAAGCAACCAGCTGAAGCAAAAGACCCAAGATCCAAGACCCATAGCACGAGGCAGCTCTCCGCTCCCCTCTACGTTCGAGTTGGTTCAAGATGGCCAATTATATAAGACGCAGCCAGAGCTTATTTTGATTTAATTTCCCTTTTAAGATTTTACCTTTACTCGTGTGTGTTATTTACATATTTGATTGGAAAACTCTGCACATGAGTGCGAGTGAGTTCTCCAAGGCCTTCGCCTTCGCCGTCGCTTGCCAGCACTCAAATGCTGTTTAGAGATAGACAAAAGCATGGGGAGTGTGAGAGAGGCCACGAATAGAGCGGAGAGGCAGGTAGGCGTGGCACTGGCTGTTGCCCAGGCAAAATCAAATTAGTACCATAGTAAATTTCATTGTGAAATTTGCACAAATTGCCTTTTGTCATAGCAGCAGGGCTGAAAGATTCATCGAGGACTTTAAAATACATTTTATTAAAATATTCTGAAAGGGATAAAGTAGATTATAAAGAAATTCTACAAAAAGTACTAGTATAAGAGTTAGATTTAAATAATAGTAATAATAATTGAATGCACTTTTGATTCCATATGGGAGAAGATTGTTTGGAATTAACATTTTTATAGCCAAGAAATTTTATTGAATTGTAGCCCATAAAAATCCAAGAGAAGAATATAAGCACTGACTTTCAAATTATATATAATGCAAAGAAAAATATATAAAAAAATAATAAAAAACATATAAATAATAAATAATAAAAATATATAAATATTAATAATAAAATAAAATAAATAAATATATATTTATATAAAATAATATATAGATAACTAGATAACGCAGCCGTAGTTCGCCTGCTTCTATTTTAGTATATTCCCAGGATATCTCTGTGGACATAGCATGGCTATGGCCCTGTGTTCTGAGCAAGTGCAGCCCTGACCTGCGAAGGCACTTTCCAACTTCATTTTAAAGGCCATGCACTGGGAGCCTTTAATTTTGTGCGGGTCTCCTCGGAAGGCACGGCCAAGTGCTGGCTTCAAAGTTGACTTTGAACACTTTTACGTTTCGCTGATTTTTCAAGAGTTACATTTTTTTTTTGCTTTTGCCAGCCTGCTTTGGCATACGAGTTGGCATCTGGGGTGTGTGTGTGTTTGATTCCTTGCCCCCATTTGAGTACGTAGCCAGCTTTTTCCTATTTCTTCTTCACTCATTAGAAAAACGTTACGAAAGTGGTAAAAAATTGCAGTACGTGTTGCGAAGGGGACTCTGCTCGAGGAAGAAAAAACTGCATGTAAAGTTTGCACCAAAGTAGCAAAAAAAAAACGGCAAAGCGGGAAAAAGAAGGGGGAGAGGAGATGTAAAAGGCAAAACTGAGCAAAAAGTTTATTACAAACTTTGGAGTGAAACACGCGCCAAAGAAGGAAAACGAAAACTAAGTAAAAGTTTAATATTTGATTTAAAAGTTGATCAAATTTACTTTAGTCCACACTCAAACTTGACGCTCTGCGTGTTATTTGTTTTTATTGAATTTATTTGAATGTGTCTTGCAGTCGCATCTCCCACTCCCCCTCCCGCTTCCAAGAGGAACGGAGTGGTTTGTGTCTCGGCTATCGCGTTGATTTTTCATTTCGTCGTGCAAATATGAACAAGTAAGAATGCTCTAGTCGAGACGGCTCGACTAGGAGATACCCTGAGCCCTGCGAAGTGCCGATACTTCAAATATTCTATACTTAGTTTACATACACATATATTGCAAGCAACACACACACACACACACACAGACGCTCGCTCAAGCACACGCTCTGCCAACTGCGCAGTTGACGTAGCGACAGCGCTTGGGCTGCAAGACGCCTACGCTATGGGAAATTAAATGTTTAATAACTTTTTTTCTAGCAGGACTTTTTGATTCAAACTTTCAGGGCATGATTATGTTATTCATATGTGTGTATGTGCCGAAGCACAAGTCTCTAGTATTTGAAATGCGTTTTTTGCAAATTTAGGGCGAAGGGGGCGTGGCATCCAAAAACCAAAAATTACAAAATGTCTGCATTCACAACAGGAATCTATATAGTAAATTTCAGGTCTCTAGCTCTTACGGTACGTAAAAGAGACGAAAAGTTATCGAAATTTATCGATAAAAAGAGAACGGGAAGAGTTATCGAATTTTTGAAAAAAACTCGTATAGCGTATGGTATTCAGGAGTATACATGTCAAATTTCAGCTCTCTAGCTTCTGTGGTTTACGAGATCGCTGCGTTCACACAGACGGACGGACGGACGGACGGACGGACGGACGGACGGACGGACGGACGGACGGACAGGGCTATTTCAACTCAGCTCATCGAGCTGATCAAGAATATATATACTTTGTATGGTCTGCGACGTCTCCTTCTGCCTGTTACATACATTTTCACAAAAACATTATACCCTGATTTCCCATTTTCAATGGGCTCAGGGTATAAAAACAAACTGAAAGCGAAGCGCAACAATGGGCGCACAGCATAAAAGCGACGCCGAAGCTGAAGCAAAAAAATTGCACCAAGAAAATGGGAAAATTTTCCAAATGCCTTTGTTTGTTTGCGCTGAAATGGAAAACGCGGCCAACTGCAGAGCAGCAAAATCATTCGGCATTGTTTATAAGCCCGGCTGAAGGCTACGCAGGAGAGCATACTAATTTGGATATGAAGCATGCCCGAGCAGAAGCCATCACGAAGCATGAATACAGAGTTCAGTCTTCAGCCTGTTGACTTGCGATAGGAAAGCTGCTTGGGCATTAGAGGAAGCTGCCTGATTGAATAGTCATACAATCATGCAATTTAAAGCCTTCAAATAGTCTTCCGTAATTGAGAATATATATTTCAGAAATATTTAAAGACAGAATTGTTCCATCTTGGTTAAATATATATTTATTTTTTAAAATAATTGTTATGGTGTTATTTTTAAGCTATGTTTAATTTGTAAACTAAATACTTTTTCACTCCCTTTCTTTCATAGTTCACTGATGTCACTAACCATATTGGGCTGTGATTCGGGCCATAGCTCGCCGGCCTGGCAAATAAAATAATACCAGCGGGAGGTGATATCGTTGATAAAATGTTGTTATTTCTAGGCTTTTACTTTAATTACTTATTAGTGACTCACGTTTTGTCAACTTTATATAAATAAACAAAAAAGTTTCTCTTTAATCTTCACTTCCTGATGCACAACATCAAATTCTATTTTTTTGGTTCTCGATTCTTGTGAACATCAAATTTGTATACCTAAGTTGACAATGGAAATACCAATTTATGGCTCCCAAGCTGGGTCTCTACATCTCTTTATCTCTTTATATATCTTTATGCCCTATTTCTATACAGATATAGTCAAGCGAGAGTATAGAGCATTGGCTAAGTCTTTATGCAAAAAATAAAAACCTTGCTTACTTTTCTCGCTGAATTTTCGCTGATATTTTCGCTGGCCAGAAAAACCCCCGTAGATATTTGTAAATATTCATAGAGCCTCGGGAATTATATTTGCCACACACACACACACATGCACGCACACATACGTTGACAGACCCGCAGATCACATGCTGTTCCAGCGCGATGAAATTTGAACAAAAACATTTCGCATGCTACCGACTAATTCTGGCTGCGAAATTCCTCCGCAGCTATTGCCAAATTGAGTTTGCGCTTGGAGTGGCTGCCCCTGAGCCCCATTACCCACAGCCGCCCCGCCCCGCCCCATTGCCGCCCCTCGCTAAAATGCAGTGCAGTGCAGCTAACTCAATTTGGCGCCCATGTCACATACGTCAACGCGCGCCACGCCCACCAAGTGGGCCGCACTGCCAATTTGTCAGGATTTGCTGCAGCACGTGCCACATCGCACGTTTAGCTGAGCTTATCATTTTCTCAAAGCGCGCCTCTCTCTCTTTCTCTCTCTCTCTTTTTCTATCCCTCTCTGTCTTGTTTTCTTAGACCTTGGCTATTTAATATGCAAAACGTCAGTTGCCGAAAAAACTGACAAAGTTGAAATAAATTTTTATTTCATGGACTCTGTTTGCGCTCCTAAATCGGCAATGAACTTGCCGCAGAGCAAAAAACACCCATAGAACATGGCGAGATAGAGGCTTAGGGGATATCCTGTAAACAGCGAGGATTGCAGTCAATGTCTGAATAAATTTAAAACTAGATTAAGTTGGCATATAAGGTAGTAGAAAAATAGTTTTAATAAAATATACACATTTTTCAAAAAAAAAAAAATAAATAAAAAAAAAAAAAAAATCTGAATATGAATCTATATAAATATATCAAAAATATAGTATATTCCTCTCACTTGATGAGCGTAATTTTTGCTTAATGGAACTGAGGAGAATTGAAACAGCAGCGCTTCGCTTATCACGCGGCTATGCTCAACTACAATATACCCTGCGCTGCAAATGTTTGTCTGCTGCGCATAGAAATATGCCAAGGCAGCAACAGCAACAGCAACAGCAGCCGCAGCCGCAGCCGTCTGGCCCCTTTGTGTTTGTGCTCGCACTAACTAGGCTGGAGGCTCCTGGCTATAAGACACAAGAGAGAATCGAATATATATATATTTATATAGTCTACTTCTGTGCGTTGTCTATGCCGCTCACGTAGCAGACGAAAGAAAACGCAACGCAGTTGCAGACAAGCCGAGGGAGAAAAGCCGAAAAAAGGAATTTTCGCGTTTCGACGTTAATTTAAAAACGATGCACAGGCAGCTGGCAAAGTTTTTAATTTTAATTTCATAAATGCAATGAAGTGCAGCTGCGCTCGAGTCCACAAATCCACAGCGAAATCGAATCAGCGCGTAGCAGGTGGCGAATGCTTAGTGCGCCGGAAATCATTTACGGACGGAACGTCTAAACGAATTTCCAAACGCTCTGCATAAAGGTTGTCATCCGCCACGTGGTACAAACGGGCAAAAAGGCGAACAAAGGCTACGGCTGTGTCAGTGATGCTCAGTTAGCGTGTTTTCGGTCAGTTTTAGCTATATATTTAAATGGAAAGTGTGGACAAAAGTAATTTAGCTCTTTTATTTGTATACAATTCTCACTTTTAGCTATTTACCCGCTAAAACTAGCTTTCTTCTGCTGCTCAAGAGCTGCCAGCACTATTCCAACCAGACAGTCAGTCAGTCAGTCAGTCAGGCTATCAGTCAGCTAGGCAGTCATACGGCTCGAGTTGACGAATGCACGAAAAACCACGTAATGACACACACAACCAAATGTGTCGCTGCTTTTCACACACAAACTCACGTGCACACACACACTGTGGAAATATTTTCACGTTTGGATCGCATTTACATGAATCCGCCTGAAAAACAATTAACGCATTTCCCACAAAAAGGAGTGACTCATGCGATGTTAGCTGAAAATTCAAGCCCTAGAATTTCCCACGTGCACGAATGCTCGGAAATTTTTTACCTCGCACCAAGTGCGGTGGTTGAAGGTGTGTTTGGGGCCGAAAGTGCAGAGGTTGAGCGGGGCGTTTTGAGTCAAAGGTTAAGGCAAAGGCAATTGCAAACAGCAAAAAAGAGCTGAAAATGAGACAGGGCAGCCGGGTTGGGGCGCAGTTAATGATAGGCCAAAAACCTTAATGAAGTCAGCAAATGATATCATTCGAATGAGATGTGTGAGGCTCTAAATGACTGTGAACATGAGCATAGATATATGCCTGATAAGTAAAGGTACCTTAACTTTAAAGTAACTCGATTCTCTGCAGCTGAAGGTATCTCTTCTATCTACCTCTTTAGTGAATCTGCATTCCAGTTCTTTTCATATTTACAAATTTAGTTTTCTACATTACTTTATAATCATACATAATATTATCATGAAAATATATTATATAGAAGTTAATAATAATAATAATAATATAATAATATAACAATCATAATATAATCATTAAAATATATTATATATAAGTTAATAATAATAATAATAATATAATAATATAACAATCATAATATAATCATTAAAATATATTATATATAAGTTAATAATAATAATAATAATATCACAATCTGCATTCCCGTTCTTTTCATATTTAAAATTGAGTTTTCTACATTACTTCATAATAATCCATATTATCATTAAACTATATTATATATAAATATTTTTATTTGTCATCTTAGACTTGTCCGACTTACCATTTGCTGTTGATTCTTTGGTTTCTTGACTAGATCGGGCACCTTAAAGCTGGTAACTGCTTCGATGACCTCGGCGAGGAGCAGGCCATCGCGGCAGTCGGCCGAAAGATCTGTGACCTTTCGCTTCGACTTGGCCCGCTCCAGATAGTAGTTCGCCCAGTCCGTATAGATCTGCAATCGAATTAAAGCGGTTGAAGGCATTAAGAACGGTTTCCAAAGATTAAACGACATTCTGCACGGCCATTGGCTGCAGCAATTAAGGATTCTGCAATACTTTTCGACAGCTGTTCATGTTGCACAAGTTGCAGCCGTTCACTGGGCTGCAAGTGGGCCCTGTCCTTGGTCTGGGCTATCAGGAAATCATTAGCAGCAGAAATCTCTCGGGCAGACGACATATGCACAAAATACAAACATTTTTGACAGCCTGCAGTTGGCTATGCAAACAAATTAAACTCCGGCCATTTAGTGGCCAAAAATATCCTTCGACGAGAAAGTCGTTAAGGAAATCTGTGCGACAGATTTTTGCTAGCCATCAGTCTGTGTTTGCATGTGTGTGTGTGTGTGTGTGTCAGTTTTTATGGCGTAATTATAACGACAAGACTTTTGTGATTTGATAGGAGTGTGAGTGCGCTTAAAGGATTTCCTATGTTACTTCGCTTCAGTTCATGCAGGACATGAAATTGGACTTGATTATGAAATAACAATATATACCCTGTTGTGAATGATGGAGATAAGGTATATTGACAGCTGAAACTGAATGCTCGAAAGTGCATTTTTAGCTAAGATAAGTATCCTTTCATCTCTGATCAGTGACTTCAAGTATCAGATTATAAGCTATGAACCTAGCTACTTAGGTATAGGATACATTAAGTATAAATGCATTAGGTTTTGATAGTTATACATATATCCCTAAATATCCCTAAAATGTGAAACTAAGAGCACAGCCTTAAAATTTATTATGTGATATTATATTTCAGTGGTATTCCAATAAGATCCTCACTTATGTTGGCCTTGAGCTCTTCCTATCCTTTCGTAAACTTAGGAACTGACCTTGCCCAGAGAACACTGGGGGTTAATCAATGAGGGGGTTAATAAACTCTCTCCTTAGATAGCCATCTGCAACCTTAGTATACGGTAGCACACCATCTCTCTTTTGTAGTAGTATTCACAGAAGAGTATCACATACCCTACTTTCAGTTCTTGTCAATCTGAGTCCTCAGCTGAAATTGAAGACAAATTATTGCATTTGCCAGTTACCGAGTCTGTCCTACAAGAAGTATTCTAATATTATATTTTCTCTGGCATTTTTACAGAGAATACTTCTTGTTGCTTTTCATTCAAGCAGGAATTCCGATCTCCCTTAGATATATTAATGCACCCATGATTTAATACGTGCTATAACTCGAGTCGAATTAAACTATGATTGTTTTTCTTCTGCCACAAAGTAGGAAAGTTGGTTCAGTTGCTGTTTCTCGACGTTGCTTTTGGGGTTTGTCGCACTATGGCCTCTGCGGAGAGCTTTTGCCGTTCGTACACATCGTTAGCCGCATCCTTGCCTAGTTTTTATTATAGCTCATCCTGCTAATTCTGTGCCACTGCCGTTTTCCTTTGCCCAGCCAGCCCAACCCGTTTTCCTCTCCATGTGCAGGCGACACATTTTATGTGCGCCTTGCTTGGCAATAAAAATATCTGGCATTGTATTTTGCGTTTCGCCCGACTGTTTGTCTATTTGTGCCCGCTCTCCCGAGCTCTGCTTTGCGCCCAAGTTACGAGTGAGCTCTACGGTTGCTGTAAAAGGGGGAAGTACGTACTTAACCATGGCCTGGCCTAGACTTTGAGCTTGTGCATTTTTTCCCTGTGTGTGCAGTAGCGTGCTGTCTCCTGCAAAGGTTTTAGGCTCAGGCCTGGACTTTGGCTTTGGATTTGGCTTTGACTTTGGGCAAAATAAAGTGAAAACTTGCCACAGCAAAATAACTGAGCAAATGCAATCGCACTCGCACTCGCACTGGCAGTGGCAGTGGCAGTGGCAATGGCAATGACAATGCTAGCTGTAACTGTCGCTGGCAGTGGCAGAGGCATTGGCTGCGCTTCTGTTGCTGTTTCTATTTCTATTTCTGCTTCTGTTTCTGGTTTTAACAACTGGCAAAAAGCCGGCTAAGCCAATGCCGCAAATATGCTGCCTGGGGTCTAACCGAATGAATGAAGGTTCACCCACAACAAATACAGCAAACGAATCGACTGGTTCTGGTCCGGCTTTGTTTAGCCTTCTGCCTCGACAGTAGCCAAACAACAATACGCTGTGCAGTTGTCTTGTCTTTATAGACCAGCTAGCAGCTGTCCAGACATATGTGTGTGCGTGTGCCCCAGCCTCGCCCTCTGTACCCATTTCTGTTTGCATTTCCCTCTCGCACACACTTTATGACAGCCAGTATCAAAGACAAGATGTAACTAAAATTCAGTTAGTGCTGCAAAGCGTAAAGTGCAGTGTAATAGTGTTAAACAATTTCCATTGACTAATCAATTTTACAGCTATTAATTTGCTCTCGTCATCTTGTACTCCTCTTCTTTATCTTTGTCATACGAACCTTGGCGTAGTCGCTCGTCAATATGCCATTGATGTTATCGCAGGAGCCCTGGTAACTAACGCAGCGACCCAGCATCCTTTCTCCAGGATGTCAATTAAATGCAATTAGCGAAGAGTTTAATGCACAAATTTTTAAGTTTTTTTTCAGTTGTTGGTTTTTAATTGATTTGCATTTTATTTATAGATTTTTACTAATGTAAATTTGCATTAATTAAATTAATTATCTCCATTTTGTTATACAAATTTGATTAAATATTATATGAACTGTGTGGATTTTAATTAGTTTGTTAAATGTAATTAAATTTGTTTATATATATTAATATATTAGATATTATTTTTCTATATTTTTTATATATCTATAGGTCTGTTTATATAATCACTCTATGTTTATATGTATGTAGAATACTATTTGCATTCATTTCATTTTGAATCAATATATTTATTCGCATTTTTATTAGTTTTATTTATAGATTTTTACTAATGTAAATTTGCATTAAATAAATTATTTATCTCCATTTTTTTTACAAATTTGATTATTTTTTATATAAACTGTGCGGATTTTAATTAGTTTATTAAATGTAATTACATTAGTTTTTATATTATATATTTTTATACTGTTTTATATATTTTTTTTCTATATCTATACGTTTATGGAATATTCACTATATGTATGTAAAATACAATTTACATTCATTTCATTTTGAATCAAGTTATTTTTTTCACATATTTTTTAGGCTCAGAAAAGTGTTTGATAAATTTAATAATTAACAAAGTTCTTTACTCCATTCAAGATTATTCGCTTTAGTTAAATTTAGAAAATCATTGTGTACTTCTTTCTTGTATCTTTTGGATCATTTTACTATAATACCTACCTACAGTTTCCGGCATTTCCATTTTTAACAATGGCTGCCCTTTCGCTATTCCCTTTCTTCCACACACTCAGCTATCTGCATACCTTTGCTGCTGCCATATTTACGAGGCCCTGGGCACTTTTTAAGCCCGCATCTACAGCCCCACATAAATATAAAATTACAGCTCAAAGCGCCGGCGAATACGCAGAATGCTGCGCTCATTTTTTGTGTATATTTTTTTGGCAACACCATTAAAATGTCAATTATGATAAAGTTTTATTGAAACACCGCAGCACATTACGGCTTATCAGCGGAGCCAGGCCGGGCCCCAGAAAGTATGCAATAATAATAATAAACATTAAGCGGCAGGCGGCAGGCGGCAGGCGGCGCTACTTTTTACCCTTTTCAACGCCAAGCACATTTCTGGCCGGAACGTAGCCGGCCCATTTCGTGTTGTGTGTTTCGGAGGCGTTGAACATTCACACGCCCACTTCTTTGGGGCGAAAACTAATTGAAAATGAAAGTGGCTCGCAGAGTCCAATACAACAGGTTGTGGAGCCCAGCGCCCACTCCCCACTCCCCACTCCCTTCTTACGGATAATTGGCGTCGACACCCTTGTCAGCTAACAGTCCGCTGCAGATTTTCCGGGACATAAACAAAATTTGTTGGCCTGATAAATTTTAGTTTTGTTAGCCCACCTTCTGGGCGCGCTCGAAAGGGGTTGACAAATCGTGCTGGAAATCAATTTGGCTGTCTCTAGTAGGCGAAAAGGTCAGATGCCATTTGGTAAATGAAAAAGCGCTTGCCAAACAAAACTCAACCAACTCGACCACGCCCACCGCCCACCAACCACCGCCCACCCAACGCTTTGCTCTTATCTCGCCCGAGCGCTGGCTGGGGCTCTGTCTGTCTGAAGGCGTTCGCCTGCCCGAAATGTCAGTAAAATGTCAAAATAAAAGTAATGCTGATAAAAATTTTATAGCCTGTCAGAAATGCTAGCGAAAGAGGGAGGGAGCAAAGGCAGGACGAAACGCCCGAAGGGGCATCTGTGTTCCTTATCAAATGTCGCGACTTGGGTACTTTAGTTTATTGGAATTTGCATGCGACAGGCAGCATCTACATGTGGAAGGTGGCAAAGTAACGCGAGTTCTTAGCGCAACAAAATTTATGTTAAATCGAACGACTGCGAGCAGTTAAAATAAAAAATAAAAAATGTCGATATATGTGTGTGTGTATGTGTGCGTGTGTGTATTTGTGTTTTATCTGCTGTTTTCCAGTTACTTAAAGCAGCTTTACAGCTTTGCAGCTTCAGGTACTCTGTGCCTTAAAGCCCATTCAGGTGTGCTTAATGCAACACACGGCAACAAACTTTGGGAGCTATCAATCAGCAGCAATAAATTTTGCAACTGATCAAAATAAAAGGATATAAATGGTATTTATAGATTTAACTGTTGTTTATCGTAATATAATGGATACAAGAGTATATGGGCAATATATGGGAGTAATGTAAATAAGGATATAGTAAGACACCGCAGTATGCTTACTCTCGGCCAGGCCTATGAGGCGATTGAAAAGATTGAGCTTTGCCAAAACCTGATGCTACAACAAAATATTGCATTTGCTATTGTTTTCTTGTTATTTTGTTACATGATTAGTCTTGTTGTATATTATATAATTAATGGTTCATTAAGTTATTTTGCATATAGCAAGTGGTTTTATGGTTATGGTCTATGAGTATTCATTGCTTATGTATTTGTGTTGTGAAGATGTTAAGAATTCAATACTTCAAGAATAATAATATATATTTAATATATATATATTATTATTATTATTATTATTATTATTATTATTATTATTCTTGAAGTATTGACTCCATATAATATTTAAACGACAAATAGAGCTCATCAAGTATTAAACTTATTATTTAATAAATTATTAATATTTTGAATCGACATTTTTGTCAAATCAATTATATCTATAATCAATTATAATGAAATCAAATCAATTATATATATAACGACCAATATGTATCTAAAATATTTCGATATATTCAAGCTCTCTCTTTTTCAAAGAAAACTTTGCAGTGATGTGTAATCGACAAGCTTAGCGAAAACCATTGACAACCTGTTGGGTCTAAGCCCAAAAATTTGCTTTGATAGGTTCACACAAAGTGTAAGTTCACCCTCCCTTGCAGCCGAGCTCATTAAATTTGATTGCATTAAAGACTTTTATCGCATTTGACCAAACGTCTCAATTCGATTTGCCTCGAGTCAAGTGAAGCGGAGAGTCGAGCAGCTGAATCTCAGTCAATTGACATTTGAAAGTAATGTCAAAACAATCTACGTCACCTTCTTGCTCCATGTCTTTGATTTCATTATGGAGCTGACAGCGTGGAGTGGGAGGCGAGAGGAGGGTTCGCTTTGATGCTGGGCCCGGGCGGGCTGATTGCGCACATCAACACGTTGCCAATCAGCCCGCTCGGCCACTCCGGGGTGGCGACTGTCAACTGTCAACTGTCTGTGGCCCCAACAAGAACACAACAGTGCCAGGGGCATGTGGCATAATTCCAGCCATATCTTAGCTATAAAAAAGCTATAAAGCTGAATGGATTGTAAGTAAACATTCGCCCACACACCTAATAGACTATAAAAACTGTTCAAAAACTTATTGAGATGTTTTCTAGATAATCCCAAACACAAGTTCTATATAGAGATTCACTTTTGCTTTCATATTATATGAATATCTAGTTTATAAATATATAAAGTAGTTGCGAAGCTCTTACAAACGAGATTTATGGAGTGAATGGACGAGGCCCTAGTGCTCGACTAAGAGATACCCTAAACAAACTCTTTGAAATACTTTGAATCATGTTTAATGTAGATTGGCGATGAATACTTCAATCAATAGGCAAAAATGCTTTCAGGGAAGCTATGTTCCTCACTTTTTCGTAAATATTTCTCGATGAATCAAAACAAACATAATCCTCACATCATAGGAGGTGTATGTATCTAGTTTTGAAGAGTTCCATTGAGCATATTGACTCTAGAATTCGTAACGTTTTCTTCAGTGTGTTACATATAATACAATCTTTAAGATTAATGGAGTTATAACCGCAATAATTTCCCTTTTCAAGCTACTTTTATTTCATATAATGTGCCTTCCGCTCCTCTTTGACTGCTTTTCCCGTTTCGAAGACTTTCATGCCTCCCACACTGAGTCCATGAAAGATGCCATAAACTAGGGCCCAACTACAAACCCCTATTCAAAGGCTAACCAGCGTCTGCTCCACTGGCCTTACGTAGGTGTGTCAAGTGGACAAAATAGACAAATTTATTGGCGGCAATTCAGACGCCCACAGCGGCAAGTGTTGAAAGTCGTAGGGAAGCGAACATCGGCCGTTGTCTCTTCTATTCGCTGTCTATTTCATTAATTGATAACAATTTTTGTCACAATTAATGGCAGCCACTCGTTACGCCTCATTTCGCTGAGTGTTCCGTAAAAACCAGCCACAAGGCGGGTAGAAAATCTAAATAAATAATAAATGTTGAGCGAAATAGGGAAGGAAACTGATATATAAATGTATATAAATAATTGTGCTGATAAGGAGAAGAGAAAAGAGACAAAAAACGAGGTCTGACACACCGTCACATAAATAAATGATATAAATATATATTTCTAGTAGGCAAAAGTCTGCCCGACTGAGTTTGCTGCTGGCCCCGCCCCGCCCAGCCGCGCCACTGCCATGACAGCCAAGTGCTGCGCGGGCCGTTTGTCGCATTTAATAATGACAACTCATCAAAAATGTATATGACCTACTTGCTCGTCTCATCAAAGATGCCAAAAGCAGGAAAAAAAGCGAAAGGAAAGAAAACTTGCTGTCGAGGGGATGGAAAAACAAAACAAAATATAGCAAAACGAACCCAAAAACTGATCCCACGCCAAGCGAGCCGAAAGTTGAGCAAACTTTTTCACTCGACCCGTCGCCGGTGGCAGTTTATGGCATTTGGATAGTCCTCAGTGGGCTGTTAAAACGCTCAGCCCAGCTGAGGCTAAGTGCTCAAATTAGTGGCGGGGCCAAGGGACAGGACTCTGAATAATTGAATCCAGCGAGTCAAAAACCCAGAAAGATAAACTATTTTCTACAATTCACTATATATATATATCTATCAGATATATATATACACATACTTTCAACTGCTTGCCTAGCTAGAGCAATGGGTCAGGAGTTCAGCATACAGGTCACAATAGATTAAGACTTCAAACTCTAATCAACGATATCTTAAGAAATATTTTCTATGAAAATCACATCTAGGAATTTTACTCTAATATAATTTTTTATTTTATTTTATTTTATTAATTTCATTTAATTGACTTTATTTTTATTTATTTTTTTTTTTTTTTGCCTCTATTTTCTGCATCCTGAATTTGTTGACAAAGTCAGTTGAAGCTAGGAGGAGAGTGCCAATGGAGGACCTCTCATATTTCTCGTTTGAGCCTGCAATTGGAAGCTGTCGACGCCAACGAGTCTCACGACGCTCTTCCAGCTGTTTCTTCATCGAGCATTTAGTAGCCGCTTGAATGAAGTCCTTTGACCGAGTTATTGCTTCATCCTTTCAGCCTGCTAGGACTAATTGCCCAACGCATCAGTTGCTGACTAATTTTGCATAAAATCTGCACAGCAGAAAAAAAGAAGGGAAACCAGTTGACCAGTTGGCCAAAAGCCCATCGAGGCTGACCACAGGACACTGAGGACAGTTGGTCAGGATGTGTGTGCGGCCAAGTCAATGGCCACACGAGCAATTGAGCACAGCTGCTGCCATCAGTACGTGTGTGTGTGTGTGTGGTTGTCCCTTTCGTAACAGCCTATGCCTAGTCTTATATTGAACAATTGCCAGGCATAAAGCCCGCATTTGACCGCAGCTCGTGCTAAATCGATAAGACGGCCAAAAATAGCCGAAAGCCGGTCAAATTCAATTTGTGTGAAAATGAGAAAATTGACACTAAAATGCGAGCGGTGGGTCAGTCAGGCATTAAATTTTCAATCATCGACACTACAAAGACTGAAAGCTGAGCTTCAAACAGTCTTCGGCTAAGTCTTTCGCCTTTTCCTTCTTCCTGCCTTCTGGCTCAGCCTGTATTTTATTTTTAATTATATTTTCAATTAATTATGCGGCAACACATTTCCAGCCGAAAAGTTTTTTAACGGGTCGCTCGCGCGTTTATTTAATTACCGCCAAGAAATCAGGGGACGAGCCGGCCTACTACGCCGGCTTGGCCTGGTTTCGACTTATTATTATGCCGCACGAATGGCAGCCTGTTAACAGCTGTTAACGCTGTTTGCGTGTCTCGGCCAAGTTAACTGCCTCGTGAGTCACCTGCAATTGACGTGATGTAAGAAAGCTGCCGAAAAAAAGAGCGAGAGGGGTGGGACGGGCAGTGAAACAATTGGCAAATGCAACCCTTTTGATGTAGGCATTACGCATACGCAATGTGCGCCGAAAGCAAGAGCAAACAGCTCGAAACGGTTGAAAGCAATCAAAGTTTGCCACAGGCTGTTAGGGCGGCGGCACAATGGGGCGGAACTGACGCCCCTTTTAAGCGCGCTTTGCTAGCTTTTTTCTAAGGCTCCACCTGCAAATTTATAGCAAAAAATCAAAAACAAGACACAATGTGATAAAAGCTTTAAAAGGCGGAGCTGGCAGCAAAATGCGGGCGCCACCCTTGGCTAATGGCTTCATTTGTAGTGCCAAGCAAGCAGGGGCTGAGGGTGCGAAAAAAGGGTTCTTAACGCCTGCCCGTGTTGCTCGTAAATTGCCACATTATGCGGCTTATGAAGAAAAATCATAAATAATTAGAGCCTCAGGGCCTAACTGAGATTTGTTGTTCCGGCGCAAGCTCAGCTCAGACCTTGGCGCTGCCAGAGAGAGAGAGAGAGAGAGAGAGAGAGAGAGAGAGAGAGGGAGAGTGAGAGATGTGAAAGGCAAAAAGTAATAAAATAAGGAATAAAATAAAATTTATTTTAGTGCCAGAGAAGTGCATATTAAATAGCTGCTGAGCTCTAGCTGAACTGAATGCTAAAAGCATTAAATTAAATATGAAATTTAATGTATTCTGAAATAGTTTTTTATAATTGCCAAGGATCTATATAGAAGTGACAGAAATTCCAAGTTTGAATGAATTAAATTCATTTAAAAATTTAATAAAATATTCTCAATTATTTTTTAAATAAAATATATAAATAAAAAAATTTTTAAATTTAATAAAATATTCTAATTAATTTTGAAATAAAAATAAAAATTTTTTAAAATGAAAAAATTTAATTAACTATGCTTAATTAATTTTGAAATAAAAATAAAAATTGAAAAATTTAATTAACTATTCTTAAATAATTTTGAAATAAAAATTAAAAATAAAAAAGTTTAAAAATAGAATTATCTATTCTTAATTAATTTTGAAATAAAAATTTTAAAAATTAAAAAATTTAATTAACTATACTTAATTAGTTTTGAAATAAAAATAAAAATTTTAAAAATTAAAATATGTAATTAACTATTCTTAATTAATTTTAAAATAAAAATAAAAAATTTTTAAATTTGAAAATTGAATCACCTATTAATTAAGTTTGAAATAAAAATAAAAATTCAAAAATTTAAAATTTTAATTAACTATTCTTAATTAATTTTCAAATAAATATATATATATATAATATATAATATTTTATAACTTTTATAATATTTATCAACAGAAAAATCTAATATATTTGCCAAGATATGATAATATTTGTAGTGTCAGAAATCAATACAACAATGCTACAAAACAGAATAGTTAAACTTAAAATAAATTCACTCTATTGACTATTGAGTATGTGGATGAAATCCTAACACCTCTTGGCCATCACCCTCATACACACATACTATTACAGTCATTCTAATTCATAGTATCCATACAGATTCTAAATTAATTATTCCATTCTCTGTATGCTTTCTATTTGGCCATTTGAAATCTTGATTCCCTTTTAGCGAAATGAAGTTTATTCCATGCTGAAATTGCATTCATTTGCTAATTGTTTATATTGTGTAAATGGAGTATTTGCCGTCAATGGCAGGCTGTTTAAAGTAATTAATATTGTGCACAATAGGTTATCATTGTGGCCGCACGCACTTCTGGCCAGGTCTATTAGCCCTTCCACTTGGCGGCCGCGCGTTTAAAATTGAATTTAATAAACACTCTATTCGTTTAAAGTGATTTATTAATGACCGCGAATGCGATTTATCTCAGCATAAATTTCATTTCATATTTTTTCCACTTTTTATGCATCATTTCAGCCGTTGACAAGGGTCGGGCGGCAGTGGGCGGGGGCAGGGGGAAGCATTTTCAATTTTTGTGCTTGGTATTTACACTTAATTAACTGCACTTTCGAAGCACATAAATTCCACTTGATTAAACCATTGGCTGCACTATAATTTTTGCCTCTTAGATAACTGAAGCCGCGGCAGCAACAACAGCAACAAAGGCGAAGCAATTAATTCATTAAAAAGCAATGGAAGCGACGACCACGCGCATTTCAATGAACCGAACGCGCGTACACGCGATGCTGCCACGACCGGGGGCAGGCAGGGGGGGCGAGCGGCAAGCGGCGAGTACGTAGCACGCTTTTCTATTTTCCCATGTTCTGTACGAATTGTGTGCTGCCTCGTTTTCACTTGAAAAGTCTCGACGTGCGCGCGATCAGCCACAGACTGAGCGAGGAAAATAAACACGCAACTTTTCCTGCAGCTGCTGGCGCTGATCGCCCTCTCCCACACGCGCTCTCTCTCTCTCTCTCTCTCCTTTGGCTGATCTATTTTTGGCTGAAAATGCTTGGCAACATTTTCGAGCTGCCATGCAACATGTGCCGAGTGGACAGCACCCGAAATATTTAAATTACAAAATCAACAATTAGATTTTGAAAGGGGAGCTCAACGTCTGCCAGATGCCAGCGGCAGTGCCAGCTAAAAAAGAAGCCCCCAAAAGGAAAATAATAGAAAGCAAACCCGAAACAATAAAAGGAAAGTCATGAGGAAAGCATTAACATTTACAACAGCAACCAGAACAAGAAGAAGCAGCAGCAGCAGCAGCAGCACAATGCATAGTTGTAGCAAAGAAAATGTTCTTCATATGGTGGTTGGGTGGTGGGGTGGTGGGGGGCAGCACACAATAGCCAGCAGCAGCGGCAACAGCTAAATGTGAAATACAATATCAGAGCCAGTCGACGTGAAAAGTTTTCAGTTTCAGACGCAATGCAAATACGTCTTCCAAATTTAATTTACATTAAACAAAAAATAAAACACAAACGACCATGGACAAATGGCAAGAAGTTAATGGAAATCTGAAAGCAAGGGTCGTAGAAGGGTCGTTTGGGAGCTATATATATATGTATATGTATGTGTATATGCCATGCATACATATTACAATTTATTTATTTATGTTTGGAAGCCGAAGCGGTTCTTGTTTGATTCAGCGACTATTTAGCTGGCTTTTATGGACTTTAGTTTATGTCAAAAGGTCAAGATATCAGTTCAAATGAAAAAAGTTCTACTAGCTTCCTCTGCATATATTTTCCTATTTTCCAATCAACGTTTAAACACTTTTAAAGCGCTGCGTTTGACCCGAGCACACTCTACACGCCCCACGCTGTCCCGCCCCCTCCATGCCGCTACCTCAACGGGTGCAGTCAGCTGTCAAGCCAGTGTAAAATTAGCGTTGTAACCATTAGAAGTGAATATGTATATGGAAACAAACTCTAAGCTAGACCAAGAAGCAACCACGTGCAACAATTTGCTGGCAACATGCAAAGTCATAGGAAACAGTGCCGGCACAAATATTGAGCATGGTGCTGGCAAGAGCCTGACAGAGGCATGGCAGCAAAGGGGTGGATAAATTATAAGCAAATAAATTATGGTTAACAGCCTATAAAACCATATATCTATACATAGTCTGCACTTGCCACAAAAAGTATGCGTACAAGCATAATTAGAAACTTTAAAGGTGTATAAATATGATTAAATCTTGTTATATGGTCAGAATTGTATTTTCTACCGAATAACACATTAGTTATAAACGTTTATCATAAATTTTCATTCAATTATATAGAAAACTTATTTCTATTTATTTTTTATTGTATATCCCCAGTCAAGCTTTAACTTTCACCTTTACTTCTTGCTAGTCTCTCGTCTTTGAACACTTGTCTACACGTGCACTGTGAAGCATGCTTGAGCTGGCTCCAAGACCAGCTCGATTTGGCTGACAACTAATCCGCATTGACAAGAAATGTCCATCTAAATGTATTGGCTGGCAGCGGGCGCTCTCGCCCCTGTTCGGCCTCTGCCTCTGTCTGTGACTAGACCAGACGCATCTACTATATCTAAATATATGCAGCGTGTTTCACAACTACAACTAGGTTGCCATTGTTGTTGTTGTTGCTGCTGCTGCTGCTGTTGTTTTATGTTATTGCCACACGCTATTTTTACAAACAATTTTGCCAGTTGACAGGCGACGGCGTCAAGCAGCTAACCCTCCCTGTTTACCCTGACTGCCGCTGGGACGACATTGAACCACAGGCAGGAGGAGTTGCTGCACTGAACGGACGACATGGCAACTAAGTGGCCTGAATGTCAATGTGGATGTGGACGTGGCTGAAGTTCATTTTGAAGTGGTTCTGGTGGAGAAGGACGCTGGTTGGGCATGGTCTGCGCCAGGGCTTGTTAGCTGATGTTGTTTTTTGCCATATTTGCTTGCTTTGCCTCTAACTCATTTTTATACCCAGTAGTTAAGGAGTCGGCATATTAGTTATGCTTCAACTCTGAAGTTTATTGATTACTTATATTTTATATGCATTTTAGATATATTTAATACCTGTTTTCTCTAAGCGTTAACTATAGAGTATGAGCTAGTCGGCCATTTTAAAATATATTATTTTTTAGTCAATGCGCAGGCAAATTGCAATTTGATGTTGCACTTGCTGCTGCTGCTGTTGACCTGATGAAGACTAATTGCAGTTAATGTGGCATTTAAGCGGCGCCATCTATTGCACAAAAGCCGCACTACGCCACACTAAAGATAATTGCATATTACACCCAGCGCAGCCCACAGAACAAACAAAAGTCGGCCTGGCACAGTTCGCGCTTAATTAAGTAAACTACTCATGTTAATTAACAGCAACAACAGAAGACAAACAATATTATTTCACACAAAAAATAATCGAAAGGGGCCAAGCACTATTTATAGAGGACACCCGAAGAGCCACTTGAAAATTTGAAATGAAATTTTAAATAAACATTCAGCGTCTGCATTAGAAGTCAACAAACTTCAGGCCAAGCGAAAAGGCAGAGCTAATAAACTATAAAGGGAATTTCAATTGCCTGAGAACTTGAGAATTAACAATTTGGTGACAGACACCAAAAGGAGTGAAGGCTGCGAGCGGAAAGAGGGAATGAGACAAATATTAATATAAAGAGATCATTATGGAATTATCACTCATTCCCTCGCTTAGCTCTTATTTTGAGATAATCGCTCTTATGTATTATAATTGAGTGTGAGTTCTCCCTCAGCCAGGAGAATTATTTTTGTTCTGCTCGGAGGTGGAAACCTTGAACTTTAGCTAGTGAGATGCCAGAGTTTTGGGTATTCCCTGGCGGCATATTAAGGAGATGACTGTTCAAGTGTATCTATATACCTAGATATATATATATGCATACGTGTGTATTTATAAACAAAAATGCTGTAAGGCACATGTGCGGTGGCACTCAACTAGGCGTGTCTGCGGCTGTTGCTGTTGCTGTTGCTGCCTCCGCATCTTTTAACAAAATAAATTGCGTCAAGTTCAACGCCGCCAAATGTCGAAGACAAAATAGGGAACGTGCAGCTCGCGGTTCGCCGTGCCACTAAAAATAAATTATAAAAATGAACTTTAAAAAATACATTGCGACAAGTTGTGCGGCACGAAAATGTCAACGTGCCTCATAATTAATTGCAGCGCAGTGTGGGCGAGGGAGAAAGCAGGGCCGAGGTGGAAAATAAAGGAAACTCGTGGCTGATCACATGCGGAAGGAAACAGGAAAAATGCCATGACATCAGGCAACTATGCAAGGGAGGCTGCGAGCGAGTGCTCGTTAGCAGTTCTTTATGATTAGAGCTTTAAAGAGTCTAAAAATATGTGAAATTTTGAAGAAAATATTTCTTAATTACAAATATTTATTTATTTAGTATGGAAGTGGTAGTGGGCGAGATTTAAGGCAGAGGCTATGAGCGAACGGTGGGCTGGTTAAGCAGCATCTATAGCGAGAGCTGAAGAGAGAGATAATTAGATATAAAGAATAAAAGTTGAGGAGAGAGAGAGAGAGTGATCTCAACTTGTATTCTTAAATAAAAAAAATATTTATGCTTAAATATAAATAATAAAACTAACAAATCTATAACTTAATGGAGCAAGTATGTTGAATGAAATATATTTTTAGCTTATATTTAAAAATAACTTTTTACTCAACTGAAATATTATATTTACTAAAGCATAACTATTTCACTTTCTTTTTGTAGATTTTTCTTTTTACATATAAAATTTATTGAAATATTGATGCTTGGGGCTTGAACTGTGGTCTTCAAAATCTGGTTTGCCTTGTCTTACTTCACTACTACGCATTCAAAGCAAATATGAGATAATATCTTGTTGTGTTCGCAGAAACTGCGCTCAGAGCTGTCTATCGTGTCTCACCACACGAATCGAATGCTTATTAAATCGTTCCGGGAAGCTCAATAAACTCACGTCTCGACAAGGGCTCAAAGTCGCAGACATAGTGGAAGTTTTTATCATGTCGTTAGCAACATTGTAGCCATTGATGAGGCGCTGCGTGTTGACAGTAAGTCCCCGACACCTCAGGCCGCCCCTCGCTTGTGCTTTTTGCTGTGCATACTCCAAGACACACATACATACTGTGTATGCAAATGTAAGTTTGTTTTTTATGTTCATTTTTAACACGAACCACGCTGCATGTCACATAATTATGAGCCTCATCATGCGGCTTCGTCTGCAGCAACATTAAAGCCTTTATGCGTGAGCATGTTGCATGCATATTTCTTGTTGCTGCTGCACTTTATGATCCGCTAAGTAGGGTAGAATGTGGCCGCTTGGCGCCTGCTGCTCGGTCACCGCCACTGCACAGCCAGTGCCCGCGCGCAGCTCATAAAGGCAATTAAATATGTATAAATTTAATGAGCTCGAGCTTAATGTTTATAGACATGAATCAGGTGCAAAAGTCGCACAGCAAAGTTGAAAAAAGCATAGCATAGCTCAAGGCGTTAAGTAAGCTTGGCTTATTTATTTTTTTTTTTTTTTTATATATATAAATGAAATTTTTATTTATATAAATTAAAAACTAAACTAAACCTAAAGCTATGGTACTAAGGGCCTTAATATAGCTAAATGAACATACATTAGTATTCAATGTATTCATTATTATTGGAATATCAAAATATGTGGCATCTTAGGCACTGAAGCAGCTCCTTTCTGCGAGGTGCACGCTCAACAGTGACCCTGGACCTGCCTAGTAGCGCTATTTTTAGCGCATCTACAACGTTGGGCCCTTGCTGGAGGTTGACAAAAAACAAGTTTTGCCTTGTTTCGAAGATTATATTAGCTTCATTGTCATTTTCTGTAATTTCAACATTGCGCCATCCTTTCTTCTATTAATATATATATATATATTGTTATATTTTATATATTATATATTCAAAGCTATATGTTATATAATATATTTATATATTCAAAGCCTCTTCAATTTGTGGCTTAGGCACGTTAGCGTGCCACGAATGCAGTGCTTGTTCTAAGCTGTTAGGATCCCTAGCACTTGGCACACATATAGCTGGAGGTGTATTGTTGGTTGTCGATGGTATTTCTTCGCCATCAGAGACTCGCTTTCAGGCAAATCTTGCTTCATCAAATTGTCTGCTTCTTCACACAGTGCTGCAAAGCGATTGTTGCTTAATGCAGTTGTCGTTGCGGAGGGTGGCGCAACTTTGTGTGACACCTTGAGCTGGCTAGCAGCTTGTAGCTTCGCCTAGCGGATGGATTTCGGGGAGTGTTATACACTTTTTTCGCCATTATCTTGAAAAGAACACTTAGATTTTCCAGTGTGCTCGCGGCCAGTGGTGTCCAGCTGGTGCTTACGCTTGTGGTATAAATAGTGTTATTAGTAGCACTAGTAAACGCTGTCGTTGCAGTAGTTGGACTGATATTTTGAGTATCAGCACATAAGAGGCGTAGATCATTCTGAAAATCTATTATAAGCTCCAGTGGCCACTTTCCAGTAACTTAACTTGTCGTGATCAGCTTATTAATAAGCGGAAGATTAGAAGGCTGGTTCTCCACTTTCTTTAAATTATATTAACTTTAGTTAAAGATTTATAGACTCAACTTTAATCTGTATAATAATATCAGATTTGACTCAGGTTGGCCCAGATACATATTAGTGTCCTCTGCGTCTTTAACGACTTAATCTAAACTGAAATTATTTAAATATATTTTTAAGGCTGGCTAATGGAAGATAACGAATACAGAATACGATAAGGTAAAGCTTAAAATATTTAACAGATTTTAAATTTAAACAAAGCTCCAGTGCAGTCTGAGTGTGATTCTTTCCTATATTCCTATATAAGACTCTAGTCTCTCAATGTATTCTAAATACTTTACTAGAGCTAAAAGCAACCAGCTTCACAGACAATAGAAATCAAAGAGTTTCGAATAAACAACAATATAGAAAACATTTCATACAATTCATTCTAATAAAAGATGAAGTTAGAGAATAGGAAATATCTTTTATGTAAACGCTTCACAGTTCATAATTTTCTGTCAATATTATAATTCGCAATAAGCATATTGGGCTTATCATTGCCCATTCACAGCAATTACTGGGCAGCGCATTAAACTTGAAGCAGTAAGCTACTTACGACCTTATCTTCATCACAAGGACGCCACTCGATAGTTCAATGGCCAAGGAAGTCGTCTGGAAATCGGCTTACCTGCAATCAAAGAGGAAGAGAGAAATGAAGCATGAGATAAGGCACATTAATATTATATTTATGCAAACGCAGTCCAAGTTTACAAATACAAAGGCCAATTAAACCTCATCGGAATATATAAAAAATATAAGCTAATTAGTTCGGCGAGTGGGCGAACCATGAGCCTTTAAGTTAACAGCCCAACAAGTTAAGAGCGCTTTGGGCAAATATAAACAGCAATTAGCCAAAAGTTGATGGTGCTGGCCGCCTAATTGACTTAGCCAAAGTTTACTTCGAGAAGCCAGAACTGTATTAAGGAAAATTCTTTGCATTTTATATGATAAACCTGCTTAGCTAACTTAGACGTCCAGCATGCGAGAGGACAGAACAACTTAAGATTGTTCATGGATACCCTGTAGGCAGTTAGGCTAAGCAATTCCCTTGCTTTAAGCTCCTCAACTTTCACTGTTCAATTTGATAATTAAAAATAAATTGTTTACAAATAAATATCTATATTTAATAACATTTCAGACAGAAAGTAACAATAGATGGGAGCTCGTAGTCATCTGTGTATACCCAGCACAGCCTCATCTTCAACGAATGCTGGGTATAGCTAAAAAAAAGGTCAGCTGCGTGGAATGCTGGCAGGAGAGTAAACCATGTCACACAGCTTCCTGTCTAATACTCTAATATCCGTTCTGCTCGTTATCCTTTTGCATTTGACATGTGTAAGTGGCTGTCAAGCGTTTTAGAATGATATTTTTCCGGCTGCCATTGTTGTTTGTGTTGCAGTTGTTGCTTTTGTTGTACGCTCGGCACCTTCTGCTTTTTGTCCTGGGTGTCCCGCCTGGGGCTTGTCCTTTTCTCCGTTGCCATCCGCTGTTGATTTTATTTACATTTTTAGCATTTTCAACGTGACCCAAGAACTCGGCTCTCCGGCCACTTATGCTAATATTTTTTTGGGGCCATGTGTGCGCCCCTAAGGTCAGTAGAAAAAACCAGATACGAGTAGAAGCAAGACTTTTACCGAAATCCTAGCTGTAGGCCAACAAATTGCCTTAAACTGGCAACAAATTGCTGAAATGCCTACCTGGCTTAAGCCCTCAGGCCTTGCCCACTTCTCAGTTTTATCTGTTGTTAAATGCAGACACAGAACTGATTGCCAAGTCTTTGTGGACTCGAAGCCCACTCACTTTAAGACGTCTGCCAGCGAACTGTTAAAAGTCTTGGCTTAAACAAATTTAAGCATCTGCATATGCCTTGCAAGTGTTAGTTATGCTCAGCCACTTTGGCCGAGAGCAAACGTCGGACTAAGCCCTGAATGCTTGAGTGAACACAGCGATTAGAGCCAAACTTGCATTTAGTGTGGGCAACAGAAATACTAACAGCGCCCACCAATGCATTCGTCTTTAACGCCACTTGGCTCAAATGCTGGCTTAACAAAATGTACATTATTTTCGACTAATTCTTCCTTTTTTTGCAAGTTTTGCATGTGGCTGGACGAAAGCCAATGGGAGGTTGCATAAACAAAAGTTTCTCATTAAAACGAAACTTTGTTGCATTACACTAAACTTGCTTGGCTGCTGTAGTGATACCCTGTATGCAGTAGGCAGAGGGGTATGTAAGAGGAGCAACTAGGAAGACCTCTGATTGACAATATAAATTATAGCATTTAATTCTAATTATAAATTCTTATTACGACATACAGATGCATGTGATAAATAAATAAATAAATTTTAAAAAATAAATAAATAAATAAAAATAAATTAATAATAAAAAATAAATAAATAAATAAAAATAAAGAAATAAATAAAAATAATTAAATAAAAATAAATAATTAAATAAAAATAAATAAATAAATAAAAATAAATAAATAAAAATAATTAATAATAAAAAATAAATAAATAAATAAATAAATAAATAAATAAATAAAAATAAATAAATAAATAAATAAATAAAAATAAATAAATAAAAATAAAAAATTAAATAAAAATAAATAAATAATAATAATTAAATAGAAATAAATTGTGCAGATTAGGCAAGAGCTGGAAGCTGATAATATCTGAAAGGGTATCTTCGAGTCCAGCTATCTACTCCAGACCGCTTTGTTGTAATTGTTGTTTCTATGGTCGCCACACACACACACACTCATACACACATGTCTGGCTGCTCGCAAGTTTGCCCCCAGCGGAGCTGCGAGTGGCCTTAAACTGATAATTGGATTTAATTTTTGAGCAGCCAGAAGCAGCCGAGCAGGTCCAGCAGACACCCTGTTTGGGCTCCAGCCAACCCATTTGAAGTTGCATTCGCTCTTATGTGGCCATTAGAGCGTGAGCGTGATAGTCACACCTAGCCCCCACGAAAAGGGACTAGCTCCAACTAAGCTCGTGTCTGGCGCATCTCCTTTTGATCTGACTGGCTGCAGGCCGAACTTGTGGATGGGTCGCATGTTATGAAAATTTTGACATGTGCTTGTTATATAACAATGCCCGGCTCGGGGGCTCACCCAAGCTAGAGTCCGTGGGGTAAATGTCGCATAAATATTCATTTTCTTGACTTCAACGCAAGGGGTTGGCCGCACGTCAAATGCGTGTTACATAATCCCCTCACAGCTGCCGGGGCTAATTTTTAATTTTTATGGCTCACATGCTGGAGCTGCAGTCCCCTCAGCGAAGCTCATAAAATGAATAATTGCCACTTTTTGGCTCCAGTTGCTTTTTGGACGCTAATAAAGCGACGGCAACGTCGACGACGACGACGACGACGACGACGACCCTTCAACAAATGGAGATTAATTTTATTATAATGTTCGCTGGCAATGGGAGCCGCCCACAAGTCCCTCATATGAGTGGAGCTGGAGTGGATTTTGGTTAGTCCTGCCGTAACCCCACTTGAGCGTTAAATTAATTTCGGTGCGGAAGCAGCGAATATTTTGTTTGACCAGCGCTCGCTGCTGGAGTGGATACTTGATTACATTGAATGGTCACGGATATTACGTGGACGAGAACTCATTCCCGCCTCGTTTACTTTTGGGTGTATAAACGCACCGCTTTACGTACTTGACTACCCCGGATTAGCATGGCCAGCTAATCAAAGGGCTTCACAACAAATGGAACAAGATTTGCAGCCCAAGACCCATAGACTGAGTGTTTGATTGTGATCAAGGATTGCTGGTAGAGCAAACCATCAGACTCAGATGTATAGCAGCTAATTAAGTATGTCACACTGTTTGGCTTGGGGTATTCAAATATCTTTAAAAGTGATTCAGAAAGAACTTAATTTAATTTAGATGTGTCAGATAAAAAGTATAAAAGTTTGCCTGATGTACTTAATAATTAAATATCTTTAATTTGAAGGTTGTTAAGAGATAGACTAGTTACGAACTGATGGGGTTCTGCAGAGCAGTTTAAATCACTCTTATAATAAGCTATCTGAAGCTCATCGTCTCTATAGCGATCATTAAGTTTATAATCTTCTGCTGTGCTCCTTACTTACAATTCCTATGCCTTGCATATGCCTTTGTCCTTATGTTCAAAAATTGTCTTCAAATTGACTTTCTCCCGGAAAAATCACTTTATCCTACATTAGCGTCACAGTCACAACCAGTAAATTAGCAAATAATAATCTAATGAAACTATATTAAAAGCCTTTGAATAACCTTCTTAAATGATTAGAGTCAGAGCTGCTGAAAAATTCCCCTCAATAAAATTCTGCAGATGGATTCACAATTGAAAACTTCAAGAAAATAAAACTCTAAACGCTAATTCGAACTTTTATAGATTTTTATTAATTTTTAAAAATAATTTTGAAATAAAATAATTTACTTTATATATAAAGTCTAAGCTCTGAATTAATTCAAGGATTAATTGTAATTGATTGATTTATTGCATTCACTCTTTAAGAAGTTTCTTTTCCATGAACAGTTTTCAAAATTGGAGAAAAACCTTCTACTCATCGCTCATACTATTCACAATAGTGTCCTATCTTTAAACAAATTTATAATCCGTGAATAGCTTCACAGATCATAGAAAACTTCTGTACCTTCTATGATGTAATTGAATATTCATACCAGGTATACTCAAATATTTTTCGCATGTCCAAAAAAATGTGAAAAATCTTTTGATATTCATAAAATTTTCGTTTTCCATTTCCCTTTCGCTTTGAGACTGCAATATTGCTATTTATGAGAGTTTGGAATATTTCAATTTTCCATTTGTTTATTCAAATCAGCAGTGGAAATAACTCGGAGAGCACTTCATGAGAAAATCTATTTCAATACGCCCCCACTAAGAGCCATAAATCCAGGCACTCCAAAACAATCATACGCCTGAGTCAACAGCTACATGGAACTGTGGTCCAAGGCCTCTCCATCTCTCTACCTCTGTATCTGTCTCTGTGACAGGTCCTTCGGTGAGGCTGGGTGTTTTTGTTGCATAAATCACTTTCACTTGTTTACACAAATAGGCGCTGGCAGAGAGGATGTGCCCAAAATACACACTCTCCGGCCTGCCGCCGTATTGAGCTTTACGAAATTTGCAGTTCGCTTTTTTTGGTTTGGGCCAGAGCAGCAAAAAGCAAAGCGAAAACACGCAACACACGGGCAGAGATATCGAGGAAACAGGACTGCGATGGCACAGGATGTGCTACGGTAATGGGTCAGCAGGCGGGACAATCCCAGGCCGGACGAACGGGCAGCTTCAATTTGCCCACACGCCCACGCAAATATTGAAAGGGAATAATAACAACAGTTAAACAAACAATGTGCCGCCCGCTCGGGTCACGTTCCGGGGCTTAAGCCTAACGAAGAAGCAAACGGAGAGAAGGAGAGAGCGAGAGCGGACAGAGCAGAGGAGCTACAATATGCATATTCCCCTCATGCCACACTCGGAGCACATTGTCAGGTTGTATCAACAATTTAAGCGATCCTTTTATTTATTATTATTTTTATGCCTGCGCCGCAAAATGTAAAATTAATATCGAAGCCTCCGTGCTCAGCCCACGCTCGCTGTTTGCTCACGTAGTCAATTGGCGGCTGCCCGAGAATATATTTTGCTGCCTGCTTCGGGGGCGGGCCCAGACGCAGCTTATGGGCCGCTTTGTGCGACACACGAGCTGGGCAAATAATTAACTTACGCGCCGGGGAGAAACTTGGGCCTGCGGCCAATTATGCTGATGGCCCAATAACACATTTGGCTCAATTAAATCAACACACGACCGTTTGCATTAGAATAAATAAACAATGAACAAATAACAAAATCAACAAAACGAGAGCAGAAAAAAATCACAACAAAAGTTTTTGGGCCTCGCGCAGAAAAAGGAAAAACTTTGCCCAAACTTCTACAACTTTTCCAGCTTTGGCTGCTATTAGCAGTAGGCGCAGGGCGCAGCGCGCAGAATACCGCCAAATTATCTGGGGAAATTATTTTCCAACACGCACCAAAAACAAAGCGACAAATAGACAAATTGTAGGCGGCTCCATGGGAGTCTAAACTGATGCTTTATATTTGTTTTCATGCTCAGCTTGTGCGAGGGCGACAAGAGCTTAAAGAGAACTGTGGGACAGCTTCTATTCAAGAATCACTTAGAAACTGTTTACTGTGGGCATAACTGTTGTATATATAATTGTTGTTGTTAAGCGACTGACTATTTTTAAAACATACAATTTTTTTTATTTTCACAGTTACAAACTTTTATAGGACAATCGAAGCCAATCGTCTATAGGTCTATTGCTCTGTTAATATTTTCATTTTCCTAAAAAATATATATATACAAGAGATAGGGAGCTGCTAATGTAGGAGGTGGGACCATTATCTGTTTTAGTTTTCGAGCTTGTTAACTTATGCACACTGTAAACAAAGATCATATATAAATATAAAATATTATATAATATAATATATGTATTACTAAAGGATAAAACTATAAAGACAAGCAATGCATAATCTTTTTAGTGATAATTAACAAATCTTGACATGAGCTTGAAAGGTATCAAATAGGTATAAACTTTATCCTTTCCTTTCGTCGCCCAATGGCAAACTTTGTCTGCTCTACGAGTGCAATCCCATGGCCTATGTCATGAGCCTGGCCAGAGATGGCAGGATCAGCATACTTGACATTGTCCCACAGAAAATTCACGAGCGCAGCCCCATCTTCCTGGGCTGATGTGGAGGAGGCGCTGAGCTACTTGAAGTGATTCTCGTTTTTTATTTTTATACCCTGAGCCCATTGAAAATGGGAAATCAGGGTATAATGTTTTTGTGAAAATGTATGTAACAGGCAGAAGGAGACGTCGCAGACCATACAAAGTATATATATTCTTGATCAGCTCGATGAGCTGAGTTGAAATAGCCCTGTCCGTCTGTCCGTCCGTCCGTCCGTCCGTCCGTCCGTCCGTCTGTGTGAACGCAGCGATCTTGTAAACCACAGAAGCTAAAGAGCTGAAATTTGACGTGTATACTCCTGAATACTATACGCTATACGAGTTTTTTTCAAAAATTCGATAACTCTTCCCGTTCTCTTTTTATCGATAAATTTCGATAACTTTTCGTCTCTTTTACGTACCGTAAGAGCTAGAGACCTGAAATTCACTATGTAGATTCCTGTTGTGAATACAGTCATTTTGTAATTTTTGGATTTTGGATGCCACGCCCCCTTCGCCCTAAATTTGCAAAAAACGCATTTCAAATACTAGAGACTTGTGCTTCGGCACATACACACATATAAATAACATAATTATGCCCTGAAAGTTTGAATCAAAAAGTCCTGCTAGAAAAAAAGTTATTAAACATTTAATTTCCACAACATAAGCCTCTTGCAGCCCAAGCGCTGTCGCTACGTCAACTGCGCAGTTGGCAGAGCGTGTGCTCAAGCGTTCGTCTGTGTGTGTGTATGTGTTGCTTGCAATATATGTATATGTAAACTAAGCATACAATATTTGAAGTATCGGCACTTCGCAGGGCTCAGGGTATCTCCTAGTCGAGCCGTCTCGACTAGAGCATTCTTACTTGTTTATATATGTGTCTGTCTCTGTCTCTGTGTTAACAATTTAAGGAATAGCATGTCGGAAGAAGCAAGAGTTTCTTAATTTAGTCCACCTGCCTTAAAAAAGGCTCATCGATCAGCTTAATAAACTTAAGATTCAACAGTTTCCTCTCTCTCACTTTCTTTCTGCCGACCATCGCACTCTGATTTCCTTCCGACAACTGTTGCTGTTCGCTGGAAGTGCCATTAGCCAGTGCCGCCTTATCTAAATAGCCAAAACTTAAGCACGCCAGGGCGTAGCGTAAATGTTTATTTGAATAAGCATTGCCTGCAGCTCGGAAAGTGTGGCGAACGAGTGGAATACCGAAAATTGTTGACTATTTACCGTTAATTAACTAACCAAGCCAAGCCAAGCCAAGTTTTTAAGTGGAAAAGCAACACAGAAGTATTTGCACAACAATTCGGCGGGCGGCTAGTCCGAGCCCGCAGCTCGCACTAAAACAGAGAAGGCAACGCGAGTTGGCGTTACTCCTGGCCACAAATCAAGGCGAGTCACATAAATAGCCGACTTAAGTCGCATTTTTCTTTTTCTTTTTCATTCTTTTTCATAAGTTTTAGCATTTGTTGTTGCAGTAGTTGGCACGCGAGGTAATTTTTCAATTTGATGCCACGCTGATGGGCATTGCACGATTTCCTGCCGACTTGACAAATCGTGCTAAAATGAAATGTAAGCCTATAAGAAAACTTTTCTCTTTCTGCTTGTTTTTGTGTGTAGCAGGAATTACGTGCGCGTGTTAGCAACAAAGCTGAGCCGAGCTGAGCCTGTCAGTGGAATGGGATCGGGAACGGGAATGGGCGCAGGAATTGGTTCACGATGATGCGGCACAAGCCGGCGACCAGTCGGCGCCCACGGGGAGCTGCACACACCTAATATGTTTAGGGTTTGCGCTTGCACTTAAGTGAAATCAACGTGAATTTAGCTGTACACAGGACGTAGCAAACAGAGCCTAGGCGAATGCCCAATGAACTTCAAATCCTTAAAGGCAATGGATGTATTTAGTATATAGTTAAGAAGTATCCTCATACAGTATACAGGTAAAGCTTTCAGTTTACCTTGAACTCACAAATGTATTTAAACTAGCCCGAGCTTTTCACTGTTAGATTTCAGACGATTCAGTATTTCAGCAAGTTTTTGAAAATTATAATGCCACATTTTATACAACCTAATTGAAAAATGTAGACATAAACAATGAAATATATAAAAAAAAATATATACATATGTATTGTATATTTATATATTATATATATAAATATATATTATTATAATATATATATATATATAAATAAAAATGTAAATACGATAGTCAAACCGAAGGCCTCAGCAGCCAGCGCTTTAGATCTCAAGTTAGCGTTTATAGATACATAAATATAGATGAATAAAAAAAAAATTAGAGATAAATAAATAAATAATGCCACATTAGCATTATTTGTCTAATGAAAATATATTTCCAATATTTTGTTAAAGCTGCTTAAAATATATTTTCTGATTTTCGCTAGAGTATAAATATATTTCATTTAATGGCTTTCAACTTTCTCTTAATAATATTGAGCAATAAGTGCTGCTAAATAATTGCCTTATAATGTATTATCGTTGCACTACTGGATGTTCAGGGTTGACCCATGCACGTGTCCTAGAATTAAGCTCCATATGAAATGAAAGCAAATCTAATTTGACAGCCAATGAAGTTAAAAAACGAAACCAACCCCAGCAGAAATGGGCTCAGTCGAGTTCTTAAAACTTGCTATCAAGATACACCATAGAATTTTAAAGAAAACTTCCTTTGGGGGTTGGCTGCAGTTTCAAAGACAAATCTCTAGCATTTATGTTATTAGGGGAAACGGGAAATATGAACGAAATCAAGAACGGGTTTGTTATACTCGAACCGTAAACAGACAGGCTTATACTAAACGCTGTGAACATATAAGCAATATTTGGTTTGTGTTCGTGTTCTGCGCCATAGCCCATGGACTCTTAGCTAGACGTACTCTTAATCGTAATCTAAAATAATGCGGCGTAGCAAGAAATCACAGCAAAAGGGCTGCCATGCACACCAATGGGCCATTCATCACGGAACGGGACTGGTGCCCCATGTGGGATGCCCCGTTGCCCGCCTGCTTCTGCTTCCCTTTAGACAGAGGGCGCAGGCGAAGGCGCCACCCGTAGCAGTTTTTGGCCCTTTGGGTTTGAAAAAGATGAATGACTTGACAAATGCGCTGGTCATGAATCAAATATCAATTTGACAAGCGGCAAACGAAGTTTTAGTTCAGGTGCTGCGTAATTCGCCAGGATTTTCGTGCCTCGGCTGCCTCCTCTTCGACTTTTGTATTTCAGCGCTGGCAACTTAATTCAATTTAATTGTGGCCGGCGCGTAAATGACGTTCAGTCGCAGACATTTTGATAAGCTCAAACTTGAAGTTTTTGGCCGGGGCAAAGATTAATGAAAACTTTGCGCCAGAGCCGTTGCACTTGCAATTTAGCCCGGGTGTCGAGCTTGGTTTATTGAGTTTAGCTGCAACTTAGATTGCCTTTCAACGAGTCTGCGATTTTCGGGCGCGCTGTCACAAACTTGACGACGTTTCATTAGCAGCCGCGCTGCCAGCGAGGCAGACGATAGCGCTCAGGGTCGCGTCTGCATGGGATTTGCATCGTAAAGCGACGCACCCGCAGCGTGTTCCACATTAATTATAAACAAGACAGCAAGTCCTTGGTTGTTTCCCAGCGGGCAACACTCCCACAGTCTCTCCCCCAGCTCCCTCTCTCTCTCTCCGCCACTCTAGCTGGCTGATTAATAGTTCTCGGAGATCTGCGTGTCACTCTGTACAGTTAGGCGAAACAAAAAACAAACAAACAATTAAGTGTACAAAAGCCTCACCTGCAGCCTGCAGCCTAATACCATAAAAAAGTCCCGTTCAGCTGGCTTTATCAGTGGACTCGCAGACCCTCTAGTCTCTCGCTCTAACTCATGCAAATAGTCCACTTCCTGTCTGTCATTGAACGTCGCCGTCGTTCATTTTTATTGCCACTGACCAAAAACGGAAGTTTCGGGCGCCGCGCCTTGCAACTGCCATATGTTGCCAGTCGATAGCAGCTGCCCCCGCCACACCCCACTCTCTCCCTCTCCCGTGTCTTATTGCCATGCAAATCTATGCCAAATGCAGCAACATTTATGCAATGCAAATGCCACACACACTCACACCAAAAAATGTAATACCTTTTGACTAGTTTTTTCAGCAAGCTCTTCGGTTCGCCTCTCGCCCACTTTTCCTTTGGCTGCAATTTCAGTTCTTGTCTGCTATCAAAAATAATAAAAACAAAAGGAAACTTCAGCTGCTGTCTACATGGCGAGGGTTGCTTAATCCTTTCCGTACAGCTTACCAATTTTAAATTTTAATTTTTTAATTCTTTAAATATTAATTGAAGCTTCATGTCTCTAAGATTTCTCGAGTCGAAAGCATAATTATTCCTATCTGAGAGTTCTTTAAGAAAAAGAAGTTGAATTTCCCTACATTATTTCTTAGTGATTAAAACATATAAGTGAGAAATAATTTAGGCACAACTTAAGTTCTGGACTGCAACAGATAGTATTACAATCCATACTTGATTAGAAACGGTTAATCTTATGCAATTCTCTTTATAACCTGTTCTAAATATACACAAATATAAAGATATAATAGAATTGAAGTAGGAGAAAATCTTAGGGAACTTCAATTATAGCTTAAAGATTATCAAACTTTATAATAATCTTTAAGCCATAATTTAAGTTCCAATTTATCAAACTTTATGATAATCTTTATTTATAATATAATTTAAGTTCCCTTAAATTTTCTTCCACTTCAATTCTATTATATCTTTTAAATAATTGAAAGATTCCACTTATTAAATAATAAATATAAAATAATGAATAACTAAACTAAAATAGTATTTTTTTTTTTAATTTATTACGTCACCAAACAGCTTAAAAGACCCTCGCGTGGATGCAGCTCTTTAGCCCAAGCAGCTTAAAAGCTTTTTAGGGGCATCATTTACACCGCCAACGTTATTTTTTTTTTTTTTCGATATTTAAAAACGGACGCAAATGCCACAAAGAGCGAAACAAGTTGCGACGAGGCAAACGCATATTGAAACTATGCAACATTTTGCAAATAGAAATGGAAATGGAAATGGGTCGGGGCTAAGGCAGGAGGGGAGCGAACTAGTGGGTGCGTGTTGCATTGAGGTTAGAGTCGGTTTCTGTGTCGCACAGCTGAAATGTGGCCAGAGCTTAGAAGTGGGCAACGAACCGAAGCTGGTTGAAATGTGGTTTATATTATTAAAAATTCCCTCAGCTAATGTTGGGCTGCAGTAGGTGTTGCAGCAACCCCTCCAACGCTGGCCACTGTTTGTGCAACTGACGCTCATTAGAGCGTTGCTGACACATTTTTTGCTTTTTATTTTTAATGGAGTGCCAGTTGCCAACAGTTGCCACACTCCCCTTCCGCGCTTAGCTCACAAATTCAAATATTTTACTTTGCAAAAAGCGCAAACTGCTGACAACTCTAACACGCACCCGCACCACACCCCCTCTCCTGCTCACTCCCACCCTCAGTCAGTCACTTTGGAGCTGCTCTACTTAACCATCAATTTCTAATAATGTAATTTTGTAAACGTCATTTTGTAGCAGTCAGCTCAGGCTTCTCCCAAAAAATAAAAAGGGCGCAGAGTGTTCGGTGGTTGAAGCAGCTGCTGTCTGCATTCTGCCTCTGCCCCTGCCACTCCCACACTCCCAAAACACTTTCCCTCAACGTATCTCCTGCAACTTTCATCACGTGCCAAACGGAAATTTGCATTGAGGCAACACTTAAAAAATAGAAAGAATAATGAGAGGCAAGAATATACCCTGTATTTCTATGTGAAATATGTAAGTATATTAAACTATATATTATTTATATATTATTTTATTATGATATGTATATGGCGACTATATATGTGATTAGACTTAAAGGTAAACCAAGGCTACCCAAATACCCTTCTTCCAAATGTCTACAGGGTATTCAAACTTAGAGAAGGATAGCAAGAAATGCCCTAACGAAGGCAGTTACTCAAATATTTGCAAGTTGCAAATGCAGCAAATGCCAAAATGATGAGGCACAAGCGTAAACCATACTCAATTACTGGCCATGACACCTTGCAACAATGCCAAGAGGGTCTTACCCCCCTCCACACACAGTTGCCACCCTCTCAAATGCAAAATTCAAGCCAGAAACATTCGCACGCTTAGCCAGACAAGAAAAGGTATTCAGGCTGGAGGGGAGTTGGAGTTGGCGGCGGAGTTGGGCGTCGCTCAAGGGTGAGCCCATCATTTCCATGGGTGCAAGAAATTAAAATCTAATAACACAGCTCAAAGCATAAATATTTGTTATACTTTCGCACAGATCAGCCGGTAGCTTGAATGCTGATGAAGCTGCTCGGCTGCTGGGCTGCAACCCCCGCAGGCCTCGACAGTGGCCACAACCCTGCTGCATAGTGTACATTGAGGGAGGCGGGGCATAAAAACAAATTATTACACACTCCAGAGCAGCAGCGAGCAATGTGGGTAGCTGCAACGGACAGTGAGATTTTTCGTAGGCCATGGCAACCTGTGCAACATTTACCCCCAGCTGCTCGCAGGCAAAGGCTTCTGTTTGCTGTTTGCCGTTTTCTGTTTTCTGTGGCCCCTGCACCCAACAGCAGCAGCAACAGCAACAACTCGATTTGCTCTTTGTTGTTTGGCCTTTTGTTTGGTGGTTGCAAGCAACAGCCACAGCAGCGAGGGTTGCCTTTAAAGTCAGCATCAACTTGATGGATTATGACTGAAAAGCAAGCGAATCTTTAAGCTAACATCGATCAAGCCTTTTGCTGTACTTATTAATGTCACGTCTACAGTTGCATTTGATTGATTGGCAGATTACGAAAACTCTCTCATGAAAGCACTTTGAGTGCATTTGAAAGAGCTACGTAAGTTAAAACTAATGATCAGACTACTTTTTCTTGATCAAACTATCCGTTGATTATTTATATTTGTTTATAAAGACCGTAAAGAACTTTTCTTTCCATTTAAGTATGCAACTTATAATTCTTATATTATCTTATAGCTATTTATCTATCCATATCCATATATATCTCTTTATCATATTTCAATCTATTCAACCATCTCTTCTACTTAACTACATACTTCTGTATCCATTTATCATGTATTTGCTTTATTCACTTTATATACTTATATATTCATTTCAATCCATCTATTTTCTTGTCGATCCTTTAATCCGTCTTCATTTAACTATATATATCTTTTATATTTATTATATTTATATTTTTTTATTTATTTATTTATTCACGCATTCCTCTATAGATCCACAAACTTTCTTCCTCTTTATCCACTTCATAATAAACTGATCTAGCAGATATCCCTGGACTTAACTGTAGTGCTTAAGCAGACTCTCAGCTCCATCTCATCATCATTTAACTATAAATATTTTTATTTTATTTAATCACATTAATAGATTTATTTATTTATTTATTCAATCCATCTTCATTTAACTATAAATATTTTTTATTTTATTTAGTCACATTAATAAATATATTTATTTATTTCTTTATAGATCCACAAACTTTCTTCCTCTTTATCTACTTCATAATAAACTGATCTAGCAGTTATCCCTGGACTTAAGCAGACTCTCATCTCTAAAGCAAGTCATATACAATTCGAGCAACTCTCTTTCAGCTGCCCTCGAGCACCCCTTTTATCATTTTTGTGCTTCGCTTAGGCAAAATGTTTGGTTTTCTGCAGCATCTTCAGCAGGTATTTCATCACAGGTACAACAGCAGTTAGCCAGGGGTTTTATGACGCTTGTTGTATGAACTACATTTTTCCTTCTGTGAAATTTGATTTAAACTAGATTCGATTATGAGTTAAGTTTTATGCTGCGTAGCTGACAGCTGCCTGTTTGTAATCTTAGCTGAAAATTCATCTGCAACCCAGATGGATGTATATTTCGCCCAAAAACTCTTTGAAATTCAATATGCGCTTTGTATGCATTTCCCCATTCATCGAGCTCGACTCTGCCCAGCCTCTGTCAGCAGGGAGTAAGGGCGAAACCAATACGAAATCAATTATGGGAAACGACGCGCCTTGCAACAGCAACAACACGAATCGAACTGTATATATATACACATATATCATTGGGAGCGTGCGTGTAAAGCAAGTTCTAAGCCTGTGTAAAACCTTGTGCAGAATTTCCCTCCTCTGTAAAACTATAAATGGCCGACGTAGGCTTAAGTGTGTTTGACTGCGGCTAATATTTATTTCCGGCAAATAAATCCCCCAGCATGTGCACAACAACAGTTCGGGGTTCAAAGTCCACACACACAAAAAGGATACACACTGAGCAAAAAAAAAAAGGAAAAAGAAAAGAAGAAGCAAAAAGTAGGTTATTAATTTCACAGGACTCTCAGCCCTAAGCCCATGACATTTGGCTCCCCAGGCTGTGGCATTAGTTTTATGGTTTTTATGCGCCCCCATCTAAGGGTTATTGATAGGCGCCCCCTCCCCTCGCCCTCTTCCCACTGGGGTGTAGCGGGTCGTCACATCATAAATCCTCATGTTTGTTTTGTTCTTATAACTTGTATCGCCAGGTAACGCCGCACTCGACAAACTGAAGCACAAAGCCCATATATATGGCCAATTATTTATGTGAGTCGTTGGCTCTTCTAATTAGCAAAAAAGTCCTTTCATTTGTTCAGGTCTCTTCTGTGACAGCTCACAAAATATTTAATGCCATTTGCACAACTTGAAAAGTAAATCGAAAGTGCAGCCAGAGCGAAGCGCAAAACTTTCCTTTGGCTTGCTCCAGAAATCCTTCTGTTTGTTTTCATTTTGATTTATTTTTAACAGTTTTTGTGTGCTGTAAGCTAAGCTCAAAGTTATGCAAACAATAGCTCTTCACTCACCGAAAGGGTAGTCAGGGACTGTCATCAGCTTTGTCAGGCACGGAAGTGCCAGTGGTGTCAGCTCAAGAGAATTCTGTGCTCTAAGCTTAGCTTATTCACAATCAAATAGGAATGATTGCCTCCCTAGAAGGCTACCTCATTCAAATGGAAATGTTTGCCTCCCTAGAAGGCAACCTCATTTCGAAGAACTGATAGGGTGAGAACCCACAACCTTATCCCATTCTGATTTTAATAAGAATAACAAATTGTCATCAATGAACAACTTTCTCTTGCCAGGCAAAAGATTATTGGTTTAGGGTAGGAGATATATTGGCAGTTTGGCGAGCCTAAGTATATCTGGAATTAGAGCAATTCACTTAATTGCAGAAGCTCTTAATATCAGTAAGCACTGCATGGATTGAAATTGAGACCGTTTTGCGTTATATGAGAACAGATTTCATTAAATTTAATGCTGACATCAACTATCTATTATCCTCGCGAGGTGCTCAGCTTGCCTGCAAAGGGTATCCAGGCAACGTCTTATCCTCTGCCCCACACGCATTTGGCTGCCTTCGCTCGGGCTGTCTTTTTGCTTGTTCACATTTATAAGCTGTGCGCAGCTATTTCTGCCCGGGGCCAAGTCTAGCTCTGCCTCTCCTCGGCTGTCTCTCAAGGCAAGTGCTCGATGGCATCGCTGTCTCTCTGCGGAATGCCGTCAACTTCCACTGTTCGGCGCTGATTTATTTGCCATGTTTTCTTACCTTTCAGCTGCACAAAGCGTTGCGCAAATCGTTATGGCCAAAAGAAATGCAAATAGAGGGAAAGGACTCTAAAAAAATATCTTTCGAGAAATCTGAAATGCAACAATGCAATTACTCTGCGCACTCTTTTGCAGCCTTCAGCTTCGGCTTGAGTTGCGAAATTAATTGCATATTTTGAGGCTAACGGCAGCTCATAAATACGACGTGCCCAGCTAAAAAATAACTTTTTAATTAGTTAGCTACACAAACAACAGCAAACAACAAAATTAAGTGCAGCCGGGCGGTAGCTTTTGGCCAGCGGAGAAATTTAATAAATAAATTTGCCAATAAGCCAAAAATGCGCTTTGGCCAGGCGGCAGGCGACTTGCCAAAAGCAGTTTAAAATATGCATTAAGAACTAAAAAAAAACTATGCAGCAACAACAGCAACGAGCTGGCAACATCAACGTGCCAGAGTGGCCAGAGTTTTCAAGCATCGCTGCGTTGTTAGTGGCCAAAAATTATGGCTATAATTTATCATACAGCGCAACAGCATGGTTTGCATAGAGAATAAGTGCAGAATGCAACAGAGAGAGATAGAGAGAGAGAGGGAGAGAGAGAGTGAGAGAGATTGGGGCATGCTTAATGGGATTGCTTCTGCAACAGCTTAGAGCCAACTAAGCGCTCCGATTATATTTTAAGCACAAACTTCTCCCTTCAAGCGCTGACATACTGTAAATCTGTTCAGATCATGGAAAGCAGTGCATGGCATATGTTATGGGTAATTCAGCCAGGTAGTCAACAGAGTGAAGAAATAAATAAGTTTGAGAACATAAAAGCCAGGTATATGTAGTACGCATATCTCATACATAGAGATAAGATAGTCGCATTTGTAGATCATATACACATGATATATAAGTTGCAGTGTAACTTCTTACGAGCTGTATACAATAACAATGTGAAGCAGGTAAGTGCCAGCGATAACTGGGGATAGCGATGGTATCGAGTAGAATGTAAGATACAACTATCGATGGATATTTGATATTTAATCTGTACTGAGAAGCGAAGACGGTCAGTCAAGTTTGCTCGGAAAGTAAATAAAAGAATTTATAACTGAAGCCGTTCACAAATGTCAGGCTGAGGACCGTAATATGGAACATCAAAAGTCTATTGCGCACATAAGTAATTGGGAACCCATAGCGCTCAGGCACTGGAATGAGTCGTCAGTAAGGCTTCTCATCGAATACAGTTCGATTTTAACTGCCTCTGCTTAATTACACTTGTGATTACTGCCAACCGGAACTCAGCCGTGAGGATATCCACCAATCATTGGAAAGGAACATGATGAAGCACATCCTGCAGGATTTCGACGACCTAGAGCGCGCTCTTCATTGACATGCAGCAAGCGTTCGATAGGGTGTGACACGATGGCTACTGTGAAAAATTAAAAACCTTTTGCCTGCACTATTCTATGGCCTGCACTATTCTATGGCCTGCACTATTCTATGGCCTGCTAAGATCATATCTGCTAGATCGCCAGTCAGGATCAGGGACGAACACTCTTCCACCTACATAATGAAAGCAGAAGTGCCGCAAGACAGTGTCCTGGGTCCAGTGCCCTTATCTTTATTTACCGCTTATTTACCCATCATTTACCCCTCCAAGGGGAGTCGAATACCCCCCTTCAGTCAAGCTTGAGGGACAATAAGAAGAATATTAAAATTGTTCCTAAATAATATACTGATCATGTGTCGTTGAGGATCAATTATAATGATTTGGTTCCACACTTAATAAGAAAAAATATAAATTTAAAAAAATAAACCCAATTACGTTCTCTATAACTATAGCTCTAAGCAAATGTAGTTGTTCATAAATTTCCGTTAAGTAAATAAAATATAAAATAATAAAAATTTCATTGAATTTTTAGAAAATTACAAAATGTCTATTTTAGGTTACAACAAACAATTTTTCAACAAAATACAATACAAACAACCAATTGTGGCATACATATTTAAGTCCTAACAATCTGAAATCGGTTCGGAATCCCTAAAATAGAGGAAATTCGTTGCACCTCAAAACCAAATTCAAAGGCACAGCCCAAACTATCTTCCAGGTTTCTATATACAAAAGTTAATTACTTATTCCCTATTGAGCTACAGTCTAGTTCTAATCTTTGGCGTGGCAAAAGCATCATTTGCCAGAGGCGTACACACCGAGCATGCGAGCGTGACAGAGACGTGGAGAATGCACCAAAAAGTATGCAATGCCTTTCAACTGCATGCGCAGGCCCCTGCAGGGCTCTATTTCAGAGCGGAACTCGTTCTACTGCCTGAATGGCTGTCTGTCTGTGTAGCTGTATGTTTGTCTGTCTGTCCGGCTGTCTGTTAGCTGGTTTGAGTGCAGCGTCTGACATGTTTTAAGCATAAGTGCAACGCATTTAGCTGTCAGAGCTGTGCGTCGACATTGGCGTTCCTCTTGGGTCTTCGCTCAACTCGGCGATTGGTCTTGGCTGACTGCCCCGGGCCCAGGCTGCGCAGTGGACCAAACCAGGCCTGTAGCGGACGCATTTCTGATAGTGCGCTGCAAATTGAAAAAAAAATGACTTAAAGTGCAGCAAAAATGCTGAAGGACATTGTTCAGAACGTCATTCGCCTCCTCATCAGCGCCAGCCCCATTCTCCACCTCCTTGTCGCATGTGCATTAATAACGCTGGCATCCATTAAACGGCTCAGTTCCTGCGCCCCTGAGGCCCCTACCCCAGTGTTCCCGGCAACAGACGTTGGTAATGCGGCCCAGCTGGCCATAAAATTAACGCACAATATTAATACACACACACACACACACACACACAAACATACACTCATTATATTGTTGCAATGAAATTATTATTAAAACCAACGAACTGGCAAATGCATGAGAGAAGAAAGTACTGGGAAAATGGGCGAAAACCCCGCTGCAAATGCTTCTGTAAATATATTGTTGCTTAATTCAGATTCCACTTTAATGCCTCGCGGGATACACACACGCATACATATGTGCATGTATGTGTGCGTATTATGCTTTATATTGACAGCTGCAGTTGCAGTTGTTTATCAGCTCACGTCTATAATTTCAATAAAAAGGAGCGTTTTTTACTCATTTGACAATTCATTTAAAATAGTCACAAAAAGAGGAATTAACTGTTGCACTGCGAAATTAAAATTTGTAATGAAGTTTGTACTCTTCAGTAACTCCGTTAGCTATGTGAAAGTGTTTGCAACATTTGCAAAATCGAAGTGAAATATGTTTAATATATCATTTAGCATATCAGGGAGTTTATCTTGAAGAATATCAAGACGAACTACAAAATGTTTATTTAATATTTTTGCATTTATAAATGTTGCGTATGAGACTTTTTAGAATTTATTTTCTTTGAAAAATTAAAGCTAAAGCTAAAAAGCAATAATTCAAAATAAAATTTGCGTGTTTCAAAATAACTTTAAAATTGATATAAAATATAAAATAATTATAAAAATATAATTATAAAATATAAAACAATATAATATTACAGATTAATGGATTTCTTCGATGTTGAGTTTGATAAAATTGAATTTAGTTGTGCTCCCCATTGTGCAAAGAAATATTTGAATATTTTGAAATTCTAATGAAATGAAAAAACTAATTCAGTATTGTAGGAATAATGAAAATATGATTTATTAATATTTAATATTTATTATATTATATAATTTTATATTAATTAAATCAAATTTGTTCAATATATTTTTGAAAGCTAATATAAGTTTTTCTATACTATATCTTCATAAGGAAAAAATAAGTATTTCTATTGAATATTGCAAGAATAAATAAATAAATGTTATTGTTAGATATCTTACACAGACTCTATAGAGTATAATAGATATGTTTGTTAGTCTGTATGTGAATATATATAGCATTTCAAGTGTAACAAAATAGATGATATATAAAGTCGCTACAAAACAGTAAATTCGCCAATTGCAGTGTATCTCATTCGCACATAATACCCTCCACACACACACACACACATTTTTGCACATTTTTCTTTTTCTGGGATTTATTCGCTATAATTATGAACGATTTTGCGCACATATGGCATTGGAATGGCCATTTTATATCCATTCGTGCAGCATCCGGCGGCACATAATTATAAAGTGCACTTGCAACATTTATTGCCAGTCATAAATCAAAAAGTTATCGAAATGAAAGCCTGAGCAGAGATAATCGCCTCGCGAGTCGGGGGCGACACTTTTTACAACTTATTGGACTAATCAGTATCAGTATATACGTATGTTCCGTACGCACACATACATGCCCATCTGAATGTGTATGTGTATGTGTGAGGTGTGTGCAGGCGGCAGGGGTGATAGAATCTGATAAGGAGGGTTGCACATAAAGTAGCCGCAACACGCGACACGCGACTTGTGCCGCATAGGAAACATTTCCGAGCGCATAAACAATGCTGGGCTACAGGCAACCCCAAATATAAGAGAGGAAGACAAGCAGCGGCAGCAACAGCAGCTGGAACAGCAGCCGCTGTGGTGGCGTGCCGGACCACGGCTACGTCCGACATTTGACAGCTTAGCGCCTCTCGAAGAGTTTTCCGGAATGGGGACGTAGACGAGTTGCTCGCCCACCGTTGCACGAGAAAATTGCATGCCTCAGTGGCAGTTGCAATTTGCAATTGAGTTCTTTGGCTGGCAGCGAACGCACATGGAGCTCTATGCGCTATGCATACTCTCCAGAGCGGGGATTACCAAATAGAGAGTGCTGGGTGCCAGGCCACAGGACACAAGAGGCAGAAGGATGATTGCGGGCGTAGAACGGGGCTGTGCCAGGGAAATTTATGGCCAAGTGGAAGCGAGTCATGTGTCGCTTTGCATAAATTGCTCGACTTCTGTTTGGTTAGAATTAATGAGTGTGGGCGGGCCATAGGCAGGCGGGGCAAATAGAGTGACTATAAAGTGAGACTATAAAGGAAGTGCCGCCAACCTAGGCATTCTGAAGACAGATAAACAGGGAGAGAGAGGGCCCAATGATTGTTGCCTAAGCACATAAACTCAACTCTTTGTGTGATTTTCTTCTTATCAAGCCAGTTTATTAATCTTAGTGTGCATTAGCAGTTAAGGGAATATATGGAAGCAGTTGAGAAATGTTAAATAAATTTTTTTTTATTTATTTTTTATTTTATTTTTAATTTACATTTTCACAGAATCAGCCTTTACTTAGTTGATGATTAACCTTGAATTGACTTCAGAACTCTAAATGGTTATTTAAAAAATTAAATAATTTTTATAATAATTAATTTTTAATTCTTTTTTAACATATCCCTCTCTCCTCAGTAATTTCACGTAAACCTTCTTTAAAATATTTAATAACTATTAACACTTTTCGATCAAGTTTAACTTTAATTCTTTTTCAGAGTTAATTCTCTTATAGCTTGATTGTGCGATATTTATAATTGGATTCACAAATCCCCACTCTCATTACTGATCTCGTCCCAGTCTTCATATCTTTAATCTTGCGTCCATCTTCGATTTCGCCCTCTTTGGCATCATAAACTCTTTTGAGCTATTCGTATTTTCAGCATTATTTCAGTGTTTTTACTTTCCCCAATTGTTTTTCACCATTTAAATTCTCTTTATATTTCCCCCAACTGCCCCTCTCTCTCTCTCTCCCGCCATTAGCCTTGAGCTGTAGCAACCCTCGTGGCACCATCGCTTGACCATGTTTGACAGCCTGCATTGCAAATATGAAAAGCACTGCAGTTGACACTTCTCTCGGGCTGCCCAGGCTTATTGAGCGGCCATAAGTAGACTTCAGTGAACGCCGCGAGGCCTGGCCAGACCTCAGTTCCGGCTCCGTTGTTGGGCAATTTTTGCAGAGCGCATTTCAATTTACAAATGACTCGAAATGCCTGTGGCAAGTATTTGAGGGGGCGCGCAGTGCGTCGTCAGGGCAACAATTTTTAATTCAATTCCATTAAAAGTCGCAAAAGATGCTGCGCACAGCTGTGCGAAAAGAACTCCGCTTGTTATTCTCGCTGTCTCTCACATTCTCCGGCGAAAACTAATGAAGCGCGCAGTGCCAACGCGAGGATTGATTGCTCCCCGGAGGCGCCGATGTCAGTGGCTGCCACTTGACGCAAAGAAAACAGTAAAATTGATGCAATCACCAGGGCCAAAAGCCAAACTCCACCCCGGGTAAGTTCTAAGCGAACAACCTCCCTGCTGGCTGCACTGCTCAGCCTCAACTGCACTTTCCTGGATGTTTGATAATTTCCACTCTATGGCATTTCGCAGGACGAACCCCGAAGGGAGCAGCTGCATAATAAGACTTGTTAAGTTGCCCGCTCGTTAAGATAAGTGAGCCGGCAAATGGCGACAAGTGCGAACCCGAACATGCCGCAATGATTACCAGCTCAGCTCAGCCCAGATATGCGAATATGGGGTGTGCAAATGTGATTGCTGAGGGAGAACCCCTCAGGGCAGGTTTCACACATTACGTATGCTCGCAGAAGTTTCAGATAAGCTGTACTTTGAATATCTAATCGAGATAAATGCGGCAGTTACCGCGTTTAGCTGTAGTAAAAGCGATTCTAAGAAATCTGCCATAAAAAGGATCTTAACTCTGAGAAGAGGAAGGGAATATATAAAAAATATATATTAAATTAAAGAAATTTGAAAAGTATTCATGATTTGTTGATCTATAGAATGACCAGCCCGAAGATAAATTATAGTAAATTAATGTAGTTTTCAGATAGTTCGAAATATAGGTATCTCACCTCAATATAACCCTGAACGCTGTCGCACTGCTGGAGCACCAGGATGCTAGGATTGGCCTTCAGCTCGTCCGGTGAGCAGGGCGATAGGAATCCGCTGTCGGCATCGCTGTGGGTGGAGAGCGGGCGCGGCTTGCGTATCTTGTACTGGACATGGCGACTGGGCACGGGCCCCGGGTTGAACAGCACGTAATTGGACTCGATGGGGACAGTGTGGGCGCGCTGATCCTTGCGCTGTTGGTGCAGCAGCTGCTGCAGATGCAACATGTGATCTGTGGTAACCAGCTCCGAGATGGCGCGCTGCTCCATCGCGGACTTCTGATTGGATTTCTTGGCTGCTGGGCGAAAGGGCGACAGGTTCAGAAAGGTGAGCTTCTTCTTCATTGACTGCTGCTGTGGCGCACTGGAGCTGCTGCTGGAGCTAGCCGAGTTGGTGGATGTGGAGGACTCGACAAGTGCAGTTGACGTGGTTTCGGTGTCCTTCGACTCCTGGCTGTTGGACATGCTGGGCGCTGATTCGCACTCGTTCAGCTGCTGTTGCCGCTCCAGTTTGGCATGCACTAGCTGCTCATTGCTATATGGATTGGGTATGCCAATGTCCATGCCCATGGCTGGCTCCATTTCGAAGTCCTCCGGATCAATGACAAAGTAGTTGTGATGCTCAAAGCTGGGCAGGGCACAGGCGCTGGCTTCCGTTTCGGCATCTGCCTCACAGGAAGTTTCGACAATAATCGTCTCCTCGAGCTCATCGCCATCGTAGATGACCTCGGGCACCAGCTCCTCGTCCTCGCACACCAGGTGCTGCCGCGAGCTAAACAGGGGATCGCGCAGTCCATGCTTCGCATTGCCGGGATAACGCAGTGCCTTCTCATTGATGAAGTCCACCGGATCGAATAGGCAGTAGTTGTCCATGTGCGAGGTCGCTGCCTTGCGCTGTCGCACAGGCAAGTTCTTCAGCTTCTCCGTGTAGTCAGCCGCATCGTCTTCGTTGTTGTTGGCCAACTCAGGGGCTGGCGGCGGCGGGGAGAGCTCCTGACTCAGCTGCATGTCCTGGCTGGCAGCCGCTGGCTGCAACGACTTCTGCGAGCCGCGGTGCAGCGTGGCAAACAGACCTCGCGCTATGCAGTTCTTCAGCTCCGTGACACGCCCCTTGTAGGGGCTTGACTGCGCAGAGCTGCTTACGGCAAGCTCTTCGAGCCCGAGCTGTTTGCTCAGCTCCTTGCGCTCCTTTTTGCTAAGCACCACTTTGCCCCGGCTCGGCGTATTCGGTGCCGAGTGCAACAGCCGCGATTCGCGCGATGGTATTTGCGAGAGCGGCGGCGGCGTGGGCGGTGCGGCTGGCTGGTGATGGGCGCCCTGCACCACCGCGGGCACCACCGTACTGGTGGCATAGCTAACGGGCAACTCGCTGCAGCTGTGCGCCACTTGGCTGAATTCCAGCTCCATGTAGTTGGCGGTCTTCGAGTGCAGCGTTTTCAGTGCTTTGGGTCGGGCTCCCAGCTGCAGCTGCAGCTGCTGCTGCTGCTGCTCCTCCTCCTCGTTGGCATTGCGATCGGAACGTCTCGACATGTTTGCTTCCACTCATAGTGGGCGGGCCCTCGCACACATTGTTCACTTTTTCGCCGTTCGTTTTTTAATTTTTTTTTAATTTGACTTTTTCCACTCTTCATACAATTAATGGTTTCATAAATCTTCAGCTCGGCGCGACTCGGTCAAAAAATATCTACACAGGCGTTAATGGGATTTAGCTGAGTTTTTTTGGCTTGGGCCCAGTTAAGAGCGGGCGGCAAACAGCAAAAAAAAGGGCGCACGCTTTGTACATTTGTTTTGTAATTGGATTTTTGAGCTGATGCATGTCAAAGTTAAATTAAAACTGACGACTGGACTGCTCGGCCAGCCAAACAAGAGTTTTCTATTTGTTTTTTGCCCAGTTCCGCCGGTTGCCGGTGCTGTTGTTGCTGGGCAGCCCCGAGGCAAAGTCACGGTCATGAGCGGCAGGCGGGGGCGTGGTTTTGTCTGTTTTTGAGTGATGCATACAAACGGCTGCCGCAACCACTCGAGCGCTTTATAATTTGTCTACAAAAGCAATTAACAGCGAAAGGAACTGCCCAAGGAAGCGAGCAGAGCACACACAAAAGCAAGACCTCACCAAAAGGGATATCGCTCTGTCTTTGTATCAAGCTGATCATGGCCCGACCTTTTGAAAGTTCGACCCTAACAGTGAACAGCTAAGATAAACAAATAATAATAATAATATAATAATAAAAAGCTTCACCTTAACAAAGACAAAGTTGCCCAATTAAATGTTGAAGATAGTTTTACTACTACAACATCGATTTCCTCTTATATTTAAACTAAACCCTTTCAGTGTACTCTAAATTGTTGCTGAACGAATACATATGTAAGGACTTGCAGTAGAAATTTAGATAAATAAAATAAATTCTATAAGATATAAGCGTAATTTATATAAATAAAATATAATAAATAAAACACACTCCGCTCTTAGACAGACGAGAGCTGCAAATGCATATAGACTTGTCCGGTATAAATATAAATAAATTTTCGAAATAATAAATATATCGTAGTAATGAATTTAAACAAAAAACAAGTAATAAACACATGTGAGCTGTTTCGTAATTTAAATAAACTGTAAACATAAATGCATATGACTAAAGATAGTTTTGAGATTAATGAAATAAATCACAAAATCTTACAGACGCAATAATTCAACCGAATTCGAATATAAATGTACATGAATAAATGTAATTTATATAAATATTAGAAATTGCAGAAAACAGCCAAAAAATCTCAGAAATAAAGCAAAATATTTTACAGACAAATAAAAAGCCATAAATAAAGAAGTTGTTCTCGTGCCACAGCAAAAGTCGTTTGAATCTTATTTAATGCTTTTCAGATTTCAAGCATAAACAAATCTTAGACTTTAACTATTTTCGCAACAAATTGTATGCATTTTGTTTATAGAGAAAAAACATATTTGCATAAATTAAACAGAAAATGCAAGCCACGAGAGAAACCGCAAATCCAAAAAACTTCCTTAAAATCCTGTGCTAGAAAAGCAAAAATAAAATGAAATGCGGAAAATGAAGAGAATCAAATGCAAATCCAAATGCAAAGAGGGAACATTTTAAAGGCGTGTCAAAAGTTGCAGAGATGAAAATGCAGCAAGGAAATGGTGAAAAATCAATAAACTTTAAAGAATTGACAGAGCAGCTAATCTACAATTCTCATTGGCCATTGGTAGCGCAGCTCAATGCTATGGGAATTTCAAACATGTCCAGATGTCTTAGTGACGAAATACGACTACATATCTGGCTAAGAATTTTCACACAAGCCCGTAACACCCTGTGGCATGCAACGTACTCCATCTGCCTCTCCGTACACAAAAAGTATGCAACAAATGGCATTTTGATGCCAACTTCCACTGTCATCAACAACAACAAGCAGAAACTGAGGCCTGTCTCAGCTGAAGGGCCCAGTGAGCCAACAAGTTGCATAATTGCTGGCGCCTGATCCAATTAAATGGCGGAAAATGGCCATGAAATTCGCGAGGTCAGCAAAGTGGTCAAGGCAAAAATTACTTTATATCAAAGGATATATACTGAGTAAGAAGAGAGTTGGTCCTTGAGAAAGAACTAAAAGGTAATCAAAAAGAAGATTTAAAGGAAGCTGAAAAATATGCACAATTCGTGGAAATATATTCCGCATACAATAGAATAGTTATTCTACTACCAGAGCATTAAGGATACCAGCTCACTTACTATGTTGCCTAGTCCCAGCCAAGCTAACAAGTAAACAGGTAGAGCAGGCTACAAATCCCACAAGTTCAATGGCAGCCCTCGCAGCAACTATTTTCCTTTAATGCATCTAAACTGTGCCATAAAGTATGAAAGTAGTTTGCAATTTAAATGTAAATTTTTAATTGAATTGCAAAGCGGCAAATGGCGGCAAGGCCAAGGGGTTAGGGGGAGCGACTGCATCCACCTGTAAGTGGGCCAAGAATTTGTTTATTAAGCTAATTAGAAGTTAGAAGTTCGCGCCCATTTGCGAGCACCAGCAGCTGCTCCAACTGTGGCCGGCGAGTTTCCGTGCCCGGCCAATGGCCGACACTTTAAATACTCTATTCCCTTGCTCAGCTGCAGCACCTGCAGCACTTAAGCAGCTGCTGCGAACAGTTGACAAAATACTTGGCAAGATCTGTCCAGTTGTCGTTGCTGCTGTTGTTGTTGTTGTAATTGCAGTGCTTCAAGTTCTGAAAGCCGCAACTCGACTGCGGTTTTGTGAGTTCTTGCAGAAAAATCACGGACCACGACCATGCCGCCAGCTCACCCACTCCCTTGCTCCCTAAGTGACTCCTGCTACGCCCTCTCTGCAGCTGGCCATCAAGCCGCAAACTTTACGAGTTGATAGCTGAAATAAAGTGGAGCATGCATTTGCAGTGCTCTCCACTCGCCGCCTCTCGCACCCAGCAACAATAATAAGGACTTTAGCTACCAGCTCCAGCACCTCCCCACAGCCTCTGCCCTGCCCATTATTGCTGCCACTTCATGACATCATTTTATTTGCACTCAATCTCAGTCGTTGCGCCGCCTGCGCAAACTTTGCCACAAAGTTGGTTAGAAATGCTTTTGATTCGGCGTTAGTTCTTCACTCTCTCTCTCTCTCTCTCTAGCACTAGAATTTCTTTTATTTCTTTCTTTCTATTTTCTGTTAGCTTTCTTTGCAGCACTCAAATGCCGCTGCGAAATGGTCTTCGACAAACGGGAGCTACGAGAGCTATGAAAATCATTTAAATACCCTAATGACTAAATCACAGAGTAAGGATGATGCCTGAGGGCATGATCGAGTTATTATTCCTTAATACTAGATTTTGTTTCACGTTGTACAATTTAGTTTTAAATTTACTGGAAATTTATTATATATTTTATTTATTTTACTATTTAATTCTCTTATCCCAACTACCCATCTACAGCTTCTCCTTAGCAGAATTATTTCAGAAACATTTACATAAATTATTTTTAGACTGATCTTCGATCTTCACGCTGACTGATTTCTAAAAGAGAATGTCATATTTTATATATTTCTATTCACAAACTTTTTTTAAAATAGATTTTTGATTTATATAATATTTCATTAACCTAACCTGATTCCGTATAGACTTAAGCTAAATTCAAATATTCATATACTTATATAAGCATAAATTTCGGAGTGTATTGGGTTCATCCACCTCTATCTGTTGTCTAAAGACTGATTATGTATGATATTATTTTTTATATATTTTATATTATTACTTTTATGGTTTGAAAACTCTTGTTTATATTCAGTGATCTACACGGATCATAAAGAATCCCCTAATAATATTAATATCAACACATCTCTTGAAAACAAGAATATAAAACCCTTGGCTTAGCTTAGACTCAAGTCCCAACTTAAGCTTCAGGCCCAACAGCCTAACAAAGCGCATAGAAGAGCCAAGGCATCCAGCTCCGTCTAGCTATAGTGTATAATAAAGTGGCAAAGTCTGTTGTTGTACGCGCCGAAATGTAGCTAGAGAGAGAGCAGAGAGAGAGACAGAGACAAAGTGTGTGCAAGTGAGTGAGGTAGACACGTTGAGTGCGATGGGGGGAAAAACTACGTGCGTATGACAGTTTGAAGCACTTCTAAAGACTTTTGAGTTATGCCGCGAGAGGCGTCAAAATGTGGCATGCAGCAAAAACTTTATAGGGTTTACTTCTATTTTTTTAGGAAATTGGGAAAGGGATGTGCAAATTTGTCTGTGAGCGGAAAAGCGACCACTCCTAAAACAAAATCTATGTGCAATTCAATTAAAGCTCAATTTGCAAGCAGCCGTCGTATTTTTGTTAGTTAACGACCAAATCCGGGCAGACAATTTTTGTGGGCGTGTGGGTGTGTGGATGTGGCACCCCTTAGGGAGGAAAAGCGAGGGCAGGGGACGGCTGCTGCTCGCATTTAATAAGACTCATCAGTGCAAACGGAAATCGCTTGAGGAAATTGTATGTTTTAAGCAAAAGGAAAAGCATATATAATAAACTCATATAAAAGATTGTTGCATGCGGCGAGGGGTGGGAGGGAGCTATGGGACAGGACAGGCTTGCAGCCAGGCACATTCGCACAGCGAAGTGGCGAAGGGAGGGAAATGGAGAAATAGCCCCAGGCGGACAAGACGCAGAAAGCGAATATTATTAAAAAAGAAAGCAGAGCGAAAAGGCAATGAAAAAACGAAGAAGCGCTCAGAGTCATAAAATTTATTAAATGCCCAAAAGTATGACAGCTATAGACAATTTATGGGCGGAGGGGAGAAGGCGGGGCTCTCTCAAAAAACATAGGCAAACGAAATATGGAAATTAGTTTGCCAAGGATGCGCGTCGCAATAAGGTAGGAAAATCTTAGAAAATATAATCAAAGTCCGAGAGTTTCCCAATGGGGCAGCAAAAAGTGTAATAAATAGATCTAAGTTAAGCTAAACGAAGTCTTTTTAAATATTCATTGGGCCAATGCTCTAGCTGATGATTGTTTGGGTTCATCCACAGCATCCGCTTATAATTGATAAGCAAAGAGTATCGACAAGTTGGTTACTCCCAACCATCCATACTCATTCATTTCTTTCCCAACTTGTTCCCAAATAAAGCCAACTGCCTCAACAAACTAATATGCTGTATCCAAGAAGCTCAATAATAACGATGATAAGAGCAGCAACAATTAAAGCAGCTCAACACGCGCAACACTTGTTTCTTCATTAATGAAATGGGTTTTCTGCCCAAGTCCAGAAACTCAAAAAACCTTTGCATATTTATAGGCGCTGCGCATAAAATTTACACTAATTTAAAAGGCAGCCCCCCTGCCCTGCTGGACAGCGGGCCTCAGCCCAAGCAAAAGGCAATTTTGTACTCATTGTCAGGCGATTCGCTACATAATTCGAGAAGGCGGGTGTTGGGTGTGGGCGGCAGGCGGTAGGGAGACAGCGGCCATATGGTCACGTGTTGAGCTCATAATTCAGCACAATCTCATGGACTATTAAATACAACGCTGAAGGACATTTGTAAGGATTTGCCAGGTAAGCGTGGCAGCAGCTGGCACAGCCGTTCCACACCAAGGCATTGGCAACTTTTTTAATTAAACAATCGCTATTTAAACTTATTAAACACCCTCTAATCCAGGCGAAAGAAATGGCGCATAATCAATCCCCAGTCGGGGGAAACAATACAATTTTCCACGAAACATTCTCTTGCGCAATTTTCCACTACATCGGATTAAAATGTGATATGTTTGGGCTTGTTTACACGCGCAGGGCACACAGAGCGTGAGAGAGGATATGTGTGGGGGTAGACATGTGTTTGTTTACGAACTTGGCAGCTTTGTTTGGGACTCTGCTGGAGTGGGTCTTAATTTCCGCTTCGTAAGCATTTCTTCACTCTCTTCCTCTTATTTGTATACCCTGAGCCCATTGAAAATGGGAAATCAGGGTATAATGTTTTTCTGAAAATGTATTAAACAGGCAGAAGGACACTTGGCAGACCCCATAAAGTATATATATTCTTGATGAGCTCTATGAGCTGAGTTGATATAGCCCTGTCCATCCGTCCGTCCGTCTGTGTGAACGCAGCGATCTCGTTAACTACAGAAAGAAATTCACAGAGCTGAAGTTTGACATGCATACTAGTGAATACCACACGCAGTAAGAGTTCTTTTTAGAATTTAGATACATCCGCACTTCGCATAGCTCAGGGTATCTCGTAGTCGAGCAGTCTCGACTAGAGCACTCTTGTTTTTTTTGCACAGCGTCTCCCTTTACTTGGGGAGCAGCCGTTTGTTTATTTTGGATTTGTTTGTCTTTTTTCGCTTACAGCATTTTTCCTTTTTTTTTTGGGGTTTTTTGCTCGAGAACTTCCGGTTGCGCCGGATGCGAAGACACAGCAAAAGACACACACATGAATGCGAAGAGCCGAGGCTTTAATTGTTGCGAGTGGCAAATTGAATTGCCAGAGAAACATCTCACAAAAGTCGCGAGCAATTGATTTGCACTCGAAGTATTCGGCAAACATATTGCCAAGACTTTAAGTTTCTTCTCCTGTTTTCCTTAGCATTTTTGACACGTTGCACACAAAGTTTCCTATTCGCCTAAAATTAGGCAGCACGTTCTGTGCTTCGGCCTGAGCTGAGCACTCTCTCCCTCCCTCTCTCTCAGCGTGGCAACACTTGCCGCATAATAAGTATTCAACAGGGGCAGGCGCTCCACACCTACCCAATATGAATTCCGAATGTGGGCGCGAGTCAAGAAGTGCGCGTCCACGGCGTCTTATGGGTCATATTGTGGGCGTACACGGTAATTAATATCATACATATGTATCTTACACAGACCATGTGGGAGTTCCGATTATGAGCGTAGGAGCAAATAACTTCCACAGAAGCGAGTATTCATTTCAGGGCATAACAAAATGTATTCAAGTCGTGAGCATGTCAAAGGCAGATGAACAGCTCAGAGGGACTTTGAATCTTGTTCATAGCATAGCAATACTATTAACTGATAATGAGTTATGGAGTTTGGTCCTAAATAAATATACTATTAATGTTTGATTTGGTTCTTCTCTTATTAATACCCCCAATGAAAAGAATAAACTATTAACGAGATTTGGAAATACGAGTCGAAATGCATTTCACACTTTTAATTTAATGTCACTTGCTGGCATAACTCTACGTACACCTGAAAACAAAATTTTATTTAATGTTCAGTTCTCACTAGAATTTATATGAATGATATTTTTATACCCTGAGCCCATTGAAAATGGGAAGTCAGGGTATAATGTTTTTGTGAATATGTAAGTAACAGGCAGAAGGAGACATTGAGTTGATATAGTTGAATATGAATTCCCATTTTCAACGGAAATCCAAATAGACAAAGAAACACTTAGAAGTATTATATGTCACAAAATTTAAATTCCAAAGGCACGTCGAATACGCCACACCACACGTATAGATTTACAAAATTTCAAAATATTAGAAAAATTCATTAATCGCAACTAAATCTGTACAAACCAACGAATCTTAGATAGCATTCAGCAAACCCAAATTCCACCAAATTTTTCTGTTGATCACCTGACCATTTATCATATCAATGACCTTAAAGCAAGAGATCTTCTACCATAGAAGAAAAAAGTTTATCAATCCAAACGATGGCCTCATTACAATTTAAGACAATAAATCATGACTCCTCCACTAAATATAACTAAAAGAATTAACGCCCCGAACGAGCCGGAAACTCATGGCAATATAATACCCAAAATAGCATAAGTTAGACTGGAGTTGTCAACAAGGTTTAAACTAGTAACTAAGTACCAACTATAATACGATGTAACAAACTGTGACAATAAAGTTAAAGAAAAAAAAAAAACAAAAGTTTATAATATTCTTTATTTATATAATATTAAAGACAGTTAAGGAAAACAAAAGTTTATAATATTTTTCATTTATTTATATTTTTTTATTTATATAAATTACAAAAGATTACATAAAATAAAAACCTAAACTAAAACTTAATACTAAAAAACTGTAATAATAAAGAAAGTTAAAAAAAAATGTTTAATATTCTTCATTTATTTATTTATATATTTTTTTTTATTTATTGAAATTACAAAAGATTACATAAAATAAAAACTTAAACAAAAATCTTAATACTATGCAACAAACCGTAACAATAAAGAAAGTTAAAGGAAAACAAAAGTTTATAATATTCATTTATTTATTTATATATATTTTTTTTATTTATTGAAATAACAAAAGTTTACATAAAATAAAAACTTTAACAAAAAACTTAAGCAATAAATGAGGCCGCAAAAGTCTGGGACACATTTGAATTCTTTTGCGTACAATGATGAAATCCGCGTTAACCGTTAGAGTTTCTCAGATTTTCTCACTCTTCTCTATTCTTCTACGTTGCTATAACAATTAAAGGGAGGTTACCTTATCAGTCACACACCGCCTCCCCTCCCCACATCCCGTGATCATTTAACAATTTGCTTAAAATTAATTGTGAAACTAAAACGCTTTGAAGATAAACCGTCTGAGGACGAAACTCAAACCCAACGGATGTGTCGTATGAGAAATAATCGTTAAATAAAGAAAAAAATTTAAGCATTCATCAATCCTTGTCTTAAGGAAATCTAAGACTTATACTATACTATCGGTTGGAGGGCAAAGCCTACAGAAAAATTGGACAGTTGTTGGCAGAACACATTCTTCGTGCCAAAGGGTTTACGACAATTATGTGTCATCGGGCTCTATATTGTTAAAGCCCCGATCTGGACGCCCATTGTAGTTGACTGATCGAGAAAAAATTTTATTGTCCAACTGGTGCCCCTAAGTCCGAGAATAACCGCTCACCAAGGACACTTCGAAGTCATAGAATGGTTTAGTAAAACTGTTTCCGACGATACCGCTCGTCGTAAGCCGAACATGGAGTGCAAGCCTTTTAGATTCCGGAACCGGGAGCAAATTTTCATATTTCGAATAAAAGGCATATGAAGAACAAGCATCCCTCTAATAGCGGAACTCTACGCAACGCCGCTAAACACGCCACAGCGAGGCTAATTATAGTATATTCTACTGATATAAAGACATAAAAAGCTCATTTGACGCAAAATATACCCCTAGACCTGGAAAACCAAGACGAAGGAGATGGTGTCTACGCCAGCAACAGCTTAAACAAGCAGCATCACAAGCTTGCCCAAGAATCCAACAAAGTAATGGAGTTCATAGGTAACAACAGCTACCCCCATTAGTATGCCAGAACCGTAGACTACCGTAGGCACTACCTGAAAATCCTGTCTCTTTGGGTTTCGTGCGTCCAAATTAAAGCCCAGCAAGACTCCAGGCAAGTATCTCCCCGAGAACAGAGTACTTAAATGACTACCTGACCAAGCATTACTGCGCAAGGTGCAAGGTACTGCGTATTGGATATTTTACAAAGATTTGGAAACGAGCAAATATAATGATTCTGAAACTCGGAAACAGCCAACTTCAGCATAGCACACCAGAGCAACTACGCAGAGTCGTCAACAAAAAGGATATGCACTCTCCGTTTTTCTGGATACTCAGCAAGCCTTTGACAGAGTGTGGCACCCTGGGCTTCTCTACCAAGCCAAGCGCCTGCTGTAGCCACGGCTCTACCAGGTCGTTAAATTACCGCAGCCTGCTTGCTAGAGGTATGCTGCCTGCCCGACCACTGAGGCGATTGAAATGGATCGGGCTAGGTCCGCATTAAAACCAAAGAAGTATATTATATTCCCCATAATGCATTATAGGGTTTTGCTCTAAATAAATGTACTTTTAATGTGTTGTTTAAGCCCAATTTGTAATAATTTGGTTATACATTTATTAATAAACTCAACATCAAAAAAAAATGATTACATGTTAGTGTTAAGCTTAATTTTAACTGTTCGAATTAGGAGCGCACAATGTCATCGCGCTCCAGCCCCAAGCCCATATGGCGCGAACTAAGAAATTTAAGAGTTGACAAAGTTACAGTACAACCAATTAATTGACAAGGCATTTTCTCTCCATCCTTGAACCGATTAAAAAAAAAAAAAAAAATGTTTACTTTAAGGCACACACACATGTGCCGCCCGTAACACCAAATTTCCGCCCGCACTCTTTGCTTTCTATATGTTCCGCTTCGGCACAGCTTCATTATGGCACATCATCTAATCTAATTTTGTGGCGGGGGCAGAAGCCAGCTCGTTCTTGCCTACATTTAGGCGCCTGCAAGATTTCCGACTGATTTTTATTACCGTCAACGAGCGAAAAGCGCAATAATCGTCATTCGGCACGCACCAGAGGCCGAAGTGAGGGAAGTTAAGCAGTGGGAGAGAGGGAGGGGTCGTTAAGACTGCCTTAAGCAATAAGAGTATGTGAGCTTCGGCTTAGCCAAAGAGGACGACATTACGTTTTATTATCTATTATTTCTGCTGCGCCTAAAATGCCGCTACATTAGCTCAAAAATCCGCACACACAAAGCAGGATGGCAGCAGCCACAGGACACGCTGACTGCCAAACGGAAGTCGCCAGCCGCAAAACGTAAACATTAAAACAGGAAACGGAAGTCGGTTCCACACACACACACACACACACAGCCAGGCATTTGCAATGTCTACGCTGGTTATGATTATTTCGGCTCGCTGACTTCTGTGTGTGTTTGGGCGGAGTATGTCCTGTGGCATTTATTATTTGCGTTTTGGATTTCATTTTTCGCATTTTCACTTTTTTCTACGTTTTCACATTGTTTTGGCTCCGCAGCCCGGCCACTCCTTATGCACGAACGTTTCTGTTTTTCTTCTCTCTTGAGCTGCATATGCATTGCAAATTAGCCGCTTAAATAACTGGAAATTTCACCATTTCGTTTCGTTGTTAACACTTTTTGCCACGGCACCAGGGAAGCATTCTTTATGTTAATCCACAGTTGTTAAAGAATGTCCCATTTGCCAGGATGTCAACAAAAAATATTACGCGCACTAGAACTTGTAAGCGCACAGCATGCGCTGTATAGACGTTGCCGAGGACGAAGAACCGCGCGCCTTGGTTGCCCAACGAGCACTGAAAAAGGACACGGCCGGCGCGTAGCATTCAACAGCGGCATGTCAAAAATTTCCCTTGTGCGATAGAAAGGACATTTCGGCGCTCACTGGAAGGCCAGCCACTGCAATTGACCTTAGCCTTCGTTTTGCCGGCTTGGTTCAATGCACCAGCCAGCGGAGGGTTGGCCTCGCCGAATACCCCAGCCAAAGGACATTTCCCACAGGGGTAGTTCCAGGAGCAGCCAGCAACCACTGAGCTCTACAGGTTCTAACAGGTTGGCGTGTGACGTCACTGCCAGAGAGGAGCAAAAGGAAATTCGTTCGCTTCCCCTTGCTACGAAAATGCCCAAAATTAAGTGAAGGAATTTGATATTTTCCTTCAACTTGTATCAAGTAGTAGACAGGACAATCCCAAGTGTTGTAATGTCTGTAAGTTAAAGCAGCAGTGATTTCACAGACAACGCGAACGTAATGAGTGGGTGCAATTAATCGGGATACATATGTTGAGTATACATATATTGCCTCATTGCGAGCTCGAAGCAATTGTGAACTCATAATTGAAAATCATGAATTTGAACTCGACTTTCATTTTGGTTGAATTTGCTTTTTGAATTTTCTTATTTAGGCAGCTTCCTGCCCGGCCGATAAGCGTTATAAACGGCTGGGCCAGTAATACCAGTAATAATATAGTTTGGTCTCAATTTAAATATGGAGAGGCAACTCAGAACCAGGTTCCGTCTCTTTCTCCGGTAATGCTGCGATGAGGCAGCCCCTCTTTTGAGCTGCTATCGTATTAGATCGGAAATACATTCCAAATTTCCAAGGGACAGGCCACACACCAGATATTAATACCCATACTTGACAAGAACCTCTAGCTCACTGCAGATTTAAGGCGTTTCGCCTTTTCAATAGTCCAATTTTTAAAGGCGTGGATCATTTGTCGGTCTACATATTTAATTATATAAAATTAAATACAATAACGTAACGGATGGTGGTGTCCTTGGAGTATCTGTCCCAAAACACGTTGAACGTGAAAATTGGGGAAAAAATCCCTATTCTGAGATTACTTTTGCCACAAAAATTCCTTCAGGCACCGTTCGGCATTCGCAAGGAAGCGCCAAATGGGATAAGCAAAATGTACACCGTGTGCACCGAGAGGATTAAGGCAACAAGACTGGATGCCCGAATGGCTGAAATATTCGCCAAAAACAAGTAGACAAATATGGATAACCAAGCAGACAGAAAAGTCAGTTTTGCTGCGCGATTAAGATGAAGAAAACTGAGAAATGGCAATAGCCCCAAGAGCTACCGAACAGCTGGCAGAGAAGCCACATCCACGACCGCCCTAAATATGGGCGTGCAGATATCGATCAAGTCATAGCCCCAAATCGTTTGTCCTCAGACCATCCGACCATAATGATATTGCAATCCTTTATAATGCAGCGATGATCAAATTGCATTTAGCTCTCTCAAGGTGAGGTCTAATTGACTGAACAATGCAGATCTGAATCAGCACAGTGAAGTAGAAGTTGAAATAGAAGTTGAAGGAGAAGTTGAAGCAATAAGATAAGCTACAACCTTTGAGTCATATTAAGCGATTTGGTTGGTTGGTTTGTTGGTTGGTTCTGTAAGCGCTTTGAGCAGACGCAGAGACCGAACTCAAGAAGGCGAACTCGACTCAAAAAGCCAAAGCCCACTTTTGTTTGCAAGCTCTTTATGAAAGAAAGCTCGTTTTGGCCATGCATCATGTTTGCCGTATTGATAAACCCGCACGGAGGGCTGGACGGATGGCCGGAATGACGATGAGGACGAACGGCGATGAGGACGGTATGGAGCTGCTCCGCCGCGACTATAAAACAATAGAGCCGCAATTTCCATGCGCTGCGACACATGCAACAAAATAAAATGTAAATGGCATAGAAAATGGTTAAAGCCATCGAGGGAATTTCGGCAATAACTATAAAATGTCGCGTGTATGCAGTCGACGAGGGAGCGCGAGCCGTCGTGGGGGTGCGGGCTTGTTCGGCAAGGGTTGTCGCAGCCATTGGAAAAAGGATTAAAAAACGTGCGCACAAAAATGATATCTCAATGGAACAATCTCAGGCCAGGCCAGGCCAGGGCAAAAACAAAGACCTGGACTTAAAAAACCAAAATTAAGGCACAGTATGTATATCCACCTACACACACACAGAGAGAGATACCATCACCACCTCTCCCTCTCTCGCTCTCCGTGTCTCTTAAAAGGCCTCCTCGACTGCGCTTGAACAAAGTGAAAATTTATGCAAAGCAAGGATGGAAAAAGGCAGAAAAACGAGGAAAATTTAGAACAATACAAGAGACACATGGATGATAGGACAGATAGGCAGCGAGAGCCAGAGAAGCGAGGTCCGCAAGATTAAGAGGGTCACATATCAAAACAGACAGTTGGGACACTTTTCCCAGATAATATTGTTTATAATTCTTCGAGTTACCTTTTCGCAACTCGCTTTTTAAAGTTAAAGCAAACTTGGCCGAACGAACTATACGATCTACCAAGATAGATAATGAAAAGGTTTCACTGAAATGTGAATGGATTGTATTTTATAGAAAACACATTATAGTATTTAGCTAATATGCGTAACACCAGAGCCAAGTAGCAGCTGCTTATATTCCGATCCGACGTGACAGACTCACTATATTAAACTACTGTAGTAGTGTGGGAGAACTTACTTGTATATGTTACCATGGGTCATTACTTTGCATATTTGCAAAACTAACTTTCGTGAATAATATTTACGGAAACTTAACGAAATTTCAATTTATTTCCTTGAAATTGTTTTCATTTTATTTGCTTGAACAGCATTTTTAATTATTTAATCAAGTTTGCAACACTGCTTGTCAGAAGCAGACGTGCAAAATTATGCTCTTAAAAATGAAAAAACAATTTTTTTAAGATTATATAGAATATAAATTAAGAGTAATTACGCAACGCTAAGCGAGCTTGCGGTACATCTGTAAACCTGCAACAACAAATTAGTGCAAGCTTTGTTTACATTTTTAGCTTCGCTTGCATCGCGCACTTCGGGGTAACGGTTAACGCTTGGTGCGAGTTGTCAGCGCTTGAGTGCACGCACAAGCAATAACAACAATGACAACAATGATACTAATGCCAATGACCCCGATGCATCTGTAAAGGCAAAGGCAGATTTGGAAGCGCTCAATTTAGCAATGCTCAACAGAAAAATATCAATAAGAACAATTAATCCCATGGATATTGACGAAGCTTCTGTGCAATGCTCAATGGCGTATTAACGCAATGTTGTGATGATTATCGTTCATTACCCACTTTTCAAAGTTGAAGTTGCAGTTTCACCATTATCAGCTTAAAGAAGACCGACCTTAGAGAGTTTGCCTTAAAGGACTGCGTCGATTTTAGTTTAGAGTTAAGGACAATAAGCTGCAAAATAAAATGAATTTGATTAAAATATAATCAATTTCCCAACTATTTCCCTTTTTTTAGAGCACCTTTTGCCTAAGCCACAAAATGAGCGAGCATTTCCCATTAAAATATTGGTATAAAGACCTTTTATCACATTTAGAAAAATTGCAACCACTTATTTTTTGATGCCAAGAAAACTGGTAATTCTCTCCGTTTGGACATTTAAGCTGTGTCTTAGATGTCTAACACAAAATTACCAATTTTACTTTCGGAGTTGATTTCCCAATTGCTATCAGTACAAGGACATAAATGTCCATAGTCAGCTTAGCGCCTCTTCACACAATACACAGAAATATCCCAATATTGACAATATGAGCAAGGACACACGATTTTTCCTTAGCAATTTCAGCCGACACAGTGGGAATGAAAACTATCCCATATCTAGCAAGGAAACACACTCATAACATGCTTTTTAGACCATTTTACCAAATACCTTTTGCTGGTATCAGTCGGGACATAAACCACACACGTAGTGTGGTAGCATGTTTTTTTTTTCATAGATGGCGCTGACGTGCAAAAATAATTTGTGATAGACTATAGGCATCATTTTTGCTCTGTTGCAATAACCTAAGAATGAAGAAAGGAAAGTAGAAAAACAAATTTATTGGTAGCATTTGTCGTATTTCCAAAATAATTTTCTATTTATTTGTTTTTGCCCAGTTGGCACTCATCAGTCTCTTTAACCGAGGTTAAAGAGCCCTGTTAGCCCACCACAGCAGCTGACAAATAACTGTCGCGTGATTGTCAAATTGGCAACAGCTCGCACAAATTTAGTCGCGACAATGCGAAGCCGTCAATAAAAAGTGTTTTGATTTTCAAACTTTGAACTGCTGGCCATCAATCCATGACGACTTGATTTCCTTCAAGGAGGAGTCATGAACCCAGCGAGAGTTTTTTCCCAAACAATTAATCATTTCAATTTTCCAACCGACTTGGCGGAACCTCGACGACAAAACAATTTGCTAGTCGAGCTTAGAAGGGCACGGCACAGGACACAGTTGCAGTGTCAGCAGCTGCCATGTCGCTGTCGGTGTGCGCTTGGCATCCCCTTTGCCACAAGGCAGCTGCGCTCGCCCTCTCGCATTTGCATTACATCGAGCTGTAGCTCGGAATTGCCTTTCACGCCCAAAATTCAGGAGAAAACAACCAAATCGCCAAACGATTTCCAATGCCAACTTTGAGCAAAGGCGAGGGCTTTTTCAAGCTTATCAGCTCTAGACATGGAATACTCTTTCCAGTCTTTAATGTATTGTTCAATTGGGCTGAAGTCCCGGCGGTACTGCAATACCGGGCCAACCCGTGACAGAGGTGGAGCAAGCCCCTAGCACTCCGTCTATTTCCAAAAATCAGTTTAACATTTGTTGTTCTCCAATGGAGAAACTATCAGATGTTAAGCTGATAAGAACAGATACTACACTTTGATCTTAGCCATAAGGCCGAGAAGCGATAAACTAATTACAATGAATACCTAGCACTCCATGTGGTGACAGCTAAAACCAGTTACGAATTATAAGCGAACTAGTTCTAGTCTATCCATAGTATGCTGCATACTTCAGGGGCTGATTCGGTGTAACGTTTCTCTTTAATTCACAACAAGTTAACATAGACAAGAGGTAGAGTCAGCATGTTTGCGTGGTTCAAATTACTCTGGTTTCATTTCGGTTGTCGATTAAGTCTTACGTTTTCCACTTTATATTCCCACGATAGCTCCAACAAAGAGTCAAACTTAATTTTTGGTAGTGTCTGGCAGCTTAGGTTGCCGGGCCATAAATCAATAAATATTAATATAGTAATATTAGTAGTTGCAACTCCAAAAGCTTTTACTATCAAGAATGGGGCGCAACAGATCCTGATGCGGGGTCAGACCCTTCAGCGACAGTGTTGCCGTATTACGGGTTTTCCCGCCATATTTGGGTTTTTGTACCCTGAACCCATTGAAAAAGGTAAAGCAGAGTATAATGGTTTTGTTGAAATGTATGTAACAGGGAGAAAGAGGCGTGGCAGATCCCACAAAGTATATGTCGCAGAATAGGATTATTTTCCTATTGTATCAATTCCATAACGAGTGCCAAGTATGACCGTGTTTAGTCAACAAGCAATCGATAAACCAATGTTATGTGGCGGCTGTTCGATAGACAGCCTCCTGCTTCGATAGTCATGTTATCCGCCATATCTGCAAGTATAACTTTATGCACGACGGCAGAGGAAAAGAGATGGACTCCGTTGCTGAGTAAGGTCGGGTCTTAAGGCGTAGAATGCAGAAGTGGAACAGAGAGAGCAATAGAATGATGAGATGATGAAATTAGACAGACAGACCGTTTTTCGTCAGGTCAGTCAGTCGAGTAGAGTCGAGATTGCGCCTAGCAAGAGACCAGAACAACGTTCCGACATCAGAAATGGGATTTGCTTTGCCTAGTGATCCAAATAAACCAGCTTTAATACCTAATAGAACCGCAATCTCATGGAGATAATTAAAACTGTAAAGAAAACTGTCACATTGAATTTTTACCAACAATATTGAAACCCGTAATGAGCTCTAACAACAACTACACGCTTTTAAGAAGCGCAGTTCAGATGGCGATGCGAATACTAATTTTGAACAGAAGAAACACAAGTACCAGAATCAGATGAAGTGAAACTTTTGTATAAAGGCTGGTCACAAATACCGAGCTAGAACACTCTAGCTATAAAGATGCATTAGATAGAATTTTATAGCTGAATATGTATTTAGTATGGGGCATCTTTCATCCGAAACACTCCATGGATGTGGGCCGACCCTCTCTGCTGGAACTCAATCCGCCAATAATAGTAAATAACATAATAGCATCCAAAAATACCACCTTCCTTTATTGTTACCTTCAGAACAAATCAAATATCTCACGCAAGTAACGGGATCAGCTCTAATAAGACGAGCTTTATTGTGAAATCTTAAATTGGCTTGTTCTTCTGCAATAGTTTAACTATCTACATTTTTAGTTAATACAACTAAAAGCTCTGTCTATCTGGCCTCAAATTGAGAAATGCGTTGGGACAAACTACTATTTGCATCAAATGCATCTTACCGGACTTTCAAACGCGCACACTTCCCCTTACACTTGTATTGCATGAACCTATGAACCTACGAATGGGATCGTCTCTAACCTAAAATCTTTGGTTCCTATCTCTTGTTCCTTCAAATAGACGCTGTCGTGTCTTTGGCTAGCTCGGCGTATAGTCACATCCAAAATTTAACAAAATACTAAATTGTATTAAACACACATAAAACCAAAAACACAATTTGGGCACTCTAGCTATAAAGATGAATTAGATCGAATTTTATAGCTGAATATCGATTTCGTTTTTAATCGATAACATCAAAACAGGATGAGTTATCGAATTTTTAAAACAAACTTGACCTGCGCGAGTTACCTTATCAGTCACCCCACCAGCAGGGCCACTGAGAACCGAATGGAACATAAACGGGACTTCCCAAAACTATGGATGGCCGGATCAAGCGGGAAGAGAAGCATTTCTCCGTATTGCGAAGTACCCAAGCAAGCAACGGACGCCGCCGTCTAGACAGTCGCAAGTACAAAGCGACAAATTGCTTACCGGCACGTCTCTATGGTCGCCACTAAGATCACATCACGACTAAAAAAATAAATTGGCTAATCAACAGGCACAGCAAATTATCTCTTAAAACAAAAATTATAATTTACAAACAACTCATTGCACCTTTATGGCAATATACTTTCCCAGTTTGGGGTGCATTACTATCAGAAACTCAGTTCACTAGAATAAGAACTTTACAGAATAAAGCCCTCAGACTTATCTCTGGCGCTCTCTGGTATGCAACTAACTTGAGAATACAAACTGACTTGGCCATAACATCTGTGGACGATATTTTCAACAAAAACTGCCAGAAGTTCTATGAAAGACTATGCAGACACACTAATCCAGTCGCTAGAATAATCATTGAATACCCTTATGTGGCAAATCGCCTAAACATACTAGATAGATACTCCAGAGTTATAGACTCCTACTTGGGAGAGTCAATAGCTGCACGTGCACAACAGCGGGCTGCCCGCTTACAACAAATTATATCAGACGGGGCGCAACGGCGCCGCGAACAAGGTGCTCCTCCTCATAATCGGACGTCGTAGCGGTCTGCCGGCCCTCAGGCGAATTGCGCCCATCCCGGCTCATGATGCGACGACGTTGATGCCTCCAATATAGCAATCTAAATCTGCAACGATAAAATAATGGCTATTTCTCATTCACAATACCTGCAATTTGACATCATCTGGAGGTTTACTGGACGGCGTCCTTTGGCTTAGATTATAACATTTTTTGGTAGTTAAAGTAGTTTTAATAAATCTTAATCTAAGGTCTTGTTAGCTTAAACTAATTTTAATTTTATACCTACTTTTCCAAATCTAATTAGATTGTAAGTTGAATGCTGCGGAATTGCACAATTTGATTTTTTGCCTGATGCCGCTAAAAAGTTTTACTATATTACCATTTTGAGTAATTTCGATAATCTTATCGAACTCTGTTATGTTAACAGAATCACATGGTATATAAAATGTTAGCTGTTTAAGTTAGTCTTAAATTAGTATTTGTTAGCTTAATTAATTTTAATTTTCTAAAATATTTGCTAGTTAAGTTAGTTTAAGTTTAAATATTGTTAGCTTAATTAACTTTACTCTCTTCAAATCTAAAATAGATTGTTAATCAAATGAAGAAAAATTACGCAAATTTTTGGGCCCGCCTAATCGACGCCAAAATGTTTATGCGTAGTTTTGACTCATTTCGATAATTCTAAATTCTGTTATCTTAACAGCATCACTAATACATTCAACATAGCTCTAAGGAAAGAACTGCTGAATAATAAACGTCACATTGTGGCAAATGTGCTTGCACCGTCAAGCAGACTTGAAAATGAGAACCGAATGGAACATAAACGGGACTTCCCAAAACTATGGATGGCCGGATCAAGCGGGAAGAGAAGCATTTCTCCGTATTGCGAAGTACCCAAGCAAGCAACGGACGCCGCCGTCTAGACAGTCGCAACTACAAAGCGACAAATTGCTTACCATTAATGAGTTAGTTAAGATCAAACTTTGAAACCAAATAGACGTGTCTTTTAAATTTTGTCCTAAAAAATATATTAAATATAATAGTGATTTCTTCAACGGTATTGAGTACTTTCAATTGATAACTCGCGTGCTATACAGGGACTTACATAAAAAATTTCAAGTCTCTAGCTCTTATGGATGCTGAGATCGACGCGTTCACACATACGGACAGACGGACAGGGCTAAATCGACTCGTCTTGTCTCCCTGCTCAAGAATATATATACTTTATGGGGTCTGCAACGCCACCTTCTCCCTGTTACATACATTTCAACAAAACTATTATACCTTGATTTCCCATTTTCAAAGGGATCAGGATATAAAAATGATCCTCAAACTACCACGATATCGCAGAGCCCCATCTCTACATAAAATAGCTGATAATAAAATGAATCAGGATACACCATTTAGGCTTAGAGCTATTCAGTTGCAAACACTACAGGCGGTAGCATATGCTCCCCACCAGAAATGTCCACAGAAGTCGCTAAAAAGCTGTCAAATGCCATTAACTGCACGTTCCAGATGCCTATGGTATCCCTTCGCAAAAAACATAAGGGAGCAGACGAGTCTCTAAAACTATTCAAAAAAATGTTAATCCAGTGGCTCCTAAGTCAAATAAAGAAAGAAACGCACAGGCTACCACCTCGTCGGTAGCACTTCAAAACAATCACTACGCTTTGCTATCAGAAGAAGCTGATCTTGTAATGGATTTCGATGAAGATGACCAAGATGAAGAAGTAGCAGCCAGCGAAGATGCTGCCGATCAACAAATTAGCACAATGCCTAAGCCTTCGGCTATCTGTGTGCCACAGGTGAAGAACATGAGTGACCTAGAGTGACCTATTCGGTGCCGAAGACTATGAAATTCGCATTTCAAGATTTGGGGTCTCGCGAATATTGCAAAAAATTCCAAAGTTTTTCGGGCAGTAGATGTAGAATTGTTGACTAAGGAAAACTGCCAGTTTTGGCATCACCAACTTAGAGAGGATACACCATTTAGGCTAGTCATTAGAGATATCCATTCAAATGTCCTCAAAGAAATAATTGAACGTGCATTCACTGACAAAGGCCACACTGAAGCGAGATTTCCGCAATATTGAAGTCAATGAAGAGGATGGTACAGAAATAAATAACATAAAAACAAGGCAGAACCTATTTTATGTTAATTTAAAAAAGACGCCTAAAGTAGCAGAGGCGCTCAAGATTACTAAAATTGGTAATCATCGAGTTACAGTAGCAAAGGCACTGAATAACAGAGAATTGGTGCAATGTTTTAGATGTCAAGATTACGGACATACGAAGAATTACTGTCTCAAGAAACCAGTCTGTGGCAAATGTGCAGGAGATCACTTTACTGGATCCAGTTAATGTAGTAGTTCAACTACTATAAATGCCAACTGCTGCGGCGATCATTAAGCAGGGAATAAATTGTGTTCTGTCAGAAGAGAACTGTGCAAGAAGCTTAAGCCAGCAGCAAGACTTCCAGGAAACGGTCTTATAAGCAGTAGGAACAATATAAGCCACGCTGGTAAAGTTCAAGCCCTGCCAAGTGCTACTGTCAAAAGCGATGTGGCAAAGCCTCATGGAATGGGATATAATAAGTTTAACACAACGCAGGATAGCTCCTGATTGATCAATGGTACAGAGGACCAAAACTTCAGCGAGAAACTAAAAATACTTTGAAAAAACTATTAACGAATTAAGTGTCAGAATGGATCGAATTTTTAAGCTCATGGAGGATTCGAGGGAAGCAAATAAGGATCTCTTGGACAACAAGACGCTTAAACTCCTGCCAAAGAAATCCATACTGTTTATTGTCCTACTACTCAACAGCATCGTCAGTACAGAATATTTTCCAACCAGCTGGAAGACCGCGTTAATAACTATGGTCCCATAGCCTGGAAAACAGCACACAGAAGTCGATGGATACAGACCAATTAGTCTGCTCTCAGCGCTTGGTAAAATGACGGAACGAGTGATCCTAAACCGCATCTTGCAGCTCGAATCTGTGACACAAAGAATTCCAGTATCCGTTTGGATTTAGGCAAAGTCACGGCACTCCGGAGCAACGCCACCGGCTTGTCAATTTCGCTCTTGAAGCAATGGAAATGGAAATGAAAATGTATTTGTCGGAGTGTAATTAGTTGTAAATTATGCTGGCACTGTGTCAGTTATTGTTGGTTATATGTGTGAGAGTAGCACTAGGTGTGTATTAGTGCGTCTTCGAGAATATTCTTAAGAATCATAATCAGCGCCATCTGAAACAACAAATAATACGACAGTAGTGTTGCCGAAATTTAACGCAGATCTTGTTGGCGCCGACGCGTCCGCGTGGTGCGCTACAGTAAATATAATTTTAGCTGAAAATACCATAGAAGGCAGTGCGTTGGTGATGGCATTGAGTGCAGCGTTGAAATGCAGTGCGTCTCAGTGGCTTTCACAAATATCGTTTTACCAGTGCGGAAACACCAGCTGCGATGTTTTTGACTATGTTATCAACTAGGCTGACCGACGGAGATTGTCTCTCCAATTATGCAAGTCGCATGGTGACGGCACTCATCAATAAATGGTGTTGTTTTCACGACAACATTTGACTTTGGAGCGGAATGTTCTTTAATTAAACAAAAGATAAGTACTAAGTTAGTTGGTCAAAGAATTGACAATGTAGTTTTATTGAAAGGTATTGGAAATGACAGTATTTGTAGTACATTACAAATACTTAGCAATGTGGAGATTGGCAATCATTGTATTGAAAGGTTATTCCATATTTTGGGCGAAGAATATTTGAAGAACGAAATTGTTTTTGGCCGAGAAATGCAGCTGATACGCCTTCGACAAAGGCAATAACTAGTGTGTACGAGGAAGATGTGCTCATAGCAACTTATGCTGATGACACGGCAATTCTGACCGGAGGTTCGGACATAAACATAGCTACGGAAGCCTTACAGCAATACATATGCAGTTTTGAGGACTGGGCCCAAAGGTGGAACGTCGGGATTAACAGCAGCAAGTGTGCAAATGTTACTTTTGCAACCAGGACACTTTCTTGCAGAGGCATTTCCTTGCTTGGATCTACATTGACGCACAAGGCTTCACACAAGTATTTGGTGTTGTCCTTGACAGGAAACTAAACTTTAAGGTTCACACTACAATAGTGCAGAGGTCTGTAATGGCAAAAGCTGCGAAGATGGCGTGGCTCCTTGCTCCTAGGAACAAGCTGTCTCTTTACAGCAAAGTGACTATATATAAAGCAATCCTAAACCCCATATGGAAGTATGCGCTACAGATATACGGCATAGCGGCAAAGAGCAACCTAAACAAAATAAGAATAGTCCAATAAAAAATATTATGATGGATAAGCAATGCTCCCTGGTACATACGAACTTGAGACATCGAAAGGGACTTAAGGGTTCCTAAAGTAGGCGATGTCTTAAATACACACTCTAGTAACTATTTGCAACGCCTGGGCAGTCACCCCAATGCACTCGCCAGACGGCTAATTAACAATCCGACACGAAGAAGAAGATTTAAAAGGATCTTCCTACGAGAAAAAAATTTTTTTTTAATTTCTAATCTTATTTTTATATCTTATAAAAATTCACAAGTTCTTGTAATTATATAAATATGCAAATATGTAGTAAATGGTTAAGCAACAGTAAAGTAACAGTTAAGCATCACCTAGAGAGCTGTCATCGTTTCCCCCTAGATTTAAAATTAGATTAAGTCGCCAGATAAGGTAGTAGAAAAATAGTTTAAATAAAATATACACATTTTTAATAAAAAATAAATAAAACAAACAATTGAAATAAAAATGTATATAGTTATTAAGAAAATATTAAGTTTATATATTATTCTTATTTATTGGCTTAAGACAGATAATAAAAATTAATTTTAAAAACAATAAGAAAGTGTTTGGTCGATTTGAAAATATAGGAATAATTGCTCGATCAAAGTGTACACATCCTTCTGAAACTTTATGGATTCCTGTTAAAAAAAACTGTTAAAAGTTTTCACTAACGTCGCAACGAGCACGTTACTATTGATCGCAAGCAGTTTCCAGTTGTACCTGTAGAAGGGATAACGATCCGTAATAGTCAGGGCGCTACATATAGCAAAGTGGTTGTCCGTCGTAGCGTGTTTGTGCGATAGTCGATACTGTTCAAGCTTCTCAAAAGTTTTGGTCCTATCGTCACTTTGTGCTCGTCATTCAACGTTATTAAACTAAAAATCAACAATCACGAATTTCGTCGAAAGTGAAAAGTTCGAAATCTCACACGAGAAATAAATAAAAAGATACAAAATTATTGTTTTTTTTTTTATTATTTATTTATTTACGCTTATTGTCTTAAACTCTATACCGTATTTATCACTAGACCTTAAATAAATGTTTGTACTTAACTTATTATAATACTTATTAACTTAACTTATTTTACATTCCGCGACGGTCCAGGGGATGCAGTCGGCTAAGCCTTCGTCCTTTGCTGTTCGTAGCCAGATTGGATGCGAGCTGGTTCGGGTGTACATAATGTACATAATTTGTTGTTATAGTTTACATATGGACTTTGTGCGAGTGTGTTTTTTAGTGCTGCTAAAAAAGAGAATTTTCCGTGATTGACGCGGGTATTTCAGCTCTGAACTACGAACCGCAAGTTTTAAGTTATTAAGTCTTCAAGACTTTCAATTATATTCCAATTATTAATTAGTTTAAATAATACTGTCATATTATTAATATAATTGATATAACTTATGTATATATGTTCACGTCCGACCAGCAATAAGTCAGCGACCCGAAAAACCTCTCTGTTCTCGCTGTGGTGGGCCGTTACAATAACAAGAAAATACCAAATCAGTCTGCAATTCTGGTATTTTCGATTACAGCCGTCTCTGACACTGTCGCCGCCGGCGCAGACGATTCTGCTAGGCTAGCTAGAATGCAACCAGGATCGTACTCATAACTTTTCTCAAAATATATCCCAAAATATTAGCACTACTCTTTACGATCTAATTGCTGCTTAATCTGCTGCCCATACATCAAGTGGACAAGATTTCACGTAAGGCTGTTGAAAGCAAGTCTATTGCAGAAGAAGCTTCAAATATTTTATCTCTAACTTCTACATTTCAATACGAAAATAATAAATATTACTTCGGCAAGACATGTAGCCATAGCATTAAGTTAGGCAAGCACCAGGGTACTGTTAATGAACTGACTTTCTTTTCGTCTGAAATTCCATTCGTTGTATCAGCTGAAGACAGGACTTAGGGCCAGTGTTAGCACAAAGATCTGCTGAAGCCTCAACAAACGAGCAGAATAGCAGAAAGCCAGATGATATCAACCCATGAGGCCAGGAAAGACTGTTAGAAAACGTCCCTGTAGAAAATATTGCTATGCAAAGGATTGTTATAGCTCCTGGAGAAGATCAAAGATTTCGATACAGAAGAGCTGGCCTTCCCAACTATTTTTGCAGGCGTAAAAAGAAAGTGCAAGGAAAGTTTTACAACCATGGTTACGTCCGAACTTAGATTGTAGAACTGATAAATTATTTCTTAACTATACAGACATTTCAGAAGAAGCAGCAGGCTGCTTAAGTTGTACGCATACTTTACTCTAAGCAAATGTTCGTTGTTGTTTCATAATATTAAATAAATAAAAATAAGTTTTCTATATAATTGGATGAAAATTTATGATAACGTTTATAATTAATGTGTTATTCGGTAAAAAATACAATTCTGATCATAAAACCAGTTTTAATCATTTTAATCATATTTATACACCTTTAAAGTTTGTCATTATGCTTGTACCCATATTTTTCCTGGCAAGTGTACGTCGATTTTGCAACTGTATAATGCTCTAATCCAAAAAAGGTGGCTGCACACATTATTAGAATAAATATTTTATTTTAAATATTTATGAATATATATAAATTCAAATTAATAAAAATGTATATACATTTTGTAAAATACAAATTTTTACATACATTTTATTTTATGTCTGTATATTTTCCATGTAGAAAAGATTTGCGGAACAGTTCCTTTGCATTGGCTAGCGCCTTAAAATTCAAAGTAATTTCTTTTATCTATTTTCATTTTAATTGAATTGTTTTTATCGGTTTCCCTGCGCGCTTTTAGCTTTATTCCTCCTCGTTTTAGCTTCATCAATATTGTTGCATAAAAAACGCATAAATTAGATGAACGAATCCCTCAGGATTTCGAGGATATTCGTAGACAAGCAAATCAGTGCGACACGCGCTACACGACCCGCATGCAAACTAGGCTTTGGCATAAAAAATGAATTATGTCTCTTGGCCGGCGTCTAGGGGTTAGACCCAGGGTCGGATTGAGGGGTCAGCGGTCACAGCTCGAATTACATTTGGATAGTTCATAAAACTCACTGAAGTTTGACCAAAGCGTTGCGCCTGCCTGCCAAACAGACGGACAGACAAATATAAAGACAAATCTCAATGGCCTTACCTTTTTGTACCCTATATTCATTGGGATACAGGGCAACCTGATTTTAAACAACTGTTTGTGCTTTGGAAAACCCGTTGCCAACACAAACCGGAACAGACTTGCCACAAAAATCACACTGGAAATACTAAAACAATTGGAGTCTTGAACTCATACTGAAAAAAAGTAATAAAATAACACTTTCGGTGTAATTTTTATATTTTTTTTATTTCAGAGTCAAACTTTAATAAACTTTTTAGTTTTTCAGTCTACTCAATAAGAACGTGTTTGTGGTCATCAGATTCCTTGGTGAAACAAGATAGATTACATCGCTGCCTGTAAATTTCAATTTTTTCATTTGTCATTTTAGTCGTAAACATGTACGTAATACACCAATTTAAACGCATTTATTTAAACATCATGGACACACATTTCTATTAAAATTAAACTTAATTTGAGTAAACGAATTTTCATCAAAATTAATCAAAGTTAAAATCATCTAGCATGCAGGGTATTGCCAAAAACGGGCAACGCAGTGCTTATCATTTAATTTTGTCGCTTTCCTTTTTTTTCTCTTATTCCAGATTTAAGCTGATAAAAAGGCTCAAGTTTTTCCCAGTAAATTTCCATGCGAGCCAAACTTTATTTTTGTTTGTCTTTTTTTTCCGTTCTGTTCCGTAACCTCAAACGTCGAACTTGAACTATAAAAATCCGACGGCCACAAAACTTTCGAGTCACATAAACATAAATTGCGGCCGTAATTTTCGGTCAGGTTGCTGAGCCGAAACGGGGCGTGTTTGGGGCGTAGTGGATGCTGGGTTGGCCAACGCTTTACTCTAACGTTTTCAATGCCGCCGCCATGTTGTGCGCTATTGTAATTGGGCTTAAGTGCGCCCCGTCGGGTTGTAGTCATTATGACCCGATGCGAAAAGGAGTTAACATTATGTTTAATTTGTCTAATGCTCGATGTAGAAGCCCTTCTTCTATTATTATTATAGCTGCCAGCACAGCATAGGAACTGGGCTCGATGACCTTAACACGAGTAGCAAGATGAATCCCTTTAAAACAACTCAATTGTATTATTAATTATATACTTTTACGCTTACTGGGGTACATTGTAAGGTATTAATATCTGTTGTTTTGAGTGATAGACCTAGAGCTTAGAGTTTGAGAAACTGGTCTGTTCGAGACTGGAATCTGTAATCTCGAGCGCCGGCGGTCTGTCCTCAAACCAATTTGGGTTCCGGAAAGGTCAAGAACGGATGCACTGAGTAAAGTTGTTGGCCTGGCAACCTCCGCTATTCAAGGTATGGAAACCTGATTCGCTGCAGTGTACACTATATAAAATCCATAAATATTTAAAAGAGATAGTAAAGAGCTACTTCAGAGGAAGGACACTTATGTATGACACGAGTGAGGGCTCCCAAGCTCACATAGTGTCAGCTGGAGTCCCACAAGGATCAGTCATTAGACTACTGTGATCTCGGCTCAGACCATCTCCCGCTGCTCATTCATCTTGGTTACAAACCTTCCTAAAGTGTAACCAAATGCCGCATCCTTGAAACAAATGCAAATATTGACATATAACTAATACTGCTGATATAGACGATGCAGTAGAATTCATCGAAAGAAACGTAACAGACACAGCAAATCTAGTGAATCCGAAACTCGCAGGCTGCATAATTTATTTAGAGAAATTGCATTGAGGCTTCGCTCACCTTTTCAATCTTTGGATTTTGAGCATTGTGTCAAGCGTTGTATTGCGTGACCCATTGCATTATCCGATTCAAAATTTAATGCAAATTGAATTGAATCCGAAACTCTCTTGATCTGTTCTGCAGTTAAATTTTGGTTATTATCATTGACATATTTAAGAGATCGCTCCGAACATTCCTGTCCAGTGACAGGATTTGCATCGCAACGCTTGTGGACCTGCCCAGAGCAGGGTCCAAGCCTTTCCAAAGCAATGGAAGGTGACAGCTATATTAATGATTCATAAGCCAGGTAAATCTGGTTTTGACACCGAATCATATCGACCAATAAGTCTGCTGTCTAAATTAACTCATGCAACAGGTTTGCTTTACTTGACATGGATATGGATGTAACCAGTGTAAGCCTTTATGATACCAGTCCTTGATACGAACGGGGCTACACCACAGTACTTTAAGCAACGAAAGTATTGCGCATTTGAAATTAAATGTTTGAAAGTTTGAAGCTCTGCAAATACATAACCCAAGATCTGGGACTAAGAAAGATTCAATATATTCTTCATTAATACCATAATAATATATCAGAACACTATGCCGACAAAAAGGGAGGATAGAATAGAAAGGATGCGCAAGTTATCCGAAATTGCTTAATGCATACGGGCACACGGGCGAATACTGCCGTCGTCATCCTGATTCTGCCCGATGTGGTGAAGATCATCTCACCAAGCTATGCGTACGCTCCCAGGATGAACAGCCTACTTGTTTGCTCTGTAGGGGTAATTATATGGCAAACTACAAAGGCTGGCAGTGGTATCGATAATTAAATAAATATCTTATTACATAGCGATTCATAAACAAATCAACTTGCCGTTCGGTAGAGTTTAAAGAAATTACGCTTTTACAACTCTACTTCTACCCTCGCAACGTGTTTATGGGATAGTCGATACCTGTTCAAGCAACTCCGAAATCTTGCTACCATCGTCACTTTGTGCTCGTCATTAAACGTTATTAAACTTTAAATCCAGAATCATGAATTCCGTGGAGTTTTTGCTAAACATGGAGCCAAGTGAAGAGTTCGATAGCTCACATGAGCAATAAATAAAAGGATACAAATTAATAATCCAGTCTTATTATAAGTAATGCATATTTATATGTATACGGGATATCTGTTCAGAGCGTAGTGCAACGGCCGAACGATTGGTGTATGAGTAAGTGCATCTGTACAAACATATTCATATGTATGTACAACTTAGCACGCGCCGATCAAAGAGTGCTGACGAGTCAGCCACTTCAACACCGGATGCCGTTGCCACAAAGTTGCTGTGCCGATAGTCGATACTGTTCAAGCAACTCCGAAATCTTGCTCCCATCGTCACTTTGTGCTCGTCATTAAACGTTATTAAACTTTAAATCCAGAATCATGAATTCCGTGGAGTTTTTGCTAAACATGGAGCCAAGTGAAGAGTTCGATAGCTCACATGAGCAATAAATAAAAGGATACTGTTGAAATATTTATGTACACACCGCTGAATGTCCAACTCTTTTAGTCAAAATTCGCTAGTTCTGTTCATTTGAATCATAGCGGAACGTTTATCGAATTCCTTTTTGTGCTTAAGTTCGGCTGCCTGCGCTTGCAGCATATATTTTCAGTCTCGAATAAACTCTAACTCGAATAGATACAAATTAATAATCCAGTCTTATTATAAGTAATGCATATTTATATGTATACGGGATATCTGTTCAGAGCGTAGTGCAACGGCCGAACGATTGGTGTATGAGTAAGTGCATCTGTACAAACATATTCATATGTATGTACAACTTAGCACGCGCCGATCAAAGAGTGCTGACGAGTCAGCCACTTCAACACCGGATGCCGTTGCCACAAAGTTGCTGTGCCGATAGTCGATACTGTTCAAGCAACTCCGAAATCTTGCTACCATCGTCACTTTGTGCTCGTAATTCAATGTTAATTAACTAAAAATTAATAAACATGAATATCGTGGAGTTTTTGCTAAACATGGAGCCAAGTGAAGAGTTCGAAAGCTCACATGTCACAGGCTCACAGTCTTGTTATAATTGGCGTCCAACGGCAAGTGAACCCACAAGATTGCCAACAAAATAATAATATATGTGTGATCTGTGTAACTCCTTGCTAGACATAATGTCGTAAAAAAAAGAGAGGAAAATAAACCCCAGAAGCCAATCCTGATGGATGACCCAGCTATTGGTAAAATATTCTTCAACAGAATGGACCAGCTTTAGAAAATGGTCATGAGACTATGGACTCAAAGAAGGCCATACGTGAAGTGGTCCAGGTGCATCTCTCGAAAGTCATAATATCAACCGATTATCAATTGTGGAATGCTCGAGGGCTAGATATAGACGTCATGATTGCCACAGAGACGCACATTCGTGAGAGCCAACGCATATTCCTGGAAACAACCACTTTCCACGCCTTTCAACCTAGTGGCAACAGTGCGTTGCTCCATTTGTCACAGCCCACAGCCTTCTATCTGTACCAATGATAGACAAATTGCTACCATACATATACGAACATCAAAAGGCTCGTGGCACTCGCTGCCGTATACTTCACACCGGTCAGTGATGGATAAAATCCGAGTTTGACTCGATATTTACCACGCGAGGAACCAAGTTTATGGCAGGCGGTGACTACAATGCCAAACATGCATGGTGGAGCAACTCAACAGCCAGCGTAAGGAACTAGAAGTAGTAGCGAATGGATATTACCAAATTGTATCTACGGGAGAACCTACATTCTCCTCTTACAACCAGCAGCATCCGCACTTGACTTCTTCGTCCATTTATGACACTTATAAATGGTCTTAATATGAAAAAAATTTGTGTGCGCAAGCGTTCAATAGGCTGTGGCAAGGCAAGATAGCTTAATGTGCACAATCACTGCCCTTTTCTTTATTTGCCGCAGTCACGCACAGCCTGACGATGGATAAATACTAGATCCATCGAAAGCGATCATTGTCATTGTTAATGACATTTTAGCTTGGCATTTTTGCAGGCACACTAAGTCGCTACAGCGACCGCCGCTTATTAAATCCACCGCAGCCTGCTTGATAGAGGTCTGCTTGCTGCCGCTCGACCACCACTAAGGCGATTGAACAGTTCGGGCTTGCTTTATATATTGATTTAGATGACGATCACTACACTCTGTAGAGATAGAACTTTAAAGAGTGTAGTGATCGCCAGTAATCGTATATTCGCAGCTCGAAAATATTTATGCAACTATAGATCTCAGCTCATAAATTTTATCAGCGTTTATTTTATCACTTAATTTCAAGTGATTGTATGTATTAAAAACTGAGCCCTCTCGGGCTTCCAAAAATTGCCGTAGTGGACGGTATTTCACGTCCCCATGGCGGGGTATTGGTTAAAGTTTTCAACTAGCAATAATCGCACCTCAGTAGAACTTCATTGGTTACGATATCGCCTCTGCGCAAAGATAACTTTCAACAGCCAACCTACAGGGTCTACATGAAGCAAACACCAGAACCAGTTGTGAATTGCAATAATAAAATAATATTGACTGAAAAGAAATTGCAGCATACTTCTAAGCTGAAGCAGTTGTATTCATATAAAAGACAGAAATTGAATGCAGTTGCTCATATGGGAAATGAAATCATCGAAACAGTCGAATATTTAAATATGTAAAGAATTATTATTTAATTATTATTATTATTAATATGTATGTAAATATATAAATTAATTTTAATACTGTTTCTCATAGAAAATTTATTATAAATAACTGGTCGGCAAACATCATAAAGCGGCATAGGCTAAAAATGCAAAATATGAAAGGAAATAATATTAATTTATGTTTTTTTTTTAATATTATTTCATTTATTAATTGCGCTCCGACAACTTGGTAGTTTTACACGCATTTGCTTATATTTACGCTTATTGGTATTAGTGACAAATTCTATTTGGCGTTGCGAGCGCGGCCGGCGACCCGTTCGACCGCTTCGGAAAAAATTTTCTAACAAAATAAATTGAAACCAGTTCAGAACAATCCATATTTTTCGGTTAAAAGCTTTTTGCAAAAAACGCCAATAGTGTGAAAAAGCTTGAAACTAAGTGAGCGATAAAAACAAATAGTTTAGTAGATCGATTGAAGTCAATATCAATATCAATATTGAAAACAAAGGTATGTGCTCTAATTATGAGTGTTAAATTTAAAAACTTTTTGTTTAATAATGATTTTGAGGAAACTTTTAATTGTATTGATATTCTTTCTATAAATATTTTAAAGTTTGAACCATGAAAATGTTTAATTATTTCATTATTATTATCATATTTTATGGGATGGGAACGAGCCTCAAGCTATACCAATATGCATTCCAGGTGGAATATGGGTATTTTTCAGTTTCTTTATTTAATGAAATATCTACAGATTAGTGTTTAATCTAAAGAGAATTTAATTATATACAACCTAAGGACGAGGAAGTCTAAAATTACAAAATTTAAGGCTTAATGGAAGGAAGGATATATTTATAGGAGTGTATTTACAGGAAACTATGAGAGAATTTAATTTAGGTTAAGAACCAATCAGCTGGGTCATTGAGACTTCTTGGCTTGGTCCTTGGGGTCGCAGACCTTTGCGGTTCATTCAGGTTATTAGGCCAGACTTACAATGAGAATCTAATATTTTTATGTATTTTATTTCCACCTCTTGAATCCATCTAATATTTTTTTGGCAGCTTGAGGTCTTACTATTTATTTTAGTGAGTCTATTAAAGCAAGCCCCAGGGCAGCTTTACTGTTGAGAATTCTGTTAAGTATCAACCTCTCCATGCTTTTGCTTCGTGAAGGGAGAAGACTGATCCGCCCGTAAGGGTCCAGGTTTCACTATCATTATGATTTGCGCATTCCACAATATTAGAAAGTATAACACTCGCATTATTTCGTTAAAATTTGCATTACTATGGTGTACGGGACCAGTTTCTAGCTAGGTTCCTTCCTCGATGTAAAAGGCATTTAGCAGGCTAAACTTATTTGGTTGCTTGCAGAGCGTAATAATATAACTGTAGACAACAAGGTCAGAATTACAAGAAAACCCTTGTTCCTGGAGTCTTCTATACTATCCAGGTGTATAGAATTGTAGCTAATAAGCATCTGAACCGATTGTGTGCTCTACATGATAACTAGGCTAAGGTGTCAAAAAATGAAGACAAATCCAGGAGGTGGCCAAAAAGATGTCGAGAGATATTTGATAGTCGATTGCCACTATAACAACCGACCTAGGCAAAAGTCTACCAAGCCATGCTGTAAAGCGAGGAGAAGCTTAATAGATAATAATTTTGATATTGAACTCATTACTTAAATTACAATGTGTAGTTAAACTCGACCAAATACGCTGTTTAAGACCCTTTAAGGCGTCATTAATTCATTAGTTGTCATACATAAGCATCCCCATAAGCATTTTAACTATCCTAGACATATAAGCTCGATTATCCTCCCCATTTGCCAGTCTATTAACTGCAAACGCTTTCAAACTGCCGCCAAAGTGCCGCATTGTGAACCATTTAGGCAGGAAACCAATTTAGCCCGAAGACAGCTTGAGATAGTTTCACTGCCACCCCTCATTGTGCCGTCTCATTAACTATTATCATTGTCAAATTTCGTCGCATATTTATGATTCGATGCTGGGGGCCCGGACGAAAGCGTTGATTAAAATTCCCAAGGCTTAAACAATATAATGAAATTAATGAAAAATTCATGCATCTCGTAAGGCTGGCAGCATGAATAAAGAGGGCCTGGTTCGAGTTGGTCTAAGGGCTCTAAGGGTCGCCTACTCTAAAATGCTAAATAGCCACTTTTGCGGCAGGCTACAGCCAAGAAAAATTTGTATTTTCGTTTTCATTTTTTGTTTTTTTGCACGAGTATTTGTCATAAAAGATTGAACAAGTTGTTGTAGGCAGCGGGGCCCAGCCCAGCCAGGCACATGCCACCAAAGTCAAGAGTGTCAAGCGCTGAGAAGACAACAAACGATAAGAAAATTGAGAGTTATAATCCACTTAAGTCGACTAGACAATGCCCTACTTTTACTCATTCTATCAATACAACTTAATAATAATCAAATGAGTGTTGTAAGCGAGATCAGATAAGTTAGATATATAAATATATAATATAAATCTGTAGATGCAATGGGTACGCCTTTCTATTAAATTGAGATAAATGCATGCTAATAATGAGAAACCTTCATTATTATTAGTTCATCAGCAACATAGCCGTATGTAACATAAATGTCCAGAGGTAGAGGGTATAAGGAGAGCACCCCTCTTCAGCCCCTTCCACACACCCTACACGCCGCACAAAGACAGCTAAGTTGCGACGCCCGGAGTACCGGAAATCCGTTTCATGACAAATGCTGCACATTGTCGTGCCGGAGTGTTAAGCGCGAACAAAGCATGAGGGAGGGGTGGAAGGAGGGCAAGGGGTGCAAGCACAACTAAGCCGGCAAACAGGCAATGAAATTCCGTCAATGGCAGCACGTGACTTGCCAGCAGCAGTGGCAATCCGAAGAGAGAGCGCGCAAAGCATGAGAGTGCAATGCCGCGACATTGACATTGAGAGAGGCACTGAAAGAGAGAGAAAGAGAGAGAGAGAGCGCGCCTGCGCAGCTTTCAATAATCAGACCCGGCAATCACGACGTGCCGGCAGTGAGCTGAGCTCATAACTTTGGCATTTTAATGAGAAATCCATATTTATGTTGTTTGTTTTGCCGAAAAGAGCACAACTTTTTGTTGTTGCAAGCAAAAAGAGAAGTCGAAAGGAAGGTTACGGGCCGCATATGCAGCGAAAAGTGAAATTACGGGGCGAGTCGAAGAAGGGCAGCAAACACTCTTGTTGCTCGAGGCACTTACCGAGCACTGTGTAGCGGCATTTTGTAATCATTTTTAATGGGCAGCGTCTGGAGGCGCCATATGGCATTAATATATATTTATATATATAAATATAATACATATACACACAGCTGACCCTCCGGCCCCCTCTTAGTGAGAAAACAATACGTGGACAGATAACGAAACATTAGAAAATGTTAAAGAATACTGGGCCAATGTACAACTAAAATTATATTTTATTTTATTTTTTATAATATAATGTAATATAAACTAAAATGTTTAATTATTGAATGAAATTGATATGAATCTTTAATCGAAACTATGGATATACCAATCATTTTCCTGGAGGAGTAATAGCTCTAGTGCTGTCCGCCTGACCGTGATTTCGGCAATGAGGAATATCTTAACTTTTCATCGATAGCACCCCTAATCGGTTTTAATCACATTGAAAATAGTAAAAAGTATAAATCGTGTTGTACAAAGCATCTCTTAGCTGCACACTCTCGACTAGACGGGTCGTACTAGTATGCCGAAATACAAATGGACTTTTAACTGTGGCACGTCGGCGCCGTGTCACAATAGAGTCATAACGCCATCAGTCTGACAAAAGCCATAAAAATAGCGGCTTAAATGGCAAACAGCATGTCTGGCATTTCGTTGGCGCTGAGTCCTGTGTGGTCTCTGCCAGGCGGCCGGCGCATCTTTGCAAAAAGCGACCACTTCACACTTTTTACTCCAGTACTTTTTGCCGAGCTTTAATAGACGAGAAACAACAGTAGCAAGCATTTTATGCTTTTATTATGCAAATAAAAACACGCGGAAACTACTTAATCAAGTTCCAGATGCAGTGTACACATATAAAAATATGTATCCTTGTATATTTGTGTCTATATACATACATAGATAGAGCACAGACCTTGTCTCCGGCCTTGCGGAAGCGCCGTTTTCATATGCAACAGAAAGCAAAAACAAAGCACGGCAAACTTTGTCGACGCTTTTTCGTTGTTGTGATTAAACGCGCTAAAAAAACAACTGCGAAGAGTGTGCATGGGAAAGCCAAAAGCTGAGACAACATGAAAAAACAGCAGTCAAACGAGTACAAATACCCTGCAATGCTGCGGCACATTTCGATCTGGTACCCTGTAAAGCGTACTTACTCGGAACGTAAAAACTCCATAATTTGAATTATAAAGCCAAAAATAAAAATATAAGAATTTTAATTTTAATTATTAACATCTAAATAATTACATAGTATAATAATACTTATCTTATATATACATATATCAAAATCAGTTTAAATAAATTTCCCCTCCATCAGTCCTAAGTAGTTTACACTTGTAGCTCTATAATTTGAATAGAGCTTCTCTCCATGTGCTTCCTGCACCCTCTTTAGCATGCATTGCGTTTCACCCGTCTAATACACCCCATTTAGCTATTAATCCAACGGCCGCTGTCATCCTACGAATGTTTATTTCGAACTCGAGCTCAAATTTATGACAGCAATTAGTGGGCAAAAGGGGCGTGACTGTAACAGCCCCAAAAGAACACAAGACTCTTCAATTAATTTGTTGAGCAGCTCAGACAGCAGAAAGCGCGCACATCAATCAAGACGAGGTCAACAGTGGAAGAAGTGCTGGAGAGTTAGGCTCTAGCCTCGCCTGTGGGTGTGAAAAGTGGGCAAATGGGAAAAAGTCTGGGTAGGCGGGTCCAAACTCCCAGGTTCGGTCGCGTGCCACTTGGGGCAGAAGCTAGTAAATAAACGTCTTATTTTTAATTACCGCACTCAGCTAGAATTTTAAATGGTTAACGAATTGGGTCTATATATAAAATATATTTGTATATATTTGTCCGTTTGTATATAATTTGACTGGGGCACTTACCTGTATTGTTTCCGTTGCGGAATATTTCCGATTGTAGTCGACATGATGAAGGTTCGGCATGCTGGCCCCTCTGCTGACTGATAATGACTATCGATAAGGATGCTTAGCACGTGTCCATGTCCTCGGGGTCGCTCAAAGGCTCTGTGCTTTTAGAATTATGTTTTTTTTTTTTTTTTGAGCTGTCTGCATCGAGATATGTCACCCTATGATACATTCGTGTTAATTTTTGTTATCCTGGCAGCGAATGGTTTAATTTGACTGCAAAGTAAAGACGGAGACGAAAGCAAATATCAAAATGAATTCGAGCAAAAGTTCAAGTTGAAAAAGTGTAAATTACTTTCACTCCCCCAGTTAGCTGCAAATAGCTAACCCCAGGGCTTGTTTACTCATGTCGATATTGTTAATACGCCACGTGTAGCACAGCGGGCGCTAACCGAGAGAGAGAGAGAGAGTGGGAGGGTGAGTCAGGGAGGGGGAAGCATTGGCACGGACGGTTGGGTTTTCCGGATTTATTGCCAAGTTTACGCTACGTGCGTTGACTAAATTTATAAGCCAAATACACACTAACCGGAAAAGCAATATTCCGAAGCCAGACAAATCTGCAAAACAGTATCATCCAGTTGATTAGAAGCGTTTCAATATTACCAAAAACTGACCAATTCGTATTTTTCATTTCAGTCATATTTCAAAATTTTATATTTTCTATTTGTTTATGTTTATATATGTTCACATGCGTAAAGTTTTTCTTTTCAGCTCAGGCTCTTTCAGGCTCTATTGCCATGACCTAGACTGTGTTTCTAGGTTTCTTATATTAATGAGTGTGATCCCTTTTGGGCTTATTATTTGCTTATCGAAATTTCATATAAACTAGCTTTCTGATCACTGATGCAGCTTCTGTTTATTTAAAGTTAACCACTAAAGTTTTGCTTCAGTTCTCTACTCTATAAATTTATCATTAATCACATTTCTCATCTGAATATGTTTTCCTACCATTTCCCCATTTGCTTCTGCAATTGTCTATGCACGTATCAACTGCTTAGACATTCATCAACATGTGTTAGACGCTTCAACTAACTAATTAGACAACAGTTTAATTCAAGCGACGCTCCTGGCATGTCAACAAGAGAAGACAGATTAAAGCAATATATATAGAAAGAGAAGCCGACCCTAAGCAGCACAAAAACAACGCCTCTTATAAGGAGGAGGGGAGAGACTCAATGTTTGCCAAGGCTAATTGACTTTTGTAGCTGTCATAAATGTTGACACACATAAAACGCAAGCCACAAAGACGGCTGCCAACGGCAACCGTTAAAAGGAGCGCAACAGCTGCCACAAGGGCAATTTAAAACGCCTATTAAATTCAGCCTGTAAACATTTTACAAGGCAAAATTACGAGCATAACTACTGAAATTTGACTGAAAAGTAGATCAAATAAATTGCGTAAAATAGACGTAAAACTTACATATAACAAAAATTTGTTGGCTTTAGTTAGCTCCAAAGACGAGGGATCATAGCTCGCAAATAACAGTCGACCGTTTTTCTTCTTGCGCTCTCGTTGCGAGCACAACCGAAAAAGTTCATACTCTTTCGCTCTCGCTCTGAGCAAGAGACTCTTGCTGTCTTCATTTATGTTTTCTGTTGAACGCTTTCGTTGAGCTCTTTGTATTTCGCTCTTTCAATGAGCAGTGCGTGAAGAGCAGAGCGAGAAGCGCTCGCACAATGAGACTCAGCAAAAGACCGATTGACCGAAACACTCAACGCAAACGGTCTTCACATACATATACATACATATCTCGTCTGCAAAAGAGACGCTTACCGATTTGCATGCCTATGTGTCTGCATGTATACCAATACACACGCAAAAGACTTTTTGCTGCACTGAACATGACGAAACGCTCTTAGAACAACCAGAGAAAAATATAAAGACAAAATCCCCAACCTACTCTTTGAATCCAACATCCCACCAATAGAACAAATAAGAGACATAGCCACGGCTAGAGTCTACAAAACCTCGATACAAAGCACAAACTCTCCACTCCATAAATTCCTCAAACAAAAACCCAACCAAAAGAAACCCAAACTTACATCAACAATACAAAAAAGTATAGCAGCTTGTCAAGAACAAAATATCCCCTACATCCCACCTCCAACCAAAGAAATCACACCCCAATGGCTCTTTCCCACTTCCCTTATTAATATTACACTGGAAAAATTTACCAAGAACAATACATCACCAAACATATACAGAAAGGAGTTTCTAGCACTAAAAAGCGAATTAAAAAATCACACATTCCTTTACACAGACGGATCACTACACAACGACACAGCCACCTTTGCCATCACAACAGAGACTGAGGTCCTAAAACGAGGCATCCTACCCCACTACTCATCTATCCTTTCCGCCGAAACCATAGCCATCCTCCATGCAATTGAACTAATACAAAAGAAAAAAACAGGATACTACATAATCTGCTCCGATTCCCTCTCATCCATTAAATCAATCGCCAACACCAACAACAACAACCTATACCCTGTAACCATAAGGACCCACCTTACCAAATCTGCCCCAAAAATAAAGCTGCTCTGGATACCCAGCCACTGTGGCATTAAAGGGAACGAGCTAGCCGATACTACTGCCAAAACCACAATAAAAATGCCCCTTCACTACACCCACAATTTTAATACAATAGACATCAACAAATCAATTAAAAACATACTTACCCAAAAATTAAAAAACAACTTCCAATCATGCAACGACTGGTATCAACAAATAAATACAAACCAAATTAACACAAATAACTACCTAAAAAATATAAACCAAAAAGTTATTACACGTAGAGACCAAACTAAAATTCTTAGACTCCGACTTGGACACATAAGATTCTCAAAACAAATATACCTTAACCCCAACAACATCCTCCCATGTCCTAACTGCAACACCACCACAGATCTCACCATCCAACACATACTCACCAACTGTCCCGCCACCAACAGATGTCCCATATCCACCCTTACAAACCCCTCGCCAGAAAACATAAGTAATATAATAAATTTTCTTAAATATAATAACACATATAATCTAATTTAAAAATGTAAAATATTACCAATGATATATATAATTATGTAAATATGTAAATAGAAGTGAAAATACTACAGTCAAGCCGAAGGCCTCAGTAGCCAGCGCTTTAGTTATCAAGTTAGCTTTAATTTTAATTATAGTTAACTTTAGTAAATAAAAAAACAAAAAATAAAATAAATAAATAAAGACAAAATCGGTTTCGCTCCGAGCGCGAGCGAGCTCATTTAACCCTTTATATGGCCGTGTTGCATATCTGTAACATACCGTTAAAATAGTATTATTTTGTATTGTATGTCAAGAAAGTGGTATGTTTGAGTTTGGGCACATTTACAAGTCTGGATAGCATATGTTCACTTTTCCCGCCAATATTTTGAGTAGCGCATTTGGTATACGGTCATGAAATTTTTTGCAAATTTTTGTTAAAATTATAAAATATATATTTCGGAAAAAATTTAAAATAAAATAGGTAAATATATCATATATCCGTGTACTGTGAAGTTTTTATGTTATTGTGTATTGTGAGTAAAATTGAAAAATCGTTTTGTTGCAGATATGCATCAAATGTTAATTTTGAGTATAATTTTGCCGTATTTATTTTGTTGCATATATGTAACACACAGTGTTTGTTTTTGTGTTATGTGTTGTGTTTTGAATTTTTATATGTTGTTATATGGAGTAATTTGATGCAAATAGCAGTGATGATGATGTCATCGATGATCAAAATGAAGCGCCGAATGAGTTGGACGTTTCAAGCTCCATTAGCATTGATGATCCTGAGCCAAGTAACATAGCTACTTGCAGTGTGAATATGAAAAGAAATCTTTTACGGAGACAACGCAGTCTACTTTTAAATGAAAATCAACTTCAGCTGATCGGAAGTTCCGCCATGCCTCCAGAACTTATGGAACTTTCCTTGCCAATAAAATTTTTTTGGTATCTTATCCAAGACATGTTTTTGAAAACATTGCCATCGAAGATGGCCAAAAAGACGTTAATTCAAGCTTTACTTTTACATCATTAGACATTCGACAGTTTGTTGGAGCATTTGTTCGTCCATTTGCTGTTGCTCAATACAATAGGTATATGGAAGGCGTTGATCTAATAGATAGTATAATCGGGCGGTATAAAATTTTGATAAGGCAAGTTCGAGTGTTTTATCACCTGCTTGACTTGATAGTCAGCAATGCTTGGTTATTGTATAAACGTGTTTATAAAGAAAATGCATCATCGTCTGAGTTGCGGCTTGATATTGCTGAAGTTTTGACAAAAGTGGAAACAAAATCTAAAACTGGAAAACGAGGTTCTACTGTTGAAAATGAACTTCAGCAAAAGAAGCAGAGAGGCCCAACTCAGCATGTTCCAAACCAGATGGTATGTCAAGATCAGGCTGGCCATTGGCCATCATGGACTGACAAGAGAATACGGTGCAAATATCCCAATTGCACAGGTTTATCTCAGACAATGTGCGAAAAATGTGGTGTGGCACTTTGCTTTAACAAAAGAAATAATTGTTTCAGAAATTTTCATCTTCTATAAATTAATTTATATTCATTAAAAAATATTATATATATAATTAACAGCTTAAATAAGCTTTAAAACACTTTTTTCAATACGCTGGGAAATACAGAAATATGTTTGACCCCAAGCGCATTTGATGCAGATGTGCATCAAATCCTTAATGCTTAAAAAAATATGTAAAAAATCGAAATTTCGAAAAACAAAACAAATTGTATTTTTTATTTTAATTTTTCTATATAATAAAAAAAAAAAGGGTCAAGATACGACTTCATGCCATATAAAGGGTTAAGAACCAATAAATCGGTTTCTCGCTGAGTCTTTTCGTAAAGCGACCGGAATAGACACTTATTTGCAAACACCGAGAAACGGTCTACAGTTATTTGCGAGCTCTGGCTTGAAGCCAAAGGCCACAAAGTGACCAACGTTCATAATCCGCTGAGCCGGATAGCAAACTCCGCTGAACATATTTTTCGTAGATGTGGCTCAGGCACCAAATAATAAGCAAGGTCTCGATCTTTGAGTTATTTTCAGACAACGTTGCAAGGTGGAGCTGCCGCGGCAGTATAATGAACTTACGCAATGTCACCGCTGAGAGTTTGAGCACACTCAACGATACTGACACAAAGATCCTAGGTGCGTCAGATGTGCAGACAGCCATGCTTCTAAGGACAGCACAAGGGAAAAGAACCAAGCTCCTACTTGTGTTCACTGCGAACTACAGCATCCCGCTAACTACAAGGGCTGCTTAGTATATAAGCGGATGCTCAAGCTACAGACTCCAATGCATAAGCGAAATGCAGCACAACCATCAAATACAGAAACAGCCCGTCCTGCCCTGCCTGCTCTGAGAAATAATTTCAAATTAACTCAAACTCCAACAAGTGGAATTTCGTATGCGCAAGCTGTTCGTGGGGAAAGGTCCCAAAACCAAAACCAACTGAACGAATCAGTATTCGTACAGATATTGCATTTGATGCAATTAACGCCGAGCTCAAAGCAATGAGAGAAATACAAAGCCAATATTTCAGCTGTTCCATGTCGATCCTTAGGGCCAAAAACCAAAAATTACAAAATGTCTGTATTCACAACAGGCATCTACACAGTAAATTTCATGTCTCTAGCTCTTACGGTACGTAAAAGAGACGAAAAGTTATCGAAATATATCGATAAAAAGAGAACGGAAAGAGTTATCGAATTTTTGAAAAAAACTCGTATAGCGTATGGTATTCAGGAGTATACATGTCAAATTTCAGCTCTCTAGCTTCTGTGGTTTACGAGATCGCTGCGTTCACACAGACGGACGGACGGACGGACAGACGGACAGGGCTATATCAACTCAGCTCATCGAGCTGATCAAGAATATATATACTTTGTGTGGTCTGCGACGTCTCCTTCTGCCTGTTACATACATTTTCACAAAAACATTATACCCTGATTTCCCATTTTCAATGGGCTCAGGGTATAAAAAAGTTATTAAACATTTAATTTCCACAACATAAGCCTCTTGCAGCCCAACCGCTGTCGCTACGTCAACTGCGCAGTTGGCAGAGCGTCTGCTTGAGCGTGCGTCTGTGTCTGTGTATGTGTTGCTGGCAATATATGTATATTTAAACTAAGCATAGAATATTTGAAGTATCGGCACTTCGCAGGGCGCAGGGTATCTCCTAGTCGAGCCGTCTCGACTAGAGCATTCTTACTTGTTTTTACACTTGTTAGTGTGTGTGTGTTCGCTGTTGATCGCTCACGCTTAGCTTAGTGTCTGTCTTTTTTCACACGAAATTCTTTTTCGTTTTTAGCTTTGAAGCTCTCTCCCGCGCTATTTACTGTATCAGCTGATTATTGTTGTTGTTTGTGATTTGCTCTCTCAACACAGTTAATCATCGCTTTGTCTGTATTTTTCTTATTTTTTATCCGTATAATTTTGTTTTGTTCTACTTCCCTGTTGCCAATATGCTGGTTGTGCGAGAATCTAATGCATATAAAATGTTCTGGCATCTCTGGACGTGATTGCGATAGTCATGGCTGCACCCAAAAGTGTGTGTGGTGGATTACGCTGGTCTTGCCCCGATTACTTGGAATAACAATTAAATTTCTCCAAGATGTACATAGAATACAGTGCGGGTACAGTATTCGAAACAGATTAATATTTCTAAGCAGCTAACAGCTGAACTGAAAGCTGGCGAAGAAATATTAAATCAATATAGTTTTGAATCTCCGCTTAATCAAGTGATGACTCCATCAGTGTTAGTCCCTCCCTCATTTCATTTATCATCTCCTAATTTGTCTGCCCCTTCTTCACCGTGTCAGGAAATATCAATTCCGATCTCCGTTGACTCAGGTGAAACATCTGCTGCCAGTGCCATAGTAAACACTCAAAAGGCCCCTAATAAAAAAGTTAAAGTGCCTCCGAGTGTTGTTCAAACTAAGAACAAAATTCAGACACCTTCTCCTAACCCTACTGTACCCTATTTATCTGTTGTGTTTCCGAAAGCAAGTCTTATCTAGGCTTTCATCAGATACTACATGTGATGCTGTGTCTGCTTTTATTGAAAGCAAAACTAAATCTAAAGTTTTTATTTCGAAGTTCAATTTAACTTCTCCTCGTGAAATTGCTTAATTTAAAATAAATGTACCTATAGAATTCTTCTCAACTATATGTGACTCCAAATTTTGGCCACCACATGTAGTTGTGTATGAATTCAAACATAAGATTTGAAACAGAATTTCCCCGGATTCATTAGTTTCTGATTCGGTACAGCCTTCATCTGAGACTGTTTAAAAAAAATAATTTCATTACCATCTTTTCCGCAGCTATCCTTAATATATCAAAATGTTCGTGGCCTTAACCATAAATTAAAAAGTCTTTTTCTGTATAGCTTTAGTGTCAAATCTGAACTCCAAATGTTTATAACAGTGAGGTTCTTTCAGATAATTTCGCTATTTATAGACTTGATCGTTTGTCACGTAGAGGGGGTGGAGTTAAATCCCACATTCTCTCGGAATCTTACCTTCTCATCACTTCACAATGTTGAGATTATTGGAGTTAAAATAACTCTGCAGTCTTGTTCCGTGTACGTTACTTGTTCATATATACCTCCCTCTTCTGATTTACACGTTTATAGTCAACAAACATCTTGTAATAAAGAAATGTATGGACATGTTCAAGATAAGATGTTCCAACAATGGATCATTATCTTTTTGATGAATTGTTTAACATTTCTATGTTTCAGGTGAACTCAATCTCTAATCATTTTAATCGATCTCTGGATCTTGTTTTTACCAATGATGATGCCATCATTAGGGTTCTAAGATCACCGCCCTTTTATATTCCTGAGGATATACATCATCCGACTTTAGAGGTTTTAGTACCTATTTACTGTCCACTAATTTCTACGCCATTATCATTTAAACAACGTCATTGTTTTAATAAATGTAAATTTGTTTTGCTTAATCCAGAGCAGATGGTATTCCAAGTTGTTTGATTAAAGAATGCAGTGTTTCTTTGCGGTCACCTTTATTAAAACTGTTTAATTTGTCCCTTAATACCTCAGTATTCCCTTCAATTTGGAAAGAATCATTTATTATTCCTCTGTATAAAAAAGGAGGAAGATCTGATATTTCTAATTATAGAGGTATTGCGAAGCTTTCTGTTATTCCGAAGTTATTTGAAAAAATGATAACTTCGAACTTGCAACATTTTTGCAAATCGATTATTTCACCATCTCAGCATGGCTTTGTTCAGAATCGATCAACCTCAACTAACCTATCAGAATTTTAATCTCAAATCAACGAAAGCTTTTTAAATAAAATGCAGACTGATGTTATATATACTGACTTTAGTAAGGCATTTGACTCAGTTCAGCATGATATTTTACTTCAAAAGCTTGACCATTTCGGATTTTCGCCTAAACTTCTGTCTTGGATAGCTTCCTATTTAAAGGGTAGAACCCAAAGAGTTTTGTTAAGAACATCTATTTCGAAGGTCTCATTTGTCTCATCGGGTGTGCCTCAGGGTAGTCATTTGGGCCCTCTTCTATTCTCCCTTTTTATAAATGACCTTCCGAATTGTATTTCTCATTCAAAGGTTTTTATGTATGCAGATGACGTAAAACTCTGTCTCTCATACAACAATTCACTGGATCATCTACGATTACAAGATGATCTTGATTCCTTTCAATGTTGGTGTAAGGCTAATCAATTGCAGTTGAATTGCTCCAAATGTATGACAATGACCTTTAGTCGCATTTGTCCATATACTGCTCATTATAAAATCAATAATGATTCCTTGCAACGTATTTCTACAATGAAAGATCTTGGGGTGCTCTTTGACTCTAAACTTAGTTTCAATTCCCATATATCAACCATCATTAATGAAGCCAAAAGTGTTCTTGGCTTTATTAAACGATGGTCGAAAGAATTTAATGACCCGTTTGTTACCAAACTCCTTTTTGTTTCGCTGGTTCGACCAACTTTGGAATATTGTTCAGTTATATGGTCGCCACAGCATAAATTGTATCAGGACCGTATAGAATCGGTTCAGAAACAGTTTCTTCTCTTTGCGTTACGCAATCTTAACTGGGATCGTAACCTTCGCTTACCCTCTTAACATAGTAGGCTTCTTCTTATAGATCTTCCGTCACTAATAAACCGTAGAACAGTCTTGGGTATTGCTTTTCTACATAATTTGATTAGTGGTAATACTGATTCGCCTGCTCTTTTAAAGCAAATTAATTTTGTAGTACCTTCTCGTATTTCCCGTCACTTTCGTCCTCTATATTTACCTATATGTACATCTGATTACTCCTTGCATAGTGCGTTTCAGGTCTTATGTACTACCTATAATAAATATTTTTATGTATTTGCTTCAGAACTCTCTCTTTCTTTAATAAAATCCTTGCTTTCAGCAAGGAGAAATCACACACACAGAGAAATCACACACAGGGCCCAAGAGTGAGAATGTACAGGAATTGGCAATTCTTCCTACTTGTGTTGTGTTTTCTCATTTCTCTAAATACATCAATATTGTTCTTCTTCTCCTGTTTTTTGGTTAAGCTATGTTTGTAAATTAATTTTTAAACTAAATATTTTAATTTCTTCACTCCCTATCTTTCATAGTTCAATGATATCACTAACCATTTTGGCTGTGATTCGGGGCATAGCTCGCCGGCATGGCAAATAAAACACCCCCAGCGGGTGGTGATATCATTGATAAAATTTTGTTAATTTTAGGCTTTTACTTTAATTACTTATTAGTGACACTCGTTTTGTCAACTATATAATAAATAAAAATAAATAAAATAAATAAAAAAAAGATGGTGCGTCAAGATCAGGTTGGCCATTGGCCATCATGGACTGACAAGAGAATACGGTGCAAATATCCCAATTGCACAGGTTTATCTCAGACAATGTGCGAAAAATGTGGTGTGGCACTTTGCTTTAACAAAAGAAATAATTGTTTCAGAAATTTTCATCTTCTATAAATTTATTTATATTCATTAAAAAATATTATATATATAATTAACAGCTTAAATAAGCTTTAAAACACTTTTTTCAATACGCTGGGAAATACAGAAATATTTTTGACCACAAGCGCATTTGATGCAGATGTGCAACAAATCCTTAATCCTTAAAAAAATATGTAAAAAATCGAAATTTCGAAAAACAAAACAAATTGTATTTTTTATTTTAATTTTTCTATATAATAAAAAAAAAGGGTCAAGATACGACTTCATGCCATATAAAGGGTTAAGAACCAATAAATCGGTTTCTCGCTGAGTCTTTTCGTAAAGCGTCCGGAATAGACACTTATTTGCAGACACCGAGAAACGGTCGACAGTTATTTGCGAGCTCTGGCTAGAAGCCAAAGGCCACAAAGTGACCAACGTTCATAATCCGCTGAGCCGGATAGCAAACTCCGCTGAACATATTTTTCGTAGATGTGGCTCAGGCACCAAATAATAAGCAAGGTCTCGATCTTTGAGTTATTTTCAGACAACGTTGCAAGGTGGAGCTGCCGCGGCAGTATAATGAACTTACGCAATGTCACCGCTGAGAGTTTGAGCACACTCAACGATACTGACACAAAGATCCTAGGTGCGTCAGATGTGCAGACAGCCATGCTTCTAAGGACAGCACAAGGGAAAAGAACCAAGCTCCTACTTGTGTTCACTGCGAACTACAGCATCCCGCTAACTACAAGGGCTGCTTAGTATATAAGCGGATGCTCAAGCTACAGACTCCAATGCATAAGCGAAATGCAGCACAACCATCAAATACAGAAACAGCCCGTCCTGCCCTGCCTGCTCTGAGAAATAATTTCAAATTAACTCAAACTCCAACAAGTGGAATTTCGTATGCGCAAGCTGTTCGTGGGGAAAGGTCCCAAAACCAAAACCAACTGAACGAATCAGTATTCGTACAGATATTGCATTTGATGCAATTAACGCCGAGCTCAAAGCAATGAGAGAAATACAAAGCCAATATTTCAGCTGTTCCATGTCGATCCTTAGGGCCAAAAACCAAAAATTACAAAATGTCTGTATTCACAACAGGCATCTACACAGTAAATTTCATGTCTCTAGCTCTTACGGTACGTAAAAGAGACGAAAAGTTATCGAAATATATCGATAAAAAGAGAACGGAAAGAGTTATCGAATTTTTGAAAAAAACTCGTATAGCGTATGGTATTCAGGAGTATACATGTCAAATTTCAGCTCTCTAGCTTCTGTGGTTTACGAGATCGCTGCGTTCACACAGACGGACGGACGGACGGACAGACGGACAGGGCTATATCAACTCAGCTCATCGAGCTGATCAAGAATATATATACTTTGTGTGGTCTGCGACGTCTCCTTCTGCCTGTTACATACATTTTCACAAAAACATTATACCCTGATTTCCCATTTTCAATGGGCTCAGGGTATAAAAAAGTTATTAAACATTTAATTTCCACAACATAAGCCTCTTGCAGCCCAACCGCTGTCGCTACGTCAACTGCGCAGTTGGCAGAGCGTCTGCTTGAGCGTGCGTCTGTGTCTGTGTATGTGTTGCTGGCAATATATGTATATTTAAACTAAGCATAGAATATTTGAAGTATCGGCACTTCGCAGGGCGCAGGGTATCTCCTAGTCGAGCCGTCTCGACTAGAGCATTCTTACTTGTTTTTACACTTGTTAGTGTGTGTGTGTTCGCTGTTGATCGCTCACGCTTAGCTTAGTGTCTGTCTTTTTTCACACGAAATTCTTTTTCGTTTTTAGCTTTGAAGCTCTCTCCCGCGCTATTTACTGTATCAGCTGATTATTGTTGTTGTTTGTGATTTGCTCTCTCAACACAGTTAATCATCGCTTTGTCTGTATTTTTCTTATTTTTTATCCGTATAATTTTGTTTTGTTCTACTTCCCTGTTGCCAATATGCTGGTTGTGCGAGAATCTAATGCATATAAAATGTTCTGGCATCTCTGGACGTGATTGCGATAGTCATGGCTGCACCCAAAAGTGTGTGTGGTGGATTACGCTGGTCTTGCCCCGATTACTTGGAATAACAATTAAATTTCTCCAAGATGTACATAGAATACAGTGCGGGTACAGTATTCGAAACAGATTAATATTTCTAAGCAGCTAACAGCTGAACTGAAAGCTGGCGAAGAAATATTAAATCAATATAGTTTTGAATCTCCGCTTAATCAAGTGATGACTCCATCAGTGTTAGTCCCTCCCTCATTTCATTTATCATCTCCTAATTTGTCTGCCCCTTCTTCACCGTGTCAGGAAATATCAATTCCGATCTCCGTTGACTCAGGTGAAACATCTGCTGCCAGTGCCATAGTAAACACTCAAAAGGCCCCTAATAAAAAAGTTAAAGTGCCTCCGAGTGTTGTTCAAACTAAGAACAAAATTCAGACACCTTCTCCTAACCCTACTGTACCCTATTTATCTGTTGTGTTTCCGAAAGCAAGTCTTATCTAGGCTTTCATCAGATACTACATGTGATGCTGTGTCTGCTTTTATTGAAAGCAAAACTAAATCTAAAGTTTTTATTTCGAAGTTCAATTTAACTTCTCCTCGTGAAATTGCTTAATTTAAAATAAATGTACCTATAGAATTCTTCTCAACTATATGTGACTCCAAATTTTGGCCACCACATGTAGTTGTGTATGAATTCAAACATAAGATTTGAAACAGAATTTCCCCGGATTCATTAGTTTCTGATTCGGTACAGCCTTCATCTGAGACTGTTTAAAAAAAATAATTTCATTACCATCTTTTCCGCAGCTATCCTTAATATATCAAAATGTTCGTGGCCTTAACCATAAATTAAAAAGTCTTTTTCTGTATAGCTTTAGTGTCAAATCTGAACTCCAAATGTTTATAACAGTGAGGTTCTTTCAGATAATTTCGCTATTTATAGACTTGATCGTTTGTCACGTAGAGGGGGTGGAGTTAAATCCCACATTCTCTCGGAATCTTACCTTCTCATCACTTCACAATGTTGAGATTATTGGAGTTAAAATAACTCTGCAGTCTTGTTCCGTGTACGTTACTTGTTCATATATACCTCCCTCTTCTGATTTACACGTTTATAGTCAACAAACATCTTGTAATAAAGAAATGTATGGACATGTTCAAGATAAGATGTTCCAACAATGGATCATTATCTTTTTGATGAATTGTTTAACCTTTCTATGTTTCAGGTGAACTCAATCTCTAATCATTTTAATCGATCTCTGGATCTTGTTTTTACCAATGATGATGCCATCATTAGGGTTCTAAGATCACCGCCCTTTTATATTCCTGAGGATATACATCATCCGACTTTAGAGGTTTTAGTACCTATTTACTGTCCACTAATTTCTACGCCATTATCATTTAAACAACGTCATTGTTTTAATAAATGTAAATTTGTTTTGCTTAATCCAGAGCAGATGGTATTCCAAGTTGTTTGATTAAAGAATGCAGTGTTTCTTTGCGGTCACCTTTATTAAAACTGTTTAATTTGTCCCTTAATACCTCAGTATTCCCTTCAATTTGGAAAGAATCATTTATTATTCCTCTGTATAAAAAAGGAGGAAGATCTGATATTTCTAATTATAGAGGTATTGCGAAGCTTTCTGTTATTCCGAAGTTATTTGAAAAAATGATAACTTCGAACTTGCAACATTTTTGCAAATCGATTATTTCACCATCTCAGCATGGCTTTGTTCAGAATCGATCAACCTCAACTAACCTATCAGAATTTTAATCTCAAATCAACGAAAGCTTTTTAAATAAAATAAAAATTGATGTTACATATACTGATTTCAGTAAGGCATTTGATTCAGTTCAGCATGATATTTTACTTCAAAAGCGTGACCAACTGGGATTTTCGCCTAAACTTCTGTCTTGGATAGCTTCCTATTTAAAGGGTAGAACCCAAAGAGTTTTGTTGAGAACAGCTATTTCGAAGGTCATATTTGTCTCATCGGGACTACCTCAGGGTAGTCATTTGGGCCCTCTACTATTCTCCCTTTTTATACCCTGAGCCCATTGAAAATGGGAAATCAGGGTATAATGTTTTTGTGAAAATGTATGTAACAGGCAGAAGGAGACCTCGCAGACCATACAAAGTATATATATTCTTGATCAGCTCGATGAGCTGAGTTGATATAGCCCTGTCCGTCTGTCCGTCCGTCCGTCCGTCCGTCTGTGTGAACGCAGCGATCTCGTAAACCACAGAAGCTAGAGAGCTGAAATTTGACATGTATACTCCTGAATACCATACGCTATACGAGTTTTTTTCAAAAATTCGATAACTCTTCCCGTTCTCTTTTTATCGATAAATTTCGATAACTTTTCGTCTCTTTTACGTACCGTAAGAGCTAGAGACCTGAAATTAACTATATAGATTCCTGTTGTGAATGCAGACATTTTGTAATTTATGGTTTTTGGATGCCACGCCCC